>OY755235.1:50814419-51294759 GCA_963576725.1 Azorinus chamasolen
TGCTCTATTTGCTTATGAATTGTAATAGATTTGACAGTTTCTACCAATACAAAAACATCCTACGTACGTATGCCATTAAAATAATTCAGCCAATAAATATTTATGACGTCATTGTTTTTGCATGAATATTTAACCCTTTCCTCCATAAATACGCCTTTCTACACCTCTGTAAAAGCCACTTTATGAAACCATTGTGATAAATAGAGCATTTGCTCCTATAGGAGCAAATGCTCTATTTATCACAATGGTTTCAAATTACAAAATTCTAACATTTTCCTTTTCTATAGTAAATGCTCCTTTTCGGTAGATTTATTCAAAGTGGTTGGATCTGAAAATAGCCTATGGAGGAAATGGCGAACAGGAACTGGTTAAGCAGCTTGAAGCTTGGAAGTTAAGCGGTCTATTCATGGGGATATTTGTAAAAAAGTTTGGCTCCTGGTCACATATTGGGTTTCATCCGGTCTTGTTTTTTAAATGATTTGAAAGAAAAAAATAAGTATCATTTAGACATGCTTGTATGTAAAACCTCTCTAAACTGAACACTCAAATAAGCGACAATATCAATGTTTAAGATAGGCGGTAGCTTAATGCAGGGTGAAAATCGCACAGAAGACACCAATTAGTGACCTGCCTAAAAGATGTCTCAATTCTTCTTTACTAAAAGTTCGGATAAAAGAGATTTTACTTCCCATTACCTTTTGAATTGGAGCATGTATGCAATGAAATTTGCAAAGAGAGTGTAGAAGCAGAATAAATGGATCCTAGAGGCGCCATTTTATCGGAATCTTCACTGTTTGTCATTCAAATTCCTCTAGCAAGTTTGAGCCTTTAATACTGAGCGGACTATAGTTAAACACATCGATGGGATAGTTCACTGAAACTTCAGCGTTGACATTCCCTGTTTTATATTTATTCCGAATTTCAATACCTACTGAACAAAATAGTTAAAATGAAATAAGGAAGGTGGAACATTGTACGTAGCGATTTTAAAAAGTAAAGAAACAGGTATTTCAAATTCAATTAGCAAACAGAGCAGACCCTGATCAGACGGCTCCTATAGGAGTCGTCTGATCTGGATCTACTTTGTTTGCAAATGCGTGAAAAGGCGTTTATATAAAGGAAAGGGTAAATATAAAACCGTTTGTCAAAATAATATACTGTTCTTTTACATGCATGTTATTGCCTAAATAAAACTTAGTCTAAGTAAATACTTAGAAGGCGGAATATTCAAAATGGAATGGCCCAGCATTGTAAGTAGATTCCATCCAGTCTGGAAGACATATGTTCTGCAGGTGCTTGAATGAGTGTACAGACCCTGGCCTAGGCGCTTCCTCTGATCTAGGTCTACACTGTTTGCAAATACCAGTACACTTGTTTCCCACATTCAAGGGGTTGAGCCATACTATAAAGTAACACTACTTTACAACATCTCTATAATCTATAACGGCCACTAAAGTGTGTTAATTTGTTGGTATTTAGGGCAGGTGGCAGCTTAAAGCAAGGTGAAAGTAAAACAGAACGCTCCTATAGGAGCGTTCTGTTTTTCTTTCACCTTGCTTTAAGCAGCCACCTGGATTTAACACAAAATACTTTATGTAATTTAGTGGTCGTTATAGTGAGGTTTTACCGTACGTTCATTTGTTTGATAACATTGGTATACTCATTGTTTATATCAGCTGGTGTGTACATGTATAAGTAGATCAGTTTAATTACAAGATTCAAGATTCAAGATTCTTTATTCAATTTCCAGTAACTTGAACTACATGTTCCTCGTTACACTCAACAGATATACATATTCCAATATAATGGTCACTCGAACACACGCTCTGATAGCATACGAAAAAAACACATATACACCCCTCCCCCCCCCCCCCCCCCCACACACACACACACGCGCACATACAATGCACACACAGACGTGTACACAATGATAAATCATATTCAATTATAATTCTTTCAAAAATTACGAATAGGAGGTTGAACCCTTATAAATATATAAGAAGATATGAAACGATATCTAGTATATATAAATATCCTTCTCACTCTCTCTCTCTCTCTCTCTATAATATATACATATACATGTATATAAACACTTAAACAATCCCATGTCAAATCAATCAAGATAGTTTAACGCAGCGTTCCGCATAGTGAACGCCTCATTAACATATTTGATAGATTTTGTATAGTTTTGAAATTATTTGACTTCATCAATTCTACATATTTATACGCACTTACTTCTTTCTCAATTCAACATAAAGACTACATACCAAAACAAAATGATACTCATCCTCTACGTCATGTGTGTAACAAAATACACAATACCTTTCCTCTCTATCAGTTCTGCCATCACCGTAACGCCCCGATTCTATTCTTAGATTATGGGATGATAATCTTAGTTTAGCTAAACTATACATATATTTTCTTGGTAATATAGTAAGATAATGCTCGTGCTCGAAATTTTCTTTGAAAAATTTGTATGTATATAGAACTTTAGACTCTTGAATAGAAGCATACCAAGATTGTTTGAATACATCTACCACTCTAGCTTTAAAAACAACATGAAACTTACTTAACTCCACCACATCATGGCTTAGCCAAATATAGGAAAACCCGTAATCATCCAAAAGTTTTTTAACATCACTTAGCCAATTATAATTACCCTTATTAAAATCACTAACCATTTCGCTCAGCAATGTCTGCATGATAATATTATTACTTTGAACAAGTTTACACCAATATTTAACAACTCTACTGTACCTATTGATGTACAATGGTAGCCTTCCTAACTCCCCGTAAACGCACATGTTACGTGTAGTTGCTCTAACACCTAAAAGCCTTTTACAAAATTTCAGATGCAGGTTCTCCAACTGTTTACTTTTTGTGCAACCCCACACTTCACAGGAATAATTCAAAATGGATCCTACGAAAGCATCAAAAAGCTGACAAAATGTTTTAGGTTTAAAGCAATACTTTTTAACGTTAACTACTAATGTATTTAAAGCTTTCAATCCTTTACCAGTTAATGTACTAATATAGTTATTAAATGCACCAGTATAACTAAAAACAACACCTAAATAATTGAAATCATCTACAATATGAATAGTTTGACCTTTATACGTCCAACAATATTCCGCCGGAACCCTGCCTCTGTTTCTGAAAACCATTATCTTTGTTTTCTCCACATTCACTTCTAATCCCCATTTATCACAATAAACTACTAATTTATCTAGACTGTGTTGCAATTCTCTTGGATCTGACCCTAATATTACCATATCATCAGCAAATAAAAGTAAAATCAAATTAATATCATCAAGGGTCAAGCCGCTACTTATTCTGTCTGTAAGAAAATTACATGTATACATGTGCATGAATTTAACCCATTTTCTCCTAGGCTCTTTTTAGATCCAACCTCTTTGAATAAATCAACCGAAAACGATAAGGACATTCTTAAAGGTGTGTAGTTTTGAAACCATTGTGATAAATAGAGCATTTGTTCCTATTGAGCAAATGCTCTATTTATCACAAGTGTTTAAAAAATGACTTTAACAGAGACATCAAAAGGCATCACTATGAGGGAATGGGTTAATTGTATACACACCAGTTGTGCATCATAGTTTGTGCGAAAGCGGCTTGTATCCACGTGACACCGAGTAAAAAGGTGTCTCAAACTGTGATCCAAACTGTGTAAATAGAAAAGGTACGAAAGTTCACACTTAAGTTCATCGATACGCATTTTAATGCATTTTCAAACAGAATAGACCCAAATCAGACGACCGGCTGACAAGAGCCTGCCCTATTTGCTTATGTATCTAGGGCCCATACGTTTATTGTATATATGTCATTGTGAATATTAAGCTACAAGATCGTCTGACTTATCAACTCTTTACTCCATGAATATTAATGGAGGAAATTATGACGTCATGAAACAATGACTGTATGAATATCAATCAGCTGACTTTTAAATAATGGCAAATGAACAGGGGTTTTGACATTGGCAGAGACTGTAGAATTAGATCTTTAAAGTATCCTATAAGAAAACAACAGGATCAGACAGTTCCTGCAGGAGCTGTCTGATCTGGATGTACTGTATGTAAGGCTTAACCAATTCCTGTATAGTGATGCCTTTTGACGCATCTGTAAAATTTACCTTTCTAAACCACTGTGATTAATAGCGCATTTACTCCTATTTTCAAAACTACAATATTCTAAAACTTTCATTTTCTCTAGTAAATGTTCCTTTTCGGTAGATTTATTCAAAGAGGATGGATCTAAATACAGCATATGAAGGAATGGTTTAAAAAGGCGTATATTTGGAGCAGTGGCTTAAAACATTGTGTTAGGTTCCGCACAGTTTGTTACACAAGACAGCAAAACTGAATTTACTCTGATGAATGACAAATACAGTAGAACATGTATTAAGCGACCATTCATTTACTGAACTCAGGACTCTTGTAGGTACATGTAGTTGCTTAATACAGGGCAAAAGTAAGGCAGAAAGCTCCTATGGGAGTTTCCTGCATTATTTTTTACCTACATTAAGCTATTTCCTGCCTTTTTTACCCATACTTAGATCTCGTTTATATGGCCGCTTAAGGCAGGTTCTACTACATGCATGAATAGTGCAAACCCTGATCAGGTACCGCTTTTTAACCATTTACTCCTTGAATATCATGTTTAAATAATATCAATTAAACAAATTGTTATAATAGCACATGGACACAGGAATTGTTGGCCATGGCAGACACTATAGAAGCACATCTATGGCATATCATAATCAAACGGGGTATATCCTGATCAGACGGCCCCTATATGAGCTAGCCGTCTGATCTGGGTCTACTCTGTTAGCCAATGCGTATTTATGGAGTAAATGATTAAACGCGATTATTGCTCTCGTTTGCAAGACTTAGCAATTTATTTTTTTTGTTCAGACAGGGCATGCTGTATAAGAAGATACTGGGGAGTTAGAAGACCACAGTGTGACCAAACCGGACCTCTGTTGGAAAAGAATGGTTTTAATGTGAAGAAAATACGCTTGTTTAAATAGCCAGTATGTGATAATCAACTCAAACTCATACTAGTATAATGAGTGATAGATTGTAAATCAGAATGATTTACGGAATGGTTTTATTTATGTAATTCAATAAAGCCAACAGTATTGTGGGACACAGATGCCACAGTGTATAGGAAGGTGGCTTTATCGAATTCAATATGCAGCGTTTGGTTTCAACACTTTTATAATTTGGCCAGGATAATCAATTACAATAAACCAGAGTAAAGAAAAATGAGGGCAACAGGACAAAACTCTGTTTCGGACAAGGCCACTTCTCCCGGAGATAGCCAACAGAAACAAGCAGCTCCGTATCTAAATGGTCAAAATAACCATCTCTATTCTGAAATAGACAGTCTGTTACCCAAGCAAAGCGATGGTGAAAAGAGGAAGCTGGGTACAACCTATCAAAAATACGACCGTTTAGATACAGAGGTCACGTGGTTGAATTGGCTAATAGGTCCAATTGTTTTTGTAACTATTTTCAGCATGATCTCCTCAGTGTACACTCTGACAGAATATACAAAACATTATTTCAAAGTCAGGGAATTCGAAAAGGCTAACCTATCACTAGAGGGCAATGATAGCGACTCCATGTGCCATGTAGACCCCGATAATGTATATTACCTGACGGAGACTAGGGCGACATCACAAGCGTCTAAATGGAACTCGTACTACAGCCTCGCCGGTGGCATTCCGTCAATTTTCGCAAATCTGTTTCTCGGGGCTTATTCTGATACCCTCGGGCGAAAATTTCTACTTGTCACTGGTATTCTTGGGGCAAGTCTCCGTTTGGCAATATCAGCAGTGATAATCTACTTAGAACAGGAATTGTATTTTATAGTAATAGCGTGCTTTATCGAGGGCTGCACGGGTCAGCATGCAACTGTCCTACAAATGGCCTTTGCTTATGTAGCCGACATTACAGAGCCAGGACGTAGACGAATATTTGGTATCATCTACATAGAGTTTGCACTCGGGGTTGGCCTGGCATTGGCCAGCTTTGTAACTGGGTTCATCGTTGATGCAATAAGTTATGAATTCTCCATGATAATATCTGCTGGTGTTTTAGCAGTCAACCTTTTAGTCGTCCTCGCTGTCCTGCCTGAAACACTAACCAAGGAGCATAGAAAGAGAAATAGGTCACTTTTAAGCACTCTAAAGAACTGTTTCCATTTCTTCGTCATGGACGATCACACGAAAAAGCGCTGGAAGTTTCGTATCGTTATTGTTATTCATTTGCTGGCTGAACTAAGCTACATCGCTCGTTTAAGTACTGAGACTTTATATCAACTGGCATCCCCATTCTGTTGGACTCCAACCAAGGTTGGCGTTTACGCCGCCGTTAGGACAGCGGCAATAATGTTTCTAGGTCTAGGGTCAATGAAGATACTGCAGCGCTTTATGGATGAAGTGACACTCTGTATCATGGGAACTGTGTCTTATGGTGCTGCATTTTACTGGACGGCGTTCGCTAGTAACGACACCTCTCTCTATCTAAGTAAGTACCGGCCAATATTTACCTGATTGCGTCCCAGTCCATATTAACCCATTCCCTCATAGGCTATTTTTAGATACAACCTCTTTGAACAAATCTACCGAAAAGGAGCATTAACTAGAGAAAAGGAAACTTTCAGAATTTGTAGTTTGAAACCATTTTGATAAATAGAGCATTTGCTCCTATATTTATCACAATGGTTTCACACAGTGACCTTTACAGAGTCGTCAAAAGTCGTCAATATGAGGGAAATGGTTAACTCTGTCCTTGATCTTTGTTTGTTCCAAATTTCAATACCTACTGAATATTCATGGACAAAATAGTTAAATTGAAAGGTGGGACATTGTAACCATTTTAGAAACTAAGGCAGCAGATCTATCAAATTCCATTAGCAAACGGAGCAGACCTTGATCAGACGGCTCCTATAGGAGTCGTCTGATCTGGGTCTTTTCTGTTAGCAAATGCGTGAAAAAG
The DNA here is from genome assembly GCA_963576725.1 of Azorinus chamasolen. Classification (NCBI taxonomy): domain Eukaryota; kingdom Metazoa; phylum Mollusca; class Bivalvia; order Cardiida; family Solecurtidae; genus Azorinus; species Azorinus chamasolen. The sequence continues at coordinate 50,821,439 of OY755235.1, forward strand.
CGTCTATAAGTAGGAAAGGGTTAACTCTTAATCCGTTGTGAAAAATAAAAAAGTACCTAGTTATAGCCTTTAATTTAAAACTGTTTTGATTTTTGTTTCAGTATGACTATAGCAACATTTTTGGTATAGATAAATAACCGACACGGTGACCGTATATGCTATCACTTACGTTCACGTGAAACTCGAACTTAGCGTTAAATAAACCGACCGTACTGTTATCTAGGGGATTAACTGACCAATTCTGCAAACTATAACGGTTTTAGAAATTACCACACGTGTATATGTGTGTATATTTCGTACATGTAGGTAACTTTGAAAATGTTGCATGTACGGTACTTTACGAAAGTTTTTTTTTTTAAGTGCTACAACTTGACTCTTTTTGTGCATGTGTTACAGTGCTACAACTTGACACTATTTGCACATGTGTTAAAGTGGTATAACTTGACTCTATTTGTACATGTGTTACAGTGCTACAAATTGACTCTATGTGTACATGTTTTAACACGCTATAACTTGACTCTATTTGTACATGTGTTAAAGTGCTACAACTTGACTCTATTTGTATATGTGTTACAGTGCTACAAATTGGCTTTATTTGTACATGTTTTAACACGCTATAACTTGACTGTATTTGTATATGTGTTAAAGTGCTACAACTTGACTCTATTTATATATGTGTTACAGTGCTACAAATTGGCTCTATTTGTACACACGCTATAACTTGACTCTATTTATATATGTGTTAAAGTGCTACAACTTGACCCTATTTGTATATGTGTTACTGTGCTACAAATTGGCTTTATATGTACATGTTTTAACACTCTACAACTGGCCCTATTTGTACATGTGTTACAGTGCTACAACCCGACTCTATTTGTACATGTGTAAAAATGCTACAACTTGACTCTATTTGTGCATGTGTTAAAGTGCTACAACTCGACTCTATTTGTACATTTGTTGAAGTGCTACAGATTGACTATATTTGTACATGTGTTAACGTGCTACAACTTGACTCTATTTGTACATGTGTTAACATGCTACAACTTGACTCTATTTGTGCATGTGCTAAAGTGCTACAACTCGACTCTATTTGTACATTTGTTAAAGTGCTACAGATTGACTATATTTGTACATGTGTTAACGTGCTACAACTTGACTCTATTTGTACATTTGTTAAAGTGCTACAACTCGACTCTATTTTGTACATTTGTTAAAGTGCTACAGATTGACTATATTTGTACATGTGTTAAAGTGCTACAACTCGACTCTATTTGTACATTTGTTAAAGTGCTACAGATTGACTATATTTGTACATGTGTTAACGTGCTACAACTTGACTCTATTTCAGTAATTATTGTCGGTGTGTTCGGACCATTATCGACAACAATGCACAGGAGCATACTTTCACATCTTACACCACCAGAGAATCAAGGTAGGGTCCACAACACAACACTGTTTCATTTTATACATATCCAAAACTTAAACTAAGAACACTTAGCATTCGGACACCCAGTAGTTTCCAAAAAGCTTAACCAAAATCGATAGTAGTTCTTTCAGTTAGTTATTTTAGTTATACACGTGTAGTGTTTTTTTGTGTGTGTTTTTGCATGCTACATATGAATCGGTGCAGTCGTCTGCAAAACTGAAACAGGCGAAAATTTTATGAGCAGATTAAAGATTAACTGGGTTCTTTGCTTTTTCAGGGGCTATATTTACAGCTCTTGGTACCCTGGATGTTGCCATATTCATGGTTGCCAATGTATCGACTGCAGCTATCTACTCGGCTACCGTCTCCTATATGCGTGGTTTGGTCTTTCTTGTTCTCGGCAGCTACGATGCCCTCAGTCTCGTTTTTCTAGTGTGAGTTTTATCATTTCTCTTTTGCGTTAACACATTCTCTCCTACTGATACCTTTTTGCGTCTCTGTAAAAGTCATTTTGAAACCATTGTGATAAATAGAGCATTTGCTCCAAAGGAGCAAATGCTCTATTTATCACAATGGTTTCAATTCAAAACTAAACAATTATAAAGTTCTCCTTTTCTATAGTTAATGCTCCTTTTCGATAGATTAATTCAAAGAGGTTGGGTCTAAAAATAGTCTAGGAGGGAATGAGAGAAGTATTATTTCTTTAACCATTTATCTCATGGATATTCATATAAGATTCATATTCATATCATTTTATAATGGCATATGAACATAGTTATTTTTGGCCATAGAAGAAACTTTAAAATCAGATCTGTATAATTTCTTTAGCAAAAGCAGCAAATGCTTCTCAGACAGGGCCTACAGAATCCACCTGATCTGGGTTTACTCTTTTTGCAAAGACAGTAAAATGTGCACAGTAAAATCCCTCTAAACCGGACGTTCAAATTAGTATAAATACCGGTTTTATAGACAGGTGGCAGCTTAATGCAGGGTGAAAGCTTTCTGCATGACTTCCATCCTGCATTAAGCAGCCACCTACCTAAAAGTAACTAAATTCGACTCTAATAGAATTCCGGTTTAGAGGGCTTTTACTGTATATATGGCATTCAGAGTTAACTCAATATGGTGTGCCGCTTAATGAAGAAACAGAATGCAGAACGTTCAATAGGAGAATGCCTATGCTACTAGAGCTTGCAATAAGCTATCACATATTTTCTTGTTAGCTCAGGTGGAACATTTGCTCGGTGGGGATGTCGCGGATTCCACCCCCAGTCGGGTTGTACTAAATATGGAACATGTCACTTCCTTGCTCAGTCGTTATCTTATTATAATAGTGGTGCTGAGACTGAGTGGCCCGGTGTCAGGATGATGCGACTGTGAATGGTGTGGGTTCAAATCCCATCATGAACCAATGTTTTCCTCCGGGCACGTTAACCCTTTCAGTGCGTGAAATGAATCCCTAATGTCATTAGCAAACAGTGCAGATCTAGATGAGAGGGCTGATATAGGAATCCCCTCATCTGAGTCTGTACCGTTTGTCATGTTACACTTTACTTTAATGTTATCCAAGAATATTCACGGTGACCTTGACCTGTTTGATTTATGGAATAGTGAATTTGAAAATTTGTTTCATGAGTCCCTCTGCATCTCATTTATCATTTCATGTTCTTGCTCTCCTAAACCATTTTAGAAACAACCTGTTTGAATAAATCTAGTGAAAAGGAGCATTTACTAGGGAAAATGTATTGTTTAGAACCTGTATACTTTGGAAACCATTGTAATAAATAGAGCATTTGTCCCATGGAGCGAATGCTCTATTTATCACAATGGTTCCAAAATGACTTTTACAGAGGCGTCAAAAGGCATAAGTAGGAGGGAATGGATTAAACCCAGTTGATCATTTCATGATTCTTGTTTGCATCTCATTAATCATGTTCATGATTTCCTTTTGTACCATTGGTCAATTCATGATGATGTCTTTGCACCCCATTGGTCAGTTCAAGATTATCCTTGCACACTGCATTGATCATCGCACCTCGTCGATCATTTGATAATTATCTTTGCATCTTATTACTCATTTCACTTACATTGTATTTCTTTCAATTTACGCACCACATCAAGGTTGTTCATTTGTGAAAGCTTAACCCTTTCCCTCATATAAACTTGTTTTCACGCATTTGCAGAGTAGACCCAGATCAGACGGCTCCTAGAGGAGCCGTCTGATCAGGGTCTACTCTGTTTGCTAATAGAATTTGATAGATCTGTTTCTTTACTTTCTAAAATGGCTACAATGTTCCACCTTCCATGTTTCATTATAACTATGTTGTCCATGAATAATCAGTAGGTATTCAAATTTGGACTAAATATAGAACAGGGAAATGGTTAAGTAAATCCTCGCATTGGTGTATGTAGAGCTAGACACGCAAGCTTTGCGGAACGGAAGTTCGGACGTACAGATGTAAGGCTATACGTACGGACGGACAAGAGCAGGGCTATATGCATCCCACCTTATGGGGGAATAGAAAGTGGGTCACTATGACCATTAAATTTTACATGTTCTTGCCAAGTCTCCCAGTAAAGAACAAACCAGTCAGTAGTAGAGCCTCATTATACAAAATGTCACATTTGTTTTGCAATCCGTGAAGATCCAGATCAGAAACCGTGGTATTTAATCAGGATCTGTCCTGTTTGTCTACCACCATATCCTGATAGAATACACTTTACATTAGATTTAAACATATACAGTTTATTATCCCTATACAGGTTATACTGTATATGTCTGGAGCAGCTCATATATACCACCATCACCAACAGCTGAATTATTTTACAGAGTTCTTAAGGTCGGCTGGTATTTGGAAAAAAGACGAGGTCAAGATCGAGAAGAGAAAGAGATTCTTATTACATGATCAGCAAGAATATCTACGGTTCCTCTAGCAAAATCAAGGACAGTGAAGGCCCTGATGGACGAATTCAAATCTGTGGCAGAATAAATGATACAATAGAACTTTTCTATAGTGAACACTTTTAAAACTATCTACAATAAACCCCCTCTAAACCGGAATTCTAGTAGAGAAGAATTTAGATACTTTTAAGGCAGGTGCCTGCTTAATGCAGGGTGAAAGTCAAGCAAAAAGCTCCTAGAGGAGCTTTCTGCATGACTTTCACCCTGCATTAAGCTGTCATATGTCTCCAGCACCGATATACTAACTTGAACACCCAGTTTAGAGAGGTTTTACCGTACTCCATAAATGCAATTTTTATGCCTTCTTGTATGAGCTGTCTGATCAGGGTCTGCTCTTTTTACTTAGATACATGTAGATCTGATTATAGTTTTTTCCCAAGGCAAACCATTACTGTGGTCATGTCATTATAAAATTTTAAACAGTTAATATTTCTGAATATAATTATTTCTTACATGAATATTCATGCAGTAGTACACGTTGATGTCCTTTAACCCTTTTCTTCATATATACATGTTTTCACGCATTTGCAAACAGAGTAGACCCAGATCAGACGGCTCTGTTTGCTAATAAAATTTGATAGATCTGTTTCTTTACTTTTTACTTTTTGAAATGTCTACAATATTCCACCTTCCATGTTTTGTTATTACTATTGTGTTAATGAATATTCAGTAGGTATTGAAATTTGGCCTAAATATAGAACAGGTAAAGTGTTAACCATTTCCCCGTCCAGTATTCATGTTAGAAATAATGACATCTTGAATATTTGCTGAGTTTTTATAATGGTATTTGTAGACAGGATAGTTTTGGTACTGGTAGAAACTGTAGTCAGTCTGGCCTATTATAATTTTATAAGCAAACAGAGCAGACCCTGGTCAGATAGGCTCCGTCAAATTACAAACTGTGCCGTTCAATTTATTTTGAAAATACCATTTATAACATGTTTCTAAAATAAAAGTGTTTTGCACCAACAATAAAACAACAAATTGACCCTGCCTTACCCAAAAGTTGCTTTCTTTACTTCATAGATACAGCTTTTGATACTTTTGCACACTGGGTAGACCAAGATCATATTCTCCTTTTCGATATGAGTCTGCCTTGTTTGTTTGTGAAATAATATAAATCTGATTCTACAGTTTGTGCCATGTTAAAAAACCATTGTTCATAGTGCCATTACACAAATTCAGCTAATAAATATTCAGTCTTTCTTACAGGACTATTTGTCATGTATTATTAGTTATGCAGTGCTTAGTGTCCCTAATATGTGACCTAAATTGACCAATGGAATGACTAGAATTTAGTAGGAGGTAAGATAAATGTTCGTACAGTACCCACCTCTAAACCTGATATTCATTTTAGTATAAAACAAGAGGGCCAGAATGACCCTGAAGCGCTCACTTTATGTTTTCACTATATGTTTCTATAGAAAACTAGTCTGTCCTACTAGTCTGGCGGGGCTAATTTTGACCCAAGAGGCACAATTAATATAACTTTCATAGGGGACCTGAACATATGCCAAACATGAAAGCTGAGAGCCTTCCAGTTTCAGAGAAGAAGATTTTCAAAGATTGCACTATTTGTTTCTAATGAAAACTGCCCACCCCTGGGGCGAGGCCAATTTTGACCCGAGGGCCATAATTTATATAACTTTTGTAGAGAACCTAAACATGATGCTCTGGGCCAAATATGAAAGCTGAGAGCCTTCCAGTTTCAGAGAAGAAGATTTTCAAAGATTTCACTATTTCTTTCTGTTGAAAACTGCCCACCCCTGCGGCGGGGCCTATTTTGACCCAGGGGCCATAATTTAAATAAATTTTGTAGAGGACCTGAATATGATGCTCTGTGCAAAATATGAAAGCTGAGAGCCTTCCAGTTTCAGAGAAGAAGATTTTCAAAATATTTCACTATTGGTTTCTATTGAAAACTGCCCACCCCTGGGGCGGGGCCAATTTTGACCCAAGGGCCATAATTTATATAACTTTTGTAGAGGACCTGAACATGATGCTATGTGCCAAATATGAAAGCTGAGAACCTTCCAGTTTCAGAAGAGAAGATTTTCAAAGTTTTACTGTATGTTTCTATTGAAAACAAGGCACCCCTGGGGCGGGCCAATTTTGACCCGAGGGCCATAATTTATATGCCTTTTGTAAAGGACCTAAAGATGATACTATGTGCCAAAGATGAAAGCTGAGAACCCTGTAGATTCAGAGGAGAAGATTTTTAAAGGTTCAAATTGTTGACGACTGACGATGCATGCCAACGGACGACGGACATCAGGCAATCACAAAAGCTCACCCTGAGCACTTTGTGCTCTGGTGAGCTAAAAAATGGTACTGGAGAAAGGTGGCAGCTTAATGCAGGGTGAAGGTCATGCAGAAAGTTCCTCTAGGTGCTTTCTACATGTCTTTCACCCTGCATGAAGCAGCCACTTGCCTAAAAGTATCTGAATTCTTCTCTACTAAAATTCCGGTTTCGACGGGGTAGATTGCATATGGTAAAATGACATAAAAAGTACAAGGTAAGACAATTAATTTTATAACAATTTATTTAACAGTATCGAGCTGTTGTACAGTATGAACACTTATTGGTGGTTAAGGCAGTATAAAAAAGCTCCACTTTACAAAAAACAACCTTTAGGCTTTGCAAACATTGTAGAACTAGATCAGATGTGCATGTAAAATGCAGTGTCAAATCAGGTTCTACACTGTTTGTCAGAAGTTTGAAAACTGAAGAACCTGATCAGTTGTTGTTTTTAAATATGGCATTTCATCTGGATTTACAGTGTTTGCAAAGCCTAAATATTGTTTGTTTTTGTATTGTGGAGCTCAATTATATAACATGTATATGTTTAAACATATCCTCTTCAAATATTGTGTTTATACAAATGTGGATTGAGAATGTTTTAGATACTACTGATCCATTAGAAACACCAAATTAGCTGAATAGAATAGGACAGACTAAATTTCCTACATTTAAAACTTTTATAAGTGATTAAATTTACTTTTTTAAGTACATACTTAAGAGACAGGTAACAACTGTCCAAAATTGAAAACATACAAAAGTGTCATCTGCCCACAGAAGTGTTACAAAAAAGCATGACCCAAAAAGTGTTACAAATGAACAGGCAGACAGACAAATAAACAGACATGTAGACAGACAGGCAGACAGACAGACAGAGAAGTGATCCTTAAGTAGCACCCTGCTAAAACAGGTGATGCAATAATATATTTAATTAATTTACATGTTTTTTTCTAAAACAAAAATCTGAAATGTAATTAATAATAATGGTGGCAATCCATTTGTACAAACATTGCACATATTCTTCCCATCTTGTTTACTGAAATATTCAAGAATTGTTTTTGGTTACTTAACCCATTCTCTCCTACCGACGCCTTATTACACCTCTGTAAAACTCAATATTTGAAACCATTTTGATAAGTAGAGCATTTGATCCATAGGAGCAAATGCTCTATTTATCACAATGGTTTCAAAACTATACAATTCTAAATTTCTCCTTTTCAGTAGATTAATTAAAAGAGGTTGGGTCTAAAAACAGTCTAGGAGTGAATGAGTTAACTCCAATATCATCTACAGTCGGACTCGAACTTGTCCTAAGCAGCCATTCATTTATTGAACATAGGAGTCTTAAAAGCAGGTGGTTGCTTAATGTATGGTAAATGAAATACAGAAAGCTCCAATAGAACTTTCTGCATTAGTTTTGGCCCCTATTAAGCTACCACCTGCCTTACAGACCCATAATTAGCCCTCTTTATGGCTGCTTAAGACTGGTTCTACTGTACGGAACTCATCCTCATCCAAAACGAACTTGGAACCAGTCCATTTTTCATTGATGGGACATACTAACAAACTATAAATCACATCAACTGGCACTGACATCAACTGGCTCAGTAAACATCGCAGACCTTATTCAGAGGGCTTCCTTTGATCTGGGTCTTCACTGTTTGCCAATGTCTCATGTATAGAGTCATGGGAGTAAATTGCACTGACAGTAAGTAACTCATCAATTTAACCCTTTACTATGAATATTCTTGTAAGAAATGTTGATATCATGAATATTGATTAGATTATTTTTCATAATGGCACAGGAAATTTTGGCAATGGCAGAACCTGATGAATCATATATATAGTACATGTATATCACAAGCAAACAGAGCAGACCCTGATCAGACGGCTCCCATCGGAGCCATTTAATTTGGGTCTACTCTGTTTGCAAAGGTGCAGAAATGCGTATTTAAGGAGTAAAGAGTTACAACTTCATCAGCATTCCAAAAACAAGTGTCTTTGATCACCAAGTATGACTGTAACCTTAAGCCAATGACCTGAGTGTTGTGCAAAAGACATATTATAAACTATGTCAACACTATAGACTATTGTAAAGACCACTATAAACCTTTGTACTATAGCAACTCTGCATCTTATCAGGATCCAAATTGTACAGGCAAAATATCAATAGACATATGTGCATTGCACTCTGAGAAATAAGAAAATTAACTTCTTGATCCAAAATGTTTGTTAAAGTTATTACAAATTAAGTGTGGATACCTGATAAGAGACACCATTGGATGCCTTTCCAAGCAGAGTAGACCAAGATCATATGGTTCCTGAGGGGGCCATCTGATCAGGATCTGCTGCTTGTATATATGATTCTAGACAAAAACATTTGCTTGTTTAAATGTTATTATAAACATTCAACTAATTCATATTTATACAGTAATTAATCCTGATTAAGGTAGATTGTTTAGTACATCTCCGTTCATTTCCTTGCACCTGGGGTGGATTCTGGCTGTAGTTGCAAATATCACAGGTACTTACAAAAGATTAAAGTACAATAGAAACTATTTAACCCTTTGCCTCATAGATATGCCTTTAAGGCATTTGCAAAAAGATATTTTTTCACAAGAAAACAGAGCAGAACCTGATGAGATGGCTCCTTCAGGCACCATCTGATTTGGGTCTACTCTGTTTGCAAAGGCGTGAAAAGGTGTTTCTTTGAAGGAAAGGGTTAATACAGGATGAAAGTAACTTTTGTCCTGAATTAAGCTACCGCTTTCCTTATACACTCATAATTAAGTTTCTTTTGAGTGGCCATTGTAGAGTACCTCTTTGATTGCATGGTACAAGTACATGTAGTATCATTCCCTAGCCCACAGCCTTTTCCTTGTTGTGAAGTTGATACTAGTTCATTCCCATCATTTCACTGTTGGGTCCATCTTTACAATGTTCTCTGGGAAATGGTCACGGAGAATAATGCCTTTGTCTTGATGCACGTCCAGCTCATCTATAAACCCAAACCAGTAAATCACCATGCCGGGTCCAAATCTGAAAGCAGATTATAACAAATAGCATTCTGTTCTGTTTTGATGTTGAAAGTGAAAGTGTTGCTGACAACTGCAGACTCCGGACCATTCTTTCAATTAACCCTTGAATGTTGTCATTTTTTAAAAGTAAGAGTCCTTATAGTATGAATGGGTAAACATTGCTGAACAGGTACAGTTGAACTTCGATATCTCGAACTTCAAGAGACTATATAAATTAGTTCAAGATAACAGAAGTTCGAGTTATCCGATTTGTAATCTGGACAATTTCTCAAGTTCACAGCTTAATGCAGGTCTACAGTAATGCTGAAAGCTCCTGCAGGAGCTTTCAGCATTACTGTAGACCTGCATTAAGCTGTGAACTGTGTTTCTCGACATGTGTAGTGATACATTTTAGAGCAATTTTGTATAGTAAGATTTTGGAAGGACCGAACTTTTAGTTCGAGTTATCCCGAAGTTCGAGTTATCCGAGTTCGAGATATCGAAGTTCAACTGTATTTAAATCCTTTTCTTCATAATAACACATTTTCACACCTTGGCAAACAAAGCAGACCCAGATCACACAGCTCCTGTTGCTTATGTAATAACATAGATTTGATTCAACAGTTTCTACCAATACCGAAAACTCTGTATATGTGCAATTATAAAAAATCAGCTAATAAATATTCTTGATACATAAATATTCATAAGAGAAAGGGTTGAATAAACACAGAATATACCTTATGCAAAATGATTCAGATTTGATCATTTAACCCTTTAGCTCAGAGACGCCAGATCAGACATCTCGTAAAGGAGCCATCTAATCATGGTCAACCCCGCTTGCTTATGAAATTATATTGTTTTGATTTTACATTTTTTGCTATCTCCCCCCCCCCCCCCCGGCCCGGCCTGGTGTCACTTTAAAACTTAGCTAAATAATATTCATGCTGTTGTTAATACTTAATGAATATTCATAGAGCAAAGGGCTAAAGCAGATTCAAAATACAACTTATCCTTTGGTCATCAAAGTTACATCAGATCAAGCTTCAAAGCATTTATAAATGGAAGATTATGTGAATATTACAACTTACCATTGTCAACATGGCACTACACTTAAACCCTTTCCACCATAAGTACGCCTTTCTACGCCTCTGTAATAGTCACTTCTTGAAACCATTGTGAAAAAATAGAGCATTTGCTCCTATAGTGCTCTATTTATCACAACCGTTTCAAACTACAAAATTCTAAAATTTTCCTTTTCTCTAGTTAATAGTCCTTTTCGGTAGATTTATTCAAAGAGGTTGGATCTAAAAATAGCCTATGAGGGAATGGGTTAATGCTTTATCTTTTTAATTGTTTGTTTGTTTAATCATGGTTTTACGTCACTTTAACAGTACATGTATATCAATCATGTTGTGACGTCCAGCAAATTACAGGTGGAGAAAGACCCTAAGATTTTTCTGTGTATGTAACACATTGCTTTGTTTCGAGCACAGAATAACACCAGGTTAACCACTAACCTACTGTAAGCCAGCAGTACATATGCACTCGTTACTTACCTGTTCCAGTAGCTCCAAAACTGGTCTTTGAGGTAAGTCTTGTGGCTGTGCTCATCTCCGAAAGAGGCCTTACTCTCTATCCAGTTCACAACATGGCCATCCACAGCTAGAAATAGAATAATTCCTTTACTACATGTAGGAAATAATGACATCATGAACATTGATAGGAGGACTGTTATAATGGTGTATATACACTGGAAATTTTGGCCATGACAGAATCTGTATAATCAGACCTGTATTTCATGAGCAACCAGAGAAGACACTGTGGAGCCATCTCATCTGGGTCTACTGTTTGCAAAGGTGATAACTCATTCCCTCCTAGACTATTTTTAGACACAACCTCATTGAATTAGATAACTCATTCCCTCCTAGACTATTTTTAGACACAACCTCATTGAATTAATCTACCGAAAAGGAGCATTAACTATAGAAAAGGAGAAATTTAGAATTGCGTTGTTTTGAAACCATTGTGATCAATAGAGCATTTGCTCCTATGAAGCAAATGCTCTATTTATTACAATGGGTTCAAAATGTGACTTTTGCAGTGGCGCCAAAATGCGTCACTAGGAGGGAATGTGTTATTAAAAGGTGTATCTGTGGAGTAAAGGGTATTAATTCTCAAAATTTCTAAATTATTTATAGAATCTGGAAGGTATTGATGAATCTGAATGCCATTTAATACAAAAACAGCACATACTTAAACAGGTCAAATTTTGTTTCAAAATGCAATATAGAAATTTACAGAAATGACTTGAGGTCCTTTTCAACTTTTAAGCATGTAGTATGGCAACCATATCCTATGAATAGTCTTAGTGCTGTTTGATTACTTTTTAGGTGTGGGATAGTTGTGGGTCTTTGCTTAAAGCATGAGAGCCTTTCTTTACACTGAATATTCAGAACATCTTAAAAGCAAATTAACACAGGAATGTTTCCTGTTATATTAGTGGATGATACACATCCACTGATTTAATAAGCCATACCAATAGGAATCTCAAGTTTGACATCTGGTGTTTTGTCATATCCCTTCTGTCGCATTTGATCCTCACCTGTAAAAAACACTTTCTTTTCTAATCAAAGTGAATGATGAAACTTATAAAACAAAAAATTCTGTACAAGAGATTATCGGCCTATTTCGAACAGATACGAAAATAAAATGCAACCCAAATGAATGCTTATACACTGTCGAATACATCGGATCTTAGATATCAAAGAGATGAGAGTTTTGTCTCCTTCAGTGTTTATTTGATAGGTTTTCGTGCGATATACTTTTTTTCAGCAAATATACCAATGATTTAAGTATTTTTTAGGCATTGTTAAAACAATTTGCAAGTAGAGACTATCACTTTAAGTAAAGATTTAATGTTAATCCACTGATTACAAAGTAAAGTCAATAGAAACTCTTTCGTTAACCCTTTCCTTCATATAAACGTGTTTTCACACATTTGCAAACAGAGTAGACCCAGATCAGACAGCTCCTAGATGAGCCGACTGATCAGGGTCTGCTCTGTTTGCAAATGGAATTTAAAATTTCTGTTTATTTTGTTTCTAAAATGGCTACAATGTTAAAGTCATTGTGAAGTGTCCACAAACAGATTGACATCCTTCTCAGCATTATGAGTATCATTTTACCTCATGAATATTTCACATGAAATACAATGAATATTAATTAGCCAAATTTTTATAATTGTATTATGAACTAGGAAATGTTTTACCATGGCACACATTGTACATTCAGGTCCATATTACTTCATAATCAAACAGACCAGACTGATCAGCTGGCTTCTAAACCATTTGCAAAGTAGTGAAAAAGCATCTCTATAAGTTTTAAATGTACCTGTTTAGTATGACACTACTGGAAATCAAAAACATAGTACACTTTCACTGTTAGCTAGATTCAACTCAATTAAGTACAGAGCCAAGAGCCATGGTCCTTCATTACAATCTTACCCATATAATGAAGAATAAAACAAAGCCTTGTAAATCCTTTCCATACTGAATATGCAAGCATGAATTGATCACTTCATGAATATTTTTAAAGGAATATTTGACTAAGACAAAAACTGTAGGATCAAATCTATGCAATAAACCAATTCCATTGGAAAACAGATCAAACCCAAATTAGACAGCTCCTACAGGGGCTGTCTGGTCTCGGTCTACTATGTTTGCAAAGACATGAAAAGGCAGTTAATACTTTAAAATAACAAAACATTGCCAAAATTCATGATTCATATTGCAAACTTACCTATGTATGCCATACCAAGTTTATCTAAAGAATGGTTCAGCTTAAATTCATACTCATGGCCTATAGAACTGTATCTAGTTAAGGAAATTTCTCAGTTAACCACACATGAATATTGCTCTACCCTTTACCTAATGAATATTCACATAAGAAATGAATATAACTATTAATCAACTAAACTTTTAAACTGACATGATAAACAATAGGAATTTTCACCTTGGCAGAATAGGAACTATATCTGTACTCAAAGCAGACTGATCAGATGGTTCCTACCGGAGGTGTCTGATCTGGGTATATTCTGTTTGCAAAGATATCCAAAGGTATTTCTACTGAATAAAGATTTCAGTCAAATAAACAGCAAATAGTTCAGATTTACAATGTACAATTATTGCAGAAAATCTACTGCAGGTCTTTCTAAAGGTACGACATTGTCACATACTGCAAAATTAAATGGCATTTTCCACCATTTTCTCGCTATGCTTGACCTGATTTGTACTTGAAAATAGGAAAATAGGTTGTATCCTGATCTAATGTTGAGAAATTCAGCATCTCAGTATTTTCCCAAAATCTTGAACAAGACAGAAACAAGTAACAAGAGTGCCAGTGGGCACAATATACGCCCGTCGAGGTTTTGTTCAACATAAACTGGGGTTAACGTATTTGCTAAATTCAGATTCTAAGTCCAATTTTGCGACCAAGTTTCAAGGTTGTAAATAGGCATACTTTAACAAAAAACCTTAACCAAAAATTCTAAATTAAAAAGTGCCATAATTGTGTCTAAATGCTTGAGATGAAGATGAAGCTTCTGATGGTGAACAAATGTTTCAAGTTTAAAAGCTTTATCTGAAAGGATTATGTAAATAAGTGGACTTTAACCAAAACCTTAACCAAAAATTCCAAGCTAAAAAGCGTTATAATTATGTCAAAATGTTAGACAGAATTATGTACTCTTGCCTACAGGTGAAGCTTGTGATGGTGAACAAATGTTTCAAGTTTAAAAGCTTTATCTGAAAGGATTATGTAAATAAGTGGACTTTAACCAAAACCTTAACCCAAAATTCCAAGCTAAAAAGCGTCATAATTATGTCAAAATGTTAGACAGAGTTATGTACTCTTGCCGACAGGTCAAGCTTGTGATGGTGAACAAGTGTTCCAAGTTTAAAAGCTTAATCTAAAAGGGTTATGTAAATAAGTGGACTTTAACCAAAACCTTAATCAAAATTTCTAAGTTAAAAGGGGGCATAATTCTGTCAAAATGTTGGACAGAGTTATGTACTCTTGCCTACAGGTAAAGCTTGTGATGGTGAACAAGTGTTCCAAGGTTAAAAGCTTTATTGCAAATAGGTCAAAATGAACTCACAAGACACAAGCTAAGATTAAATACCCGATTTAATTTGAGAAGTGGATTACATGGAAAGTCAGTGTGGCGGATTGGTCGTGTTCGCTGGCGGACAACCCCATGTAGACCTATGCACTGTGCTAGCTGCAACTAACTCGACTCATAACCGTTGAAGATCAAAACAGGCGTGGCAGCCACCACGCACTCCCTACAACCCCAACAGCCATTGGGGGAGGAAGACCATGATCTTCAAACCCAACCTACACCACTCACACAGTACAAACTTGTGAGAGGGTTTAGAAGCCAAGCCACCCACCGAACAGTACATACATATTCAGCAGAATGGTCGACTCAAGCATGTGTATCGGTCGCAAGCTAGCACAAATCCCAAACTATATAGTGCAGCAGACAAAAACATTCATGAATAACTGGGCTTCCACGGAATTTTCCGCAGCAAACGCAACAATGGATCACGAGCTGAGTCGAAAAACCAAGCAATCCAAATTCAACCAATACAAATCCCGGGAAGGGAGTATGCGTGTATTGGTGTCGGATCCATGGAAGCAAGGGTCTCGATAAGAAACAGATCTGAAAGAAGAAAAATACAACGAGCAGAATTATAAGTATAAACATATACATGTCTTTCCACTAATCAAATCAGGGCGGGAGGGTGGGATTTCAACTATTTCCCAAAAAAGCATGGTTGCAACGTGATCCGCTGAAATTGGTAAGACCCGGATCAAAGTACCGGCTCCGCGTGAGAACCGGCATACCGTGAGAATAACAACCGAAGCAGTTCATTTCTTCCTGCAATAAATTGGACTATTTGTTAGGAATAGTCTGTATTATTGCAAATAGGTCAAAATGAACTCACAAGACACAAGCTAAGATTAAATACCCGATTTAATTTGAGAAGTGGATTACATGGAAAGTCAGTGTGGCGGATTGGTCGCGTTCGCTGGCGGAAAACCCCATGTAGACCTATGCACTGTGCTAGCTGCAACTAACTCGACTCATAACCGTTGAAGATCAAAACAGGCGTGGCAGCCACCACGCACTCCCTACAACCCCAACAGCCATTGGGGGAGGAAGACCATGATCTTCAAACCCAACCTACACCACTCACACAGTACAAACTTGTGAGAGGGTTTAGAAGCCAAGCCACCCACCGAACAGTACATACATATTCAGCAGAATGGTCGACTCAAGCATGTGTATCGGTCGCAAGCTAGCACAAATCCCAAACTATATAGTGCAGCAGACAAAAACGTTCATGAATAACTGGGCTTCCACGGAATTTTCCGCCACACGAACTTGTTCGCCCCAAAATTCCGCCATATACCTTATCAACAAAATTCTTTGAAACTTTAGAGCATCACAAACAATCGACATCTGATGTTATATGAAATGGCCATCCATAAAAGTTACAAAATGACAGGAGAGTTATTTAAATGTTACGTCTTTTTCTCTATTTTCTTGTACGGAATACTGGTATTGCCTCAGAAGACCCATGGTATTGATGCAGAAAAAGCAAAAGTAGTTTCCGATTAATTCAAAGGTCAACCCTCATTTTGTTCACAAGCTCACACCTTTAAATTGTCATAAGTTATGTAAAACCCAAATGGATGATCAAATCGGACCAAAGCATGCCTCCTTTGCCAATCCATTTTACCTTTGAAATTGCATCACAGCCCAAGTTCGTGCTCATACCTTGAAACTGTATTCTCTAATCGGTCAATATAGGAGTTGCCTAGGACCCAACATCTGAAATTGGACTTAGCACAAAGGTAATGCATGTCGATTGAGATGCCAGAAATATGCACATCTGTGTATGTAAAAACATCAACAGTTTAAACAGAATAATGTGAAGTGTTTATCTTTCCCCATACTACAATTTTTTCACTAAACGAAATCATCCATTTCAAATCTTGTGACTATACCATCAATATTCTTCAAACGTTCAGCATGTGGTATATTTGTTGTTCTTTTATTTACTGATTAATTGTTATTTTTATTTGCTCCGTTTGACAGAAAATAGCTATAGAGCTAATATTATTATGTTTACAGAACCGACTATATAAAGCTTCTCGTATCTTGTAAGTGTTGTGCATAAATACGAACATAGCTCCTGAAGGCATTTGAAGATCATCTGCCCATTCCTTTTATCGTGTCATAAGGAGTGCCTTGCCTAGCAAGCCAGGTGGTTACCTCTATAATAAAGGAATGTGACTTTTAAGAAGTTGATGGAATGGGCAGGGCAATAATGAGAACCACGCCAAATAGAACCTAGCCAATGGGGACCCATCCCTACTACACCGCAAATGGTCAGGCACGACTGGCTTTGCACCTTTAATAAAACTTTAACCGGACATGCCACTGATGTGGCAGGGTGCATTTTTCTCAATACCCCATGAACCTGATTAATTTTGGATTTTCTAAGATGTACACGAAGTGCTGTGAATTTTCCTACGACAGAGACAAAATGATTATCAGTTTTGTAAATGTCTATTGGGCCCTGTCCAAACTGGCTCTCCTGTCCTAATAAGCAATTTTTAAAGTGTGTCATACAGGATTGGAAAACGCAGATGTTTGATAAGGATTTGTGCGACAATTACCTCCCAACAGTTTCTGGCATCGGAGATGTAAACCATGATTAAGCATGTTACTTATTCTGCATACAAAGCCAGACCGATATATATTTTGATGCAGATTTAGAAGAGTAACCCTGTTGATGAAATGACCCAATCAAATATTCAAAGTGTGATATTGGGACTGGCCAAGACTCCGGAGGCCATTCTCTGACTGGAATTTATTATAAATTCTTACTACGAATTAGTGCCTTAAAGTTAACGACTTGAGTGTTGGGTGATGCACTAGCCTTTAGCAAGCCTGATACCCCTTAATTAAGATGTTTGAAAGCTGGAGCAGCATAAACCTCATGTGCTCGACCCATAAATCTTGACATCTGCAAACGAGATAAACTGCCAACCTGTGAGTGTCAATATTCAGCCCTGAAGATTATGTTTAATTTGAAGCAGTGGAGAGTGAATGAAAATTGTACCACAACCAACGCTTCCTCAGACTGGGTGCTACTAAACAGAGTCTGGTAGAGTCCGGTAGAGTCTGGTAGAGTCCGGTAGAGTCTGGTAGAGTCCGGTAGAGTCTGGAGGCCTTTTTAGAAGTTTAAGTGCAATTTAAAGATTATAATGCTGTTATATAGCACTATTTTGTATGTTTGCAGCAGTAGTAATTAACATCCGTTAATAAATGAGCATATAATAGCTTGAAAACTCCCTGTAAATATTACCGGGGTCACACGGTAATGGCCGACCTACGTCGGATAGAGTCTGTTCTAGTTTTAGAAGTCTATATGGTATTAAATTTCCCCCTTTTTATCAGAAAACATTTTACATACATTAATAAGTGAGTTTATTATAATTTCAAAGGCAGTATGGACATGATATACATGTATTGTTGTTTCGCCTTTTTCAGATTGGCGAAAAGTCGGAGGGTACCGGTAGTGTCTGGAGATGAAAACGGGAGTTTTAGGCCAACATTTGCAAAATAAAGCGAATTAATGTATTAATAACAAGGTAGAGATGTATCTGCAACCATATTTCACAAACAATTGTGTAGCAATTTGTGAATAATTGGACTCAAATTGTTAGTATCGAAACCTAAGTATACGACTCCATCCGACGTATACATGGCGGCCATTACCGCGTGACCCGGTTATATTTATCGGGTGTTTTCAAGCTAATATACGAGCATATTTAATGGATATTAACTACTATAGCTTCAAACATTCAAATTAATGTTATATAACAGCATTATAATCTTTAAATTGCACTAAAAAGGCCTCCAGACTCTACCGGACTCTACCAGACTCTACCGGACTCTACCAGACTCTGTTTAGTAGCACCGCCTCAGACTTGCTTGTCTGGCCGATTGCTATAGCAACTACTGCTTGATTGTCATACATGTACTTAAAAAGAACCTTTCTGTTTTGTTATCTATCACCCCAGATGTGGACTAGAACTAGGATAGGGTGGCAGTTGACTAGTGGTGGTGCTTTCCAAAGATCTATGTGAATCGTGGTTTGGGGCTTGAGATACTACTTGTCGTTACCTACCCGAATGTCTGAAATGTGATGAATGTGGTTAATAGATGATAAGGCCCGGTTCATTTAGCGTACAAGTCGAACCTCTGTTCTGGGAAGGCTCTTTATGGAATTATCATACCAATCCAATCTGAAGTTGGTGTTCAATTTTTTATTTATTTATTTTTTGTTTTATTTTTTATTTTATTTTTTGTATTCTGAGGAAGTTTGTGGGATTGACGTGATAAATGGTGTATTTTTATTTATTATTTTTAACGTGAATTTATCATTGGTTATTAATTGTAGGGATGGAGAATCGGACCAAAATCATAATCGATTATCGAACTGAATTGGAACATATATTATCGAGTAAAAATCAAAATTAATTGAAAATACTTTAAGAGATTCTATGCATGCATATATAGCTTGATGTAACAAGCTAATACCTAACTATGTAAGAGTTGGGCATGAAACATTTGCTTTTAAGACAAACATCATGTTATTTAATACTTTGCTTTGTTGTTGAAATATTAATCAGAAATATATCCATTGATGTATGATATCACTGTTCAAGACTGTCCTTAGTACTTAGTTGTTACTCATAATGTACAACATACACAACAACAATAACAACTAGCAACATCGATTTCCCGGACCGATAGTTGATTGTTGCCGATTTTCACATCCAACAACGATTAATGAATTCCACTCGATCATTGCGGCATCACTAAGTAATGGTTACATAGAATTTTACTTATGTGCGGATCAACAATGAGGCGGTTAATTCATATTGATTACACCTTCAGTTTTATCATAAAAATTCATTGCATTATTTATCTACATCAAGAGTAGATTTTTTGTCATCCCTGGGGATATTATATCATTAGTCTCATGAATGACCCGTAAGACAGCATGCTAATTTTGTGACAGGTGCCGTCTTACTTCTCCGGGATATCGTTAAAAGTTAAAACCGAAAGTAGCTCGATATCACCATTTAGAATACACATATGTGAACTTATCATTACTGTTTTCTTTTATACTCCCAAAGTATACAGATATACCATCTGTAGAGATTGTAATGTATTCTGCTTAGAATATGAAACGGACTATAAATACCTTTACGACCCAAATCCTCTGTGATAGTAGCCTACCTTATCAGTTGTGTATTAGAACTCACACACATGTATACTTATTTATATGTCACCTGACAATACTCAATTACTCATTTGATTTAATCCTTGTAACTATTACTACTACTACCACTATAGACATAAAACAAAAAATATTACAAAGCAAGAATATTACAGACGTGCAATTTCACATGTAAGGAACGAGTCCAACACTTTGCATACAATACATTAGGCGGCTGGCCTACATAAAACCGTGTTAGGATAAGTAAATATATAACTTATATAATATAATGGTTTTATTCCTAATTAAGACCTTTTAAGGGTAATGAAGGACGTTATCGTAATTCACGATCGTATTGAGCAATTCTCGCCATACCGGATTATTTTACCCTTTCACCGGTTAGAAAAATACGTGACCGCTAGTGTACATTTCCCCTTTCCACATTTTAACAACAGTTTCCCGTGGTAGACGCAAGGCAATATTCGTCAGCTAGGTGATAAGCATTCACTGATTAAATCTAGCCGAATTAATGTACACATTCAACCGATTCAGGATCTGCGAGAACGGGTTACCAGCCCGCTCGATCTCGCCATATAGCGAATTTCCAGACTCGTTGGCATCTTGCTGATCCTTGCTATTGTAAATGGCCGTTCTAGTTGCGTGACGTCGGCATTTGTACGCGTAGCCTTTTAATCTTTTACAGAATTTCCCCAGATATTTCAACTATTTCCCAAAAAAGCATGGTTGCAACGTGATCCACTGAAATTGGTAAGACCCGGATCAAAGTACCGGCTCCGCGTGAGAACCGGCATACCGTGAGAATAACAACCGAAGCAGTTCATTTCTTCCTGCAATAAATTGGACTATTTGTTATGAATAGTCTGTATTATCTCAAAGGGTTATGTAAATAAATGGACTTTAAGAAAGCCTTAACCAAAAATTATAAGTTAAAAAGGGGAATGATTCTGTCAAAATGTTTGACAGAGTTATGTACTCTTGTCTACAGGTGAAGATTGTGATGGTGAACAAGTGTTCCAAGTTTAAAAGCTTTATCTCAAAGGGTTATGTAAATAAATGGACTTTAACAAAGCCTTAACCAAAAATTATAAGTTAAAAAGGGGCATAATTCGGTCAAAATGCTTGACAGAGTTATTTTCTCTTGCCTACAGGTGAAGGTTGTGACGGTGAACAAGTGTTCCAAGTTTAAAAGCTTTATCTCAAAGGGTTATGTAAATAAATGGACTTTAACAAAGCCTTAACCAAAAATTCTAAGTTAAAAAGGGGCATAATTCAGTCAAAATGCTTGACAGAATTATTTACTCTTGCCTACAGGTGAAGGTTGTGACGGTGAACAAGTGTTCCAAGTTTCAAAGCTTTATCACAAAGTGTTATGTAAATAAGTGGACTTGTTCCACTTAAATTGAGGTTAACATTTTTGCTTAACGCAAATGCTAAACGCAAATTCTAAGTCCAATTAAGCGACCTTGACCTTGGATAAACGAGCCGGGACTTGGCAGGCTACTGTAGCATGCATGTCTAGATAAACATTGTGTTTAAATTTGGGAAGGATCCACCAAGCGGAACTTGAGTTAGAGATGTTACAGACAGACAGACCGGTTAACATTTTTGCTAAACGCAAATTCTAAGTCCAATTGTGTGACCTTGACCTTGGATAAACAAACTGGGACTTGGCAGGCTACTGTAGCATGTCTAGATAAACATTGTGGTTAAATTTGAGAAGGATCCACCAAGCGGAACTTGAGTTAGAGATGTTACAGACGGACAGACGGATGGACAGACAGACGGACAGACAGCGCCATTCCATAATACGTCCCGTTTTTTCAAACGGGCGTATAAAAATTGCAAAACTCAATTTTTACAACAGGATTAGGATTAACCCTTACAATGCTGGATTTTCAAATGGACTATTCAAACAGGTCACGCTCATAGTCAATATTTAGTGATTTTTGTTAAGAAAAGTGCAACATGTCAAACAGTGCAGACCCAGACTCCTCTAGGAGCCCTCACATTTGGGTCTACACTGTTTGCAAAGGACATTAGTGACTCATGTCTCGCACTGTTGAGGGTTAAAGGTCAAACAATTGTGGCTAATGACTGATGAAAGGATACTGCTTTATTGCATCACAAAGTGGTCCATAATGCTCATCTGCAAGTATACACTGGAATGAAGAAAAACAATGTCATATCAGGGTCCATGCTTATAAAGCTTTTAGTTGAGTCTGAGTTTCATTCTCAGGCTTTTGATTGGTCAGATTTGAGTTCTCAAGCTTTTGATTGGTCAGATTTGAGCCAGAGGCTCAAATCTGACCAATCAAAAGCTTGAGAACGATCTCAGACTCAACTAAAAGCTTTATAAGCATGGGCCCAGGAGGAATAAAAGGAAACACAAACAAAAGGACAACACAAAACAAGCTTTTACCTGATACAGACACCTTTTCAAGTATTTGCAAACTGAGTAGACCCAGATTAGATGGTTCCTGTAGGAGCACTCTGATTAAGTTCTGTTCTGTTTGCTTAGGGGATTATATAGATCTGATTCAACAGTTTCTGAAAAAGCCAACTATCCTGTGTCCATGTGCCAATATAAAAATTCAGTCAATAAATATTCATGATGTCCTATTAAATTTCTTACATGCAGATTCATGATGTAAAGAGTTAAGTTAAAGACTTTTACACTACAGTAAAGTTCCGCTAATGCGACCACCTAAAAGAGGTATAATTATGGGTGCTAGATGCAGGTGGAAGCTTAATGCAGGACAAAAGTAATGCAGAAAGCTCCTAGAGGAGCTTTCTGCATTACTTTTGTCCTGCATTAAGCAACCACCTGCTTATTAAGGCATCCATGTTTATTCATTAAGTGGTTGCATTAGAGGGGTTTGACTGTACTTAACACCAGCATATTAAACCTACAAAGGTTTAACCTTTACCACTCTTAACTAATCGTCATATGTACGTAAGTATTGGCATCTGCTTCAAGGCTAAAGGTAGATCTTTCCTGACATATCTTACTAGAGGTTTGTTTCGAGCAATAACATCTGCAATATCCAGAGGGACTGCTGCTGTCCCAAGCCAGAAGTGCATGGGCAACAACAGTCCCAAGGGCAACTGCATATGTATTGCCTGAAACAAACATGTATTACCGCTATTGTTACACGATACATTTTTTCTGTTTCTTGTGTTCATTAATTATTCAAAAATACAACCAAAACTATATGCTACTTCTTTGACGGTTTATTCAATTTATGCTGTTACCAGGGCCCTGTTTTGTTTTGATTTGATAGTGAAATGCTTTAATCACCTGTCTCGTTGCCATGGATTTTTATTAAGTATCTTTTACAAGGAATTTCACTTTAATCCATCTACTACTAAGAAGTGTCCATTCCCAGTGACTCTAAAATATTTCATTTTTGTTTAGACAGTAAAACCACGATAATTCAAAATTTTAGTATGAAAGAATTAAGACCTTTTCAGGCAGGTGGCTACGTAATGCTGAGTGGAAGTCATGCAGAAGCTCCAAAAGGAGTTTTCTACATGACTTTCATCCTGCATTAAGCTGCTACCTGTCTTAAAGACTGATAATGATATGTATTTGAGTATTCGTATAATCAAGGTTTTACTGTATGTATATAATGAAGTTAGCAACACAAAAAGTATATATGCATTTCTCTGTTAACCCCTTACACCATAAAAAATCCTTTTAATGCCTTTGCAAACAGACTAGACCCAGATCAGACGACTCCTGTCTAATAGGAACTGTCTGATCTGTGTCATTATAAATAAATAATCTGATTGATATTGATGATATCAGTATTTCTTACATAAATATTCATGGATTAAAGGGTTAAGAAATGGTCCATGTGCATTACCTGATGTACCTCAGTTGACAGCACAGGGTCCTCTATGAGTGAAGGTTCTTTCATTAACTGTGTTACATAGGATTTGGGGGCTAAAAAATAATGCATGATTTGTATGGTATCAGATATTCTAACATAATTTGTCTGATTCAGTATACAAACAAGGACTACAGTAATAACCCTCTAAACAGGATGTTCAAATCAGTATTAATGTCAGCCTTTAAGATGGTTGTCAGATTAATGCAGGGTAAAGGTCATGCAGAAAGCTCCCAAAGGTGTTTTCTCCATGACTTTCATCTTGCATTAACCCTTTCCCTGTTCTATGTTTATTCCAAATTTCGATACCTATTGATTGAATATTCATGGACAAAATAGTTATAATGAAATATGGAAGGTAGAACATTGTAGCCATTTTAGAAAGTAAACAAACAAATTTATCAAACTCCATCAGCAAACAGAGCATACCCTGATCAGACGGCTCCTCTAGGAGCCGTCTGATCTGGGTCTACTCTGTTTGCAAATGCGTGAAAACCCGTTTATATGATTGAAAGGGTTAAGCAGCCACCTGCCTAAAATCACTTCAATTCTTGTTCATAAAAATTAGAGTGGTTCTACTGTACTATGTTTGCAAGGTTAATTATTCAACAGTTTAACAAATGTTCTCAACAGGAAAGGACTATTTGGTGAAGCATTAGTTTCAAACTAAACAATTTTAGCAAATATGCTCTGTAAGAGTTCCTAGGACAAAGTATGAGTACCATATCTTTCTTTCATTTGCATGTTAAGCATACAGTTTAACCTGTCTTAATCAACCTTTAATATTAAGAAGTATTTTAGGCAGGTGGTAGCTTAATACAGTTAGAAAGTAATGCAAAAAGCTCCTATAGGAGCTTTCTGCATTACTTTCAGCCTGTATTAAACAAACAACTATTTTTTAGACTTCTCAGAGCATCAGATAAATGTGGATACAAGTACATGTGTACTAAAATTGTTATTTTTGTAGCTTGAAAATTGGTAATTGAAAACCCCTATGTTGTGACCACTCTTTAGAATCGTCTCTTCGAGACAATTCTACAGAATGGTCAACAACATATGGTTTAATGAAGAAATAAAGAAGTTATCATTTAAAAAGTTTGAATTTATGATCTTAACTGAACTGCTAACTTATATTCAGTCAATCTATGGGTGTGTAAAACAGGTTATACTGTAACAAAGAGACAATTTGGATCCAAATGACAAGTCAAATAACTAGGGAGGATCCAAACTTCTTTATACTCTGATTGTACGGATAGAAGGCAAATCAAAGAAAGAGTTATTGTGAAAATTGAAACAGACTACACTCTTTTGCAGACCAGCAGAATTGCTGTACAGTAAAATCCCTCTAAAGTGGCTGTTCAAATTAGTAGCAATACCAGGCTTAACCCTTTCCCTCATAGAAACGTGTTTTCACGCATTTGCAAACAGAGTAGACCCAGATCAGATGGCTCCTAGAGGAGCCATCTGATCAGGGTCTACTCTGTTTGCTTATGGACTTTGATAGATATGTTTCTTTACTTTCTAAAATGGCTACAATGTTCTACCTTCCATATTTCATTTTAACTATTTTGTCAATGAATATTTAGTAGGTATTAAAATTTGAAATAAACATAGAACAGGGAAAGGGTTAAGACAGGTGGTAGCTAATAACAGGATGAAAGTCCAAAACAAGTTCCTGCATCACTTCCACCCTGCATTATACTGCCACCTGCCTGAAAAGACCTAAACTCCTCATAATTAGAATTCCATTTTTGAGGAGTTTTAATGTATATGCTTAGTGTGAATTGTTTACATGAATGAGTTAATTTCTCTTTTAAAGAATAAAACAACTATTTTAGAACTTACGAGTTTCCCCATCAAACTTTGTCAATGAAATGTGGCGTTCCAATATAATTCTTCCAAGCAATGCAGGTGATAAATCCATCTACAAGAAATTAAAACAATTCATCTTACTTTGCGAATCTCTTTGCATGCGAAATACATATCAGTTACAAAGCATGTCATCTGCAATGGACATAAATTCTCAAAGTTTTTTCACTACCTTCACTTCTTTTCAAAATCACTTTAATGCAGAATGAATGTATAGCAAAAAGCTCCAAACTATCATCCTGCATTAACTCTTTCCCTGTTCTATGTTTATTCCAAATTTCAATACCTACTGGATATTCATGGACAAATTAGCTATGATAAAATATGGAATGTGGACCACTGTAGCCATTTTAGAAAGTAAAGGAACAGATCTATCAAATTCCATTAGCAAAAAGACTGTTCTTTTTGCTAATGGAATATAGGAGCCGTCTGATCTGGGTCTACTCTGTTTGCAAATGCGTGAAAACACGTTTATATTAGGGAAAGGGTTAATGCTAAATGATTGTACAGCAAAAAGCTCCATACTATCATCCTGCTTTAACCCTTTCCCTGTTCTATGTTTATTCCAAATTTCAATACCTACTGGATATTCATGGACAAATTAGCTGTAATAAAATATGGAATGTGGAACATTGTAGCCATTTTAGAAAGTAAAGGAACAGATCTATCAAATTCCATTAGCAAACAGAGCAGACCCTGATCAGACGGCTCCAACTTGTTTGCAAATGTCTGAAAACATTTTTATATGAAGGAAAGTGTTAACCCTTTCCCTGTTCCATATTTAGGCCAAATTTTAATACCTACTGAATATTCATTAACAAAATACAAAAATGTAGTTATAAAGAAATATGGAAGGTGGAACATTGAAGACATTTTAGAAAGTAAAGAAACAGATCTATCAAATTCTATTAGCAAACAGAGCAGACCCTGAGGAGCCGTCTGATCTGGGTCTTCTCTGTTTGCAAATGTCTGAAAACATGTTTATATGAAGTAAAGGGTTAAGTTACCACCTCATTGAAAAATCTATACACCTGTTTACTGGATGTTGTGGAGAGGTGTATACTGTATATAGTAATGGTGTAACATTAGGTCGAACTATTGTTATATCGCAATAGTTGAGTTTCCAATAGTAATAGTTCAATAGTAATTCTGACTATCGAGAACTATCGCCAATAGTTAATTCAACAATCAATAGTTCTGATATTTTTCTAAAGTATAGGAACACTTCAAATCTTATCAATCATATGAAAAGAAAACATCTGTCTCTCATTTGAGTCTACCCTGTTTGCAAATATATGAGAATTTTTTTTTTATATCATTTAAAGGGTTAAATGACATGCATATGTATTTATGTTGCTTTGTATGCTGTTTTTATAATTATAGAGACAAGAAGGCTGATCTTAAGTGTTGATCTAGTCATTTGATTCACTATCCTTCTCTTAAAAGTTTGAGATGAAAACTATCATGATAGTAATTTAATACTGTTTCTAAACTATTGCAATAGTATCTTGATAGTATGTTGACTATTGCAATACTATCGTGATAGTCATTTTGGCCTCAATAGTCACCCCTAGACTAAATACCCCTAGACTAAATAGAAACAAGCTACCTACCAAATTAGATGAAAAACTGCCTTTGAGAGTTTTCTGCATAACTCTTGTATGGAATACATCCATAACCTACCTTCCTTAACCCTCTGCATGAAATATCTGCTTCCATTCTTAAAATAAAATTGCTATCATTTCTTTGCAAAATATGGTCACTGTGTCAAACAGTTTGCATCCTGATGAGATGCTGTATTATGTTAAACTGGTTGTATTGATAATTAGCTGCTAGCATGTAAGGAGTTAAAACAGATATGATATTAAGTTATGCTATGACCAGAACTGCCCATCTTCATATGCCATTACAAAATTCCATCTGATGAATATTCATGATGTCATTATTTCTAAAATGAATATTTATCAGGTAAAAGGTTTATAAGGATAATACTTAGAGACTTGTTTTGAGAAACTACTAAAGAGCAACTTTACTGTATAATTCAAATTTACTTTGTTCACCTGTTCTGAAAGGTTTATTAGGATTTTCTTTTCTCTTCTTTGTAGACCATCAACAAACCTGTTAAGGAGGGAAAAGAGCAATATAAAGACTTAGGCATGAGTTATGAAGAAGTTTTGTTTAACTCTTCTGTTCAATATTCGTGTAAGAAACAGTGACACCATGAATATTTACATGTATTAGCTTTTACGTTTTATAATGGCATATGTACACATTATTTTTGGTATTGTCAAAAACTGTAAAGTCAGATCTGTTATAATTTCAAAAGTAAATAGGAGAGACCCTAATCAGATGGCTCCTACAGGAGCCATCTGATCTTGGTCTACTGTGTTTGCAAAGGCATGAAAAGGTGTTTATATGAAGGAATGGGTTAAGATTAAAGTATAAACTAGAATAGTGTGTCCATAGGACATGTATGCCCAAGTAGTAATAATGTCTTTAAAGCAAGTAATATGTTATATAGTGAAGAAAATTTCAAAATCCCATAAAGTCCCATAACTCTGGTAAAACATTCAGAGCAAAACTTCCCTTTTTTTATACGCCCGAAGGGACGTATTATGGTATGGCGCATGTCGTCCGTCCGTTAGCAATTTCTTGTGCAACTAACTCCTCCTTTATTTTTCAACATAATTTCTTCAAACTTTCAGGAATGATAGATACTGATGTGTAGTTGTGCATATCAGTGAGATAACTCTCATATCATTTTTCATTCTGGAGTTATTGCCCTTTGATAGTTTCGGGTAGCAATTTCTTGTGCAACTAACTCCTCCTTTATTTTTCAACATAATTTCTTCAAACTTTCAGGAATGATAGATACTGATGTGTAGTTGTGCATATCAGTGAGATAACTCTCATATCATTTTTCATTCTGGAGTTATTGCCCTTTGATAGTTTCGGGTAGCAATTTCTTGTGCAACTAACTCCTCCTTTATTTTTCAACATAATTTCTTCAAACTTTCAGGAATGATAGATATTGATGTGTAGTTGTGCATATCAGTGAGATAACTCTCATATCATTTTTCATTCTGGAGTTATTGCCCTTTGATAGTTTCGGGTAGCAATTTCTTGTGCAACTAACTCCTCCTTTATTTTTCAACATAATTTTATAGAACAGCCTTCGGGCGTATATTGCCCCGTCTTGCGGTGCTCTTGTTAATCCTTTCCTTGTTCTATCAGTATGTTTATTCCAAATTTCAGTATCTACTGAATCTTCATGAACAAAATAGTAATAATGAAATATGGAAGATGGAACATTGTAGGTATCTTAGAAAGTAAAGAAACAGATCTTTCAAATTCCATTTAGCAAAGAGAGAAGATCTTGATCAGACTGCTCCTATAAGTTTTCTCTGTTTGCAAATGCGTGAAAACACGTTTATATGAAGGAAAGGGTTAAATATATCTTCATATGAACTTTGTTCATCTGTGAAAGCTTGGTGTAAATCCTCCCATTGGTGTGTGAGGGGTTAGAGTCACAAGATTTACGACACTATATATGTTATATAAAAAAAAAAATTTCAAAAGTCTGGTAACTGGTAAAATGGTCAGAGCAAAAATTTGTTCACTACATTGTATATATTATATAGTAAAGAAAAGTTCAAAGTCCCATGTGATAACTCTGGTAAAAATGGTTGGAGCAAAAGTTCCCTTCTTAA
This sequence comes from Azorinus chamasolen, assembly GCA_963576725.1. Classification (NCBI taxonomy): domain Eukaryota; kingdom Metazoa; phylum Mollusca; class Bivalvia; order Cardiida; family Solecurtidae; genus Azorinus; species Azorinus chamasolen. The sequence goes on from OY755235.1 coordinate 50,850,997, forward strand.
TGTACATCTATACATCAAGGTTGTTCATCTGTGAAAGTTTGAGGTAAATCCCCTAATTGGTGTATGAGGAGTTGGACACACAAGATTTGCAGGACATACACATGGATGTACATATGGATAGACAAGAGCAAGACTATATGCCTCCACCGTGTGGGGTCTCACACAAGTACAACCAATGATTGTACTGACTTACTGCAAGCTGACTAGAATTCTTCCTAATGTAAACAGAAATATTCAGAGCGGGACTGTCACTCAAATACATGGAGGTGTAGGACTAAATGACTGTCAGTCTAAGATCCTAACTAATCAACCATCTAGGTTTGTAATTTATAGCTGTTCTACCCAAGCATGAGCATGTATTCTATCAGGTCCACAGGAAACTCAATTTTATTTATACTATCTTTGATTAAGCTATCATCAGTCATGAAAATCAAACAATTAAATGCTGAGGTACGTGTAGCATCTGGAATTACTAAAGTTAGTAATAGTGCAGAGTCATGTTTTTCGTGTACTGGGACAAGTGTCAGCGATTTTTTTCCTGGGATTGTGAATGGGTCCGGTACCTCTTGAATTGTGAAAAATTAGCGTGGTTTTGTCAAAAATTGTGAAAAAAGTATCGGTGTTTTTACAAAAATTGTGAAAATTTGGATAGGTGGTTAAATGCACATTTTTACCAATTGAATCACCTTTTGAAAGAATTTTCGGCCGAATATAAATTTGAGGACCGAGACGCATATGTTTTATTCATATTCTTGTAAAAGCGTCCGAGACGTGCAAAGAAAAGTGATACAAAATTCGAATACCGTGGACTTTATACCGAGAAATCGTTTGAGATACAAAACTTTGCAAAGGGGAATATAGCAATGTAAATATTGGTAAAAAATCAGTGTAAGTACAAAGTAAAAGGCCGATTGTGAAATAATTCAACAGCTTTGTGAATGGGTCCGACGGACCCTGCTTGTAAATTGTGAAGGTTCGTTTCAAATTGTGACAGGGTCCGTTTTACGGTACCAGTTATATAGGGAAAAAAATCGCTGAGTGTGTTTTTGTATGGGACCGTGAATTTGAAAGCAAGGCACAGTTTTGGTATTTATCAACATAATAGAAACTTTAAGCAACAGTTTAACCCATTCCCTCATAGGCTATATTTAGACCAAACCTCTTTAAATAAATCTAATTAAAAAGAGCATTTCCAGACAAAAAAAGAGCATTGTGATAAAAAGAGCATTACCTCCTACCGAGCAGATGCTCTATTTATCACAATGGTTTCAAAAAGTCACTTTTAAAGAGGCATCAAAAGGCATCAATATGAGGGGAATGGGTTAATTGCTAATAAAAATAAAGAAAATGTTTTCTACTGACCTATCATAGTATTTGGCCACAGCATCTGCACTGTAGTGAATATAATGTGTTTTACGCATCTTCTTCTGGTAATCCTGGGAGAAAATACTGCCTAAAGTGTTGATACTTACTCTGGAAACAATAAATATTGTGTATTACAGTTTGGATACATATGGCCAGACTCATCTGCAGTATACAGAGCAATCTGAATTTTGAAAACAATGTTGATCCTGACCAGCTGATCATAGATGAAATGTGAGCTCGGTATACAAAATTTCTCACAAATCATTATTTAACCCTTTACCTGATATCATCAATGTCTATAGCTTGATTTTTTAATAATACCATAAAAACACAAGGGTCCATGCTTATAAAACTTTTTAGTTGAGTCTGAGTTCTCAAGCTTTTGATTGGCCAGATTTGAGCCTTTGGCTCAAATCTGACCAATCAAAAGCTTGAGAACAAACTCAGACTCAACTAAAAAGCTTTATAAGCATGGACACCGATCTTTGGCAATGGCAGAAACTGTACAAAAAGAACAGATCCTATACGAGCCATCCCATCTGGGTCTACTCTGTTTGCAAAGTTGTCAAAAGTTTTCACTTTCAGGTAAGTGTTAAACTTAGTCTTACTCATAAACCAAATTGACATATAGTGTAGTTCCTGATCAGTGTAATGTCTGATGCAGTTGCTGAGTCTATACTGACTAAGCACCAGAATAACAACCTTTTCTAAAAGCACAGCTCAAACGTATACATTCCAAGGGGGAATTAATGACTAAATGGATCATTGATTGAATTTAAAATATTTAAAATACAACCTTAATATATATATATATATTATTGTATTTGTTTTAACCAATGCACTCAAATTTCATATGTAACTAATTTTGAAACCGTGACAATTTCAGTTGTCAAGTAGGAAAGGCATTTGTGAAAACAAGAAACACATGCTTACAATGTAGATTTACGTCAAATAATCTAATTCTTCATAAATTTAACAAAGGATTCTGCGGTAAAATGTAATACATGACTACATGTATATCCAAAGTTAAACAAATGTATTTACTGGTATAATAAACTATTCACAAAAGTTTAGCACTCTTCTACATCCACATTGTTTCTTATTACAAATAAAAGCAGTGTTGATAGACATACAGCTGCTTTGTCTCTATTCTTGATATAGACACCTTTTCCTGCTTGTAGGAGTTCTCTGATCAAGTTCTGCTCTGTCTGCATATTGAATAATATATAGAACTGATTCTATAACTTCTGCTGTGGCCCAAAATGCCATGTTAATGGGTTATTATAATAAATCATATATAATATTCATAGGATCATTATTTCTTACATGAATATTCAAAAGGCAAAGGGTTAACTAAAATGACTCTACAGTAGAAGCCCTTGAATACACCACTCACTGAATCAACATTATAAAGATATTCAAGCAGGTGGCTCTTTATTTCTTAACCCATTCCCTCATAGGCTCCTTTAATTTAGATCCAACCTCTTTGAATAAATCTACCGAAAAGGAGCATTAACTAGAGAAAAGGAAAATCTTAGAATTTTGTAGTTTGAAACCATTGTGAAAAATAGAGCATTTGCTCCTATAGGAGCAAATGCTCTATTTATCACAATGGTTTCAACAGGTGACTTTTGCAGAGACGCTAAAAGGCGTCAATATGAGGGAATAGGTTAATGCGAGCAATCCTTGAAGTTTTTAGCATATTCTTGTGCTATAATTTTTGTACTGCATTAAGTAATATCAGCAACTAAACTTCTGTGCAGTCACCATTAGTAGGCCTTACTCTACATATTTTTGAAGATGAAAGACAAAACAAGTGCACATTAACATACCCTGGATATTTCTCTGCAATCACTGGCAGCGACTCTCTTGTCTTGTATGTTCGCATCAAATGTATGATGTCATTGTAATCTGTCAACTTCATTTTCTTCTTAACCTCAAGCCTGTCTGTCTATTTTGTTCAATTCTGTAACTACTCGTCAAACCTATAACCACAGAGAGAACTATATATGGACACCAGTATCATTCCTGTTGACAGAAATCCCAGTCCCACTTTCCTTATATGATGTTGAGTATCAAATGAAACCCAAAAGCATATATAATATAAATAAAGTAAATTAAACCCTTTTGAAGAATAGTTCCTTTATTTCTCCATGAAACCACATATTCAGATTCATAATTCATTGTACTAAAATAAAATAGAAAGGATTCATGCAAGAGACATATAACAAATAGGAATTTAACAAGCTATAAGACTTACTGACCTACTAGTCCTTCTGAACCCTTTACTCGATAAATATGACTTTCTAGGCCTTTGCAAACAGAGTAGACCCAGATCAGATGGCTCCTCTATAGGAGCCATCTGTCAGATCAGGGTCTGCTCTGTTTACGATATAGATACGATTCTAATTTCTACAACTTCTGACATGGCCAACAATTTTTGTGTCCATGTGCTTTTATAAAAAATAATCTAACATTCACGATGTCATTATTTTTTACATGAATAAATTAATCATTGAGTGAAGGGTTAACAATTCATGGGGCATGCATTTTTTCACCATTTTCCACTCTTTAATGATACATGTATTTTTGTATTTTTATAATTTTTCAATTATCAGCAAACATTTGACAGAACAATGAATATGACCAACATGTCAAATGAAAGCTAATGAAAACTATTTAAATGACATAAGCCTTTACCTGAATTATCTGGACTAACCAACCTACTCTATTACTTTTTCAAGCATGAAACCAGAAACAAACAATTTTTCTTTTCACACCATAATTATAACTTGGAAAAAATGTTATCACCCTTATCACCAAGTGTCTTTCAACCCTTTTCCTCACATCCGTAGCTTTGCACACAGAGTAGACAAAAACTAGACAGTTCCTTAAACTAACCCTTTACTTCATAAATACACTTTAAATTTCTATGCTTTTGCAAACAGAGTAGACCCAGATTAGATCCCTCCTGTAGGAGCAATCTGATCAGGGTCTGTTGTTTGACATCACACCCATTTAAACACATTTGCAATTTTTTTTATCTATATAGAAAAGTGATTTTCCAAAAATGTGGGGTGAAAACCCCCATCCCTCTCCCAGGAATAGACACACCATAAATATTCATGGAGTTAAGGGTTCATATAATACATACATGTGATAACCTGTTGAAGCATGTCAGGTAGATTTTGGAAATTTGTCAGGTAGATTTGACTTTTGTCAGGTAGATTTTACCAACACAACGAAATATATGGAGATGAAAAAATTATCTTCTGGATACTTACGTTTTTTATATCTTTTCACATAATCATTCATACCTTACCATAAATACTGTTACAGTATTACCCACATACCATACCGTGCCATTATAAACCTAACACTACACACATAACATTTACACACACTTTCCCTCACATCAACTCCTTTTCATACATAGGAGCTATCTGGTCAGGGTCTGCTCTGTTTGCTTATGATATTGGAATGATTCCACACTTTCTGGCATGGCCCAACAAAATCAAATGTCCATGTGCTGTTATAATAATAAATCTACCTTTACAAACTATAAATTATACAGACTATACATCTATACACAGCCATGGCATCATCTCAAACCCTTACAATGCCTAGAGATCAATAACCCCATTAACCCTTTCTTTCATATTAACATGTTTCACTCATTTGCAAACAGAGTAGACCCAGATCAGACAGCTCCCATAATTAAATAATGTCATGAAAAAATCAAGACTTATTACTGTTTTATCATAATGAAAAATATATTCCATTTTATCTTGTTTTATTACAGTTTCAGTGCTTTTTAGGCTTATTTTATAGCCCTTAATCGGCTATATTCCCAATGGCAAAAAATTGTTTTCTCCATTTTTTGGAGGAAAATTCCCAACCTCTAGTCAAAAAAATCTATGAAAAAACGTTAACAAACCTCGATTTATTCAGTACAATCGGTCTGGGGACGAATCTTTCGTACTTTTTGGTATTGCCGGTTTGCGGAATAAAACTAAACTGTTTATCGTACGGAATATTCAGATATTCTTTACTTGTTGTTCACGGTCGGAGTGCATACTGCCTTTTGAAGCTATGATAACGTCACTCCCCTCGTCTTAATTTTGTCTCCTCGCTTGAGTAATAATAATGCGTGCCACATGTGGTATTTGTGGACAACATCGCCTATGTCAGAGTTTATTCTGGACTCAGTGACAGATGGGCTAGTGAAGAAATGTAATAAAGTACTGCCCTCACTTTCAGTCTTTCTTTCGGACATAACTGCTTCGTTATCGTATAGAAAGTCCAGATAATCACATTTGTTAACAAAATGTTTTTTTACTTTCGTTTTCGACTCTCGCATGAGACTATGTGATTTTGATACATGAATTAACCAATCAAATCGCGTAAAAACCTTCACACCAGATGTTGTATCTGGGCGACGTCACTACCGAAAATAAATTTGCAGTCTCCAAGCAACAAGTAGCGACTCTCTTTCGCGACCTCGAAACGAGAACAAAACATACCGATATTAATTCAGATTAAATTATCTATTTAGGGAGGGGATTTGGGATTTAGCGGCATTGCCTTAGGATGGAATTCTGTCTGATTTGTATGCGTGCATCCCGCAAAGGCGCATGTCGCCATTTGCATTTTGACCCGACTGGCTCCCGGATTTTTTTTTGATAACTCCAGTACAGCGCAAACGGGAACCAACTTGTGATTACATAATCCGGGTGTTCTCCGCGGGGAACCATACCAAAACAGGCCAAGCGTGGATCACAGCATGACAGCATGCTAAAGGGGGTTTGATTGTGTAGAAAACTAACAGATAATCTAACCCAGGGAGGAAAATATAGGTCACGAAAAAAATGCCGTGGCAGAATCGGTAAAACGGTAGAAACGGCTACCGAATCGGAAGGCCGGTAGACCACCTCTGAAAACTGTAGATTTCACCTACCGTCGGTAGTTATCACATGTATCGTCGGAGGCCCTTGAATCGTTACTGCCCTAGAGTCGTGCCTTTTTTGTTTTCTTCCCGCGTCTCGCGAGATTTCGTCCACGCATGCGCATACCGTGGGAAAATTTTTACTACGCTTGTTTACTACAGATTTTGCAACTGATGCGAGAAAATGCGGTCTAAGCAGGTAAATTGAACAATTTCAAAAGAATATAGCCATAAATAATACAAAAACGTTAAGCAACAAAAAACTATTCGAAAATACCCCTAATTCACAAATTATAAAAAGTTTCTTTCATTTTACTGTATGCCGTCTGCGTACTGTTTACAAGCTTCTGTCAAAGTCACGTGACCTCCATTGATAAATTTAAGGTTAAACAAATATATTATTAGTTTTTCGTTACTGTAGTCCTTAGTGCATTTTTTTGGTATTTTTAGGTGAATCCAATGCAAAGAAGAAAGGGGTACAGGCTTTACTCCCCTACAGCTATGACCAATGCCTATTTAATGGTTAAGCAGAAGACCATGTCTGTAAAGAAAGCCTCCAGGGTGTTTAGGGTACCTGACACTACCCTCAGAGATAGAGTTTTGGGAAAGGTAGATCCTGATACTGCAGTGTTTGGCAAAAGTCCTGTGTTGAGCCAGTATGAAGAGGCACATCTAGTGAAGCATTTTAAGACAATGGCATCATATGGGTATGGATATACCAGGCAAGAATGTGTAAACATTGCTTCTGATTATGCTGTGCAGATTGGGAAAAGAACATCAGACAAACCATTTACCATAAAATGGATCAGAGGATTTCTTAAGAGGTGGCCAGAACTAAGAGTGTTAAAGCCTAGAGGACTTGAACATTTGAGGGCTAAAATGGCATCAAGGGAAGTGGTGGAGGAGTACTATCAGTGTTTACATGACACTCTAATGAAAAACAACCTTATTGATAAACCACATCTCATATTTAATGTGGATGAAAAGGGAATTTCAGTGGACCACAAGCCTCCCCATGTTGTTGCAGACTCCACCCATTGTCCACAATCAGTCACATCAGGTCGAGGCAAGAATGTCACTGTACTAGGTGGTGGGAGTGCTAGTGGAGTGGCAATACCACCATTCTTTGTTTTCCCTGGCAAAAGAATGATTCCAGATTTAATGGAAGGTTCATCTCCAGGAGCAGATGGTACAGTCAGTGAGACCGGATGGTCAAATGGGATCATCTTTAGACACTATTTAGAACACCATTTTGTCAAATATGTACCTGGACTGAACCAGCCAATATTACTCCTGCTTGATGGGCACAGGTCCCATGTCTCAGTGGACTTAACAGAGTGGGCCAAATCCAAAGGAATCATCATATTCATTTTACCTGCTCATACCAGCCATGTTTTACAACCAATGGATGTAGCTTGTTATGGGCCATTTGAGAGGATATATAACAATCTGTGCCATAAATTCATGCGCCAGACATCAACCACCATCAACCGCTACAATGTTTGTGAAATGGCATGCAAGGTATATCTTAAGGCTTTGTCACCCGAAAACATCCAGTCGGGTTTCAAACGCACAGGGATATTCCTGTTCAATTCAAATGCTGTGCCCAATGAGCATTTAGCACCAGCAACAGTGTTTTCCAACAGCACTGTACAGCATGCAGCAGACAGTGACAATGACACTGATAAGTCAGATTGCTATATTGACTTTTTATCCAACAAGGAAGAAAAACTTAAAGAAGTAAAAAGGACTGTGAAAAAAGAAAGAAACACCATTAGTAGGATTGTATCAGGGAAGGCCATTACAGAGACTGTTTTTGAGAAGATGAAAGAACATGAAGAGAGCAACAAATACGGCAAAAAATCAGAAACAGGGAATAAAAAGCAGACAATAACATCAACAAGAAAACAAACAAAATCAACAAATACAAAATCATTAACGATAAAACAGATATGCCCCTTCAAAATGCAACAACAACAGCCAGGCCCGTCCGTTGTGAATCTCTCACCCTCAAGATCTTCAAGTTCTGAAAGTGATTCTGAATCTGATGTTGATCCTTCAGAACTTTGTTGCAAATGCAATAGATTCCAGCCAGAGGAGCTGAAGAAATGCTCTTCACTGGTTTTCACAAAGTGGGCCCAGTGTGACAAATGTAACCATTGGGTACATTTGATATACTGTACATCTGTGAGGGTTGTCAGGAGAGGAGATTCATTTTTTTGTCATCATTGTAAACCAGAAGAATAATGCTAATTGCCATAAATATATGTTATTGTTTATAAAATTGAGTTAAAACAGTCAAAATCTGTTTCAAACAGAAAAAAGTACAAATATGAGTCATGAAGGAAACACCACATACAAAAAACAAAAGTTTTTTTACACGTAAACCACACTGGTTAAGTCCCTATGGCCTAAAATTGTGTATTGGAATGACGTCACGACTCAAGGACCAAATCAAAATGGCTTCTGCTGCATGCTGTGACAAATTAAACATGTGAATAATAAACAGATACTTTGTGATTCGTGAGAAATTTTGAATGGAATTGGAAAGGAAAATAATCAATTTAAAAGGTATGTAATCTCTTTTTTTATTGTTCTACTGTTTGTTATGAATATATGCGATCGAAACGTTAGGGTAACGATTCAAGGACCTCCGAGGATATGATTATTTATTATTATTAATATTCAGAGGGACAATGATAGTATGTACAGCATGCATCAGTTATACATGAGTGTTGCATATCAGACAACAGTATTAATCTCTTTAAATGTTCTTGTTTTACTGAACTCAAAACTCTAGTTAGTCTAGTAGGCATGTTTTCCAAGTTACGAAGCGTCGCAGGGACGAAAGATAACCAATGAAAATGGTGATGGAGAATTACTGGTTTATATATTTGTTTGATATTTTTATGGTGTGTACATTGTCAATAAGAATAAGAATAATACATCCAATGAGTAAATATTAAGTAAATATTAAAATAATAAGAGATGGAGAATTAGAGGTAGATACGGTAGATTGCTTTCTTCGGTTACCGCCCTTTTCCGATTCTAATAATGCACAAGTTTTTATCTTTTAGAAAATGTTTTATGCATTGAAAATAATTTTTTAATACACATTTTATTGCATTTTATTGCATTTTTATATGCATTTATACATTATTTTACATAAAATAATATTTAATATACCTTTTATGGGTTTTTTATACAAAAGTATGCATTGTGCATTGAGTCAGAGGGAAAATCAAAATGGCCGTCATTATACCTCATTTTCAGTTTAACAGAAAAAGAACAGTTTCATCAAACTTGTAAATTCAAAGTACATCCATTATCATGAAAACTCGTTCGAAAGGAACCCTAGAATCCGGATTGAAAAGAAAAATCCCACGCGTGGCCTCCACTAGAGAGACAGAACAACTTAAATTAAAAACGGATGTGTCGGACTTGACAAAAACACCAGCTGGTATGTTATTACACACTCAGACAGGTCCGTCGGATGGTCTCATAATTTGGTTTTATATTCACATCAATGTATGATTTCATATGGTGCCTTTTCATTAGAGGGACCATGTTAATTGTCCAAAGAAACCGCTCCATCCCAGGGCTTATCAGTTTCTCATAGGAAAATCTTTTAAAAGTCTTCTTCTGTGAAACTGTAAGGCCCAGACCTTTGATATTTGGTTGAAGCATCGCCTAATAGTCCTCAACCCGGGCCTATAATTATGGCCCTTGGTTTCATATTGACCCCAATCTGAAGCTGACTTTTTTCACATAGAAATACAGTGTATCGTTGAATTTAGAGCCCCAATTGGCTGGAATATCACTCTGGTAGGTGTCTAGGTAATTTCTTCACGGTAGTAATAATCACTCTGGTAAATCTACATGTTATGTCTAATGGTTGTTAAGACTAAGAGAACTTCTCAGACGATTAGTGGATCTGATGAAGCTGTCAAGTGTCTCAATCAGTATTTTTCTGTAGACTTTCCATTGGTCATCTTCTTTCTGTCTGCCAAGTAACATGTGGGCTGAAAAGTCGTATATCCCAGCTTTCTGGAACAATTCCAACCTTAGTTTCTCTATAATCTGCTCCTGAATGTTGCAATCTTCCAGGTAGTGGACCACTGTTTCTACCTGGCCGCACTGGCACAGCGGGGAGTCGGACAGGCCTATGTTGTGTCTGTAGCTGTTTAGCATGATATAACCTGTTCTCATTTGGTGTATTATTTGTTGGCTGTGTGGTGAAATGTCAGTATTTGGTGGTAGTTTGTTGTTAACTGGAATTAGTGGTATATACTGGTACAGATGTCTACTGGTCTCTGATTGGGTCTATCTATTTTGCCTCTTTATTTCACATGATTTTTTGGGCTGACTTTGAATGTCAGAAAGAGTTGTGATTACATTTTGCTGCCTGCATGAATTAGGCCTCGACTGCGGCTTCTTTGGCAAGCTTGTCTGCGATTTCATTGCCAGTGATATTTGTTTGTCCGTGTATGTAAGACAATTTATTATAAGACATAAGACATGTTTTATTTAACGTCGGATATTCATAACATAATAACATAAGCCCTGACTACATGAAATACATCATTTATAAATACATTAAAAAGTAATGGTCCTAATCAGTGTTGCAGCCAGGACGCGCGGTCGCGCGATTCCCCCCTTTTTCTGAAAAATCCCCCCTCTTTTTCACTGGAGGGGGCGCCTAGTCGCGCACTAAAGTTTCATTATTACTTTGCTAAAAAATTCCCTCCCTCAGGCTGTCGAAACAGTTTGTAGCGAGTACCGGTAAAGCTTTCAATTCATATCGAATCTGAACCTGATGTTTGTCAACTGTCATGTATAGGTCTCGGTCCGACTTTTAGTCTATGCCGGTAACCAATATAATCAAATGAAAACAGTAAAAACGTGTTTGCTGTAAAAATCGTCAAAAAACATTATCTGAAAGAAAAATCAGCGACTACTTTGGGGTAGGTACCCTTCCTATAACCAAATTCAGCTCAAATTCAAGTGTCAAAGATACGTAACCGAGTTATTCATCTTCTACGAGTCACAGACAGATTAGTCCTGTAGAAAGCGACGAAATCGACCGTGTCGAACCCATTGCGCTAGATTTGCATTGATATTGTTGTGAAATAAAAATCCGTAGGACGCCTTTTACTAAGTTCTGCCAGCTGCTGACTTTGGATCCCAGTTTAACCTACTGCATTCTGTCCTTTAGATAAAAGAATATTAGATTAACTGCTTCTGTGGATAGTCCATATGCCTTAAGTTTAGCAATTAACAAGTCATGTGGACGACAGTCGAAAGCCTCAGACAGATCCATAAGTATCGCTGCACCTGCAACATACTTACAGTTATCCAAAGCCTGACGCCAATCTTCAATGAGTCTTAACAGGGTAGTCTGGCATCCAAGGCCCTTTCTGAAAGCATAGAAGAAAGGATTGAATATACATGTACTATCACAATATACCGCAAGCTGGTCATGCATACTCCTTTCATATATTTATAAGTCTAGTAACCAGGTGAGCGTTTAAGGGTCATCATGGCCCTCTTGTTTATAGGGGTGTAAGATGGATCGACTTATCCCGATAGCGGCTGTCTCGATGTCAATGCATCGGTCCAAAAATTAGAAACCAGTACTATTGCCGATAGTAAAACAAATATTGTGATAGTTAACAATGCAATTTTAAAGATAAAAAGCTCCTAGATTGCTCCCAAACGATGCATTGATATTTCCCTGATTCGTCCCTTTGTGTACGAAACTAACAACATGGCGGAAGGAAGTGTCTATTTGGGTCAAAATGGTTACGGCCCGAATTTAGGGTTCCGGTTTCATTTTCAAAATGGCTTCCATTTTCATCTGGTAGGTTGAGATTTTATAGTAATTAGTGAATTTACTGCCGTTTATTTCTGTTTAGTTCAGTTTTGTATGAGTTGACACGTTATATTTGAGGGATTTAACACATGGATTTAGTTCGGGAAGGTTTTGTAGGAAGTTCTCTAAACTGACATGAGTTTCATTGTGTTTCTAAGCAAACTGGAATTCAAGTCAGTGAAGCTAGGATGATAACAGTTGTTTAACTGCACAAGAAAAAACATGTTATTGTTTTGATTGGATCCTCATATTTACTGGTGGTCATGGAGTAGGAAATCGGGGCAGCCCAAGTTTAACTGTAAAGTTTCAATTCCAAATATTGTATCAACACTAAAATCTTAAAAGCTAAATTCTTACACTACAGTTTATAATAATGGAAATAAATAGGCTAAAATTAAACAGAAATGAGCTTGAACCCCCTATAATTTGACTATCGCAATACTATTGCAATAGTTTTTTCAGTATCGCAATATTAATTCAGACTATCGCAATGGTAAAATTGTACTCCATAGTCACCCTTACTTGTTTATATCACTTGAGAATTGTCACATGTTACCATTAAGAGATTAAATCCCATGTATAAATTTTCAATGTGAAGCATATTTAATCATAAGCTGACTTTGTCATTCAAAATCCTCTGGCAAATTACACACTTTCACATAAAATCAGCATTATGGGTTTTATCCACTTACAGATCAAATTAAATCATCCTTGAGTACATCTAGTATCATATAATGCATGCAGTAGCAGCAGTACACATTTACATGCAATATTTCAGTTGCATGTGAACACCAACGTAAGCAATTTTTTTCTGTTTATATTCAGGTAAAGAAATTAGATTAAGAACCCCTAAATCCAGAGAGAAGAGACTAAAAGCAGCTACTCCAAGACGAGATGACCTGATATGTTCTCAGCACTTTGACTCTCAGGTGGTAGTAGGATGGGATTGCAACTCACCTGATAGCCTTCGGGATCTCAGGAAATGTATGTTTTTAAATGTTCTTTGTATCAGAAGTAAATAAAGACACTCAGACTTTTGCAAATAGTGTAGACACAGAACAGCAGCAATGTGGGGATGCATTGTCTGAACAAATTGTATACTGTTGTCAAGTTGAATAATGAAATATTTTTGGTGTGTCCAATTTGATAGAACTGCTTAGACATGTTGAAGAATTTAGATGGTCCCTGTTCTGTGTATACTCTTTTTTTGTATTTATAAATAAACACTGCTCAAATTGTGTATAAGATTTGCTACCATAATGCTCATTTGATCTGTTCTGTTTGCTTATGATGTAATATAGTTACTATTCTACAGCTTCTGCCATGGCCAAAACTCCTAAGCTCATGTGCTGTTGTAACAATTAATCTAATTAATATTGATAATTTGATGGTGTCATTGTTTCTGTCATGAATATTCATGGAGTAAAGGATTAGATGTGTTCAGTACACCATGCTGATATTATTCTTATACTGGTAATATAAATGTATACACATATATCAACTTCCATTTATAATTTAATGTATACTGTCAGAACTAGATGAACATTGTTCTGTGTTACTTAAAACTGTATAATCTGTTTTATTGTACACCATGAAGTAAATTTGCTAAATATTGGTAATAATGTTATATGTAAGTTGCAGTGTCATGTACTACCAAAGGTATTGCATAAGCTGATTGCAGTGTACCCTTTGTTTAATCCTTTATCCCATAACCCCATCATCTTATTCCCTTTGCAAACTGGGTAGACCCATGTCAGACAGTTCCTGTATGAGCTTTCTGGTCAGTGTCTGCTCTGGTTGTTTGTGTGTTACAGATCTGTTTCTCTGTTTTCTATTTTCAAGAGAATTTAATCAATTTTAACAATAGGCAGAGTATTGCGTGATTATTCGTGAAGTAAAGGGTTGGAAATCTGAACACTTTTCCATTGCCCAAAACAGCGATATTGACCGTTCTTGTTTGTTCTATTACAGTGACCTCTGATGATGACGCAGCCGACTTGATCTCACGGCTTATTAATGATGAGGTAAAGTTGTTCTGTAAATATTTGATCTATCTGATAAGAGTCTGCTCTGTTCACTTGGTGTTATAGGTCTTGATTCTGTATTGCCTGCCATGGCAGATATTCCCATGTCATGAATTCCTACACAAGTATTCATGAAATAAAGGATTAAAAGCTTATGCTGTATAGTGTGTGTCCTGGCCTGTCTTAATACTAAAGATGGGAAAACTTTACCACAATCTTTATTGTTTGACAATGAATTAAATGATTATTACTCTGACAAGAAAAGAAAACATTTCAAAGCAAAATATGAACCATTTCTAAAGTAATTATTAATCTGTTTAACTTTTAACTCGTTCAACCCTTTTCCTCATATAAACGCTTTTACACGCCTTTACAAATAAAATAGACCTAGATCTACATGTAGGATCTGCCTGATATGGGTCTGTTCTGTTTGCTTATGAAATTATAATAGATCTGACTGCAATTTCTGCCAATACCAAAACATCCTGTGTACATGTTCTATTATATAATTCAGCCACTAAATTTCATGATGTTATTATTTCTTACATGAATATTAAACAGGAAAAGGGTTAAGAAATGTTATTTGATTATGTAATAATTGCACATATCTTCTGCTTCCAATGGATTGACATCATTTTCATAGTTTAACCCTTTACTCCTTTTCACACCTTTGCAAAAACACAGTAGATCCAGATCAGACAGCTCCTATAGGAACCATCTGATCAGGGTCTGCTCTGTTTGCTAAATGGAATTATAATAGATCTGATTCAACAGTGTCTGCCATGACCAAAAAGTCATGTGTTCATATACAATCATAAAGATTCAGCTGATAAATATTCATGATGTCATCAAGGTTTAATATGTCACTGTTATTCAGCCTGAAGATGCAGTGGTTCCAAAACGTAGTACGCCCCCTTTACTGGGAATGTGGAGAGAGGCAGATAAGAAAGAAGACAACCGAAGTGAGAAAAATGCTCTGCTGCCTATCAGGTGAGTTTGACATAGCTGTATTGATTATCACTTCCCCCAAGCTGTAAAGGGGCCACCGTGGCCGAGTGGTTATTGGTCTTTGACTGACAATCACTTAGCCCCTCACCGCTGTGGGTTCGAATCCCAGTCTGGGCATTTGGATTTATCATTTGAGGAAGCCTTCCAGCTGGCTTGCTGTAGGTCGGTTGTTCTACTTGGATGTTCCTCTGTGCATGAAACAATGCAATTTGTTCCGTGCACAGAAGAACCTCTGGGGTCTTCCTCCACCTGTAATTAGCTGGACATGGTGATATGACTGAAATACTGTTAAAAAGGCATAAAACCCGATAAAAACCAAACCAGGCTGTAAGTCAGTATTTAACTAGTTTCTTATGTCCTAAGATCTTGATCAGGGCCATTTTGTTTTTGGTCTGTTTGTTTGGTTTTCTGTCTGTCTGTCAGAAACTATAACCTTTGTCATAACTTTTGGAATATTAGATACAGAGATTTCATACTTGGAATGAATACTCATCTCGTGAAGATGCATCTATTTAGTGGCACCATGTCAAGGTCAAAAGTATAGGTCAGTCAAAAGTATAGGTCAAAGTGCTCTTTTGGGGGAATAGTGTTTTTACAAATGCAGCTTACTATATTGATTTTGATGATTATTCGTCCGACCCAAGCAGTAAAAATAGATAATATCTAAAAAAAAAAAAAATAAGATTAAAATACACACATTTTGATAAAATTTCAGTGGTTATAGATAAGGATGGGACAAAGTACTTGTATTTGGTCACAGGTTCGAGTATTGGTTTGTACTTTTGGTATTTTGAGTTCTGGCAAAAAATGTGCCTCTTCATCCATTTTTTTCGTCAGTATATATAATCACCTTTTTGTTCTGTTTGACTGTTTAAAATGAAACTGATCTTCGCACCTCTTGTCACTATCGTTGATACCTTCTGGTCGATAGAATAATAATCCTTCCAATGTGCCAATCAAGTTGCTCAAAACACATGCTACGTTTATTGTGGGCAGTCACCTGGCATCTGATTTGGTAATCATAATAATTGGATGTTTGCAAAATAAACCTCATAGCTTAATAGAATGGAATAGAATGGCTTACAGCTTGTCAGTTACCCATTAAATTTAAAAATACAACAGTACACCTGTGTTAGAATCCATTTTGATGACGTTTCATGATGTCATTATTTATAACATGAATATTCATGGAGTTGATGGTAAGTTTTTTTTCTGATTAAAGATTTAAGAAGAGGGGCAGAACCAGAAGGAAGAGTGCTAAAGATTCTGTCTCCCAAGCTCTACTACAGAAGTTGGAGAAGGCACTAGATAAGTGCTCAGGTAAGTAATCCACCTTAGGATACAGAAAATACCCTGGAGGTCTGAGACAGTGCTATGATGTTATAAAACTTTTGAGTCTGAGTTCAATCTGAAGCAGCTGACCAATCAGATGCTTGAGAATGAACTCGGACTCGGGCAAAAAGTTTTATAACCTCAGACCAAGGTGTTGATAAACAAATTATTATGTGTGAATCGAAGTAAGTATTTAAGGTTTGTCAAGGAGGTTCTAAAGCGTAATTTATAAACATATTTATAATTTTACAGATGTATCCATAGTATGGATGAAATATGTATATACAGACCAACTTTAACCCTCACATGATTATCTGCCATATTATACCTTTGCAAATTATGGCAATAACAGTAACTTTCTACATCTGTTTATGTTTTGTTATTAAACATGTGAAACAGGGTGTGATGCAGGATGGTAGTAATTCATTCTAGTTACAAATTGTACACAAGAAACAATGAAAAATGTGTGCTGTCAACTTTTAGCCATGCTCATAGAATTTCTTCACTAAAGTCATATTATGGCAGGAAAAATGGAAGATAACTACTATACTGTTGAGTTTTTAGCTCACCAGAGCACAAAGTGCTCAGTGTGAGCTATTGTGATCGCCTGATGTCCATTGGCGTTCGTCGTCCGTCATTCGTCGTCCGTCGTCAACAATTTGAAACTTTAAAAATCTTCTCCTCTGAATCAACAGGGTTCTCAGCTTTCATCTTTGGCATATAGCATCATATTCAGGTCCTCTACAAAAGTTATATAAATTATGCCCCTGGGGTCAAAATTGGCCCTGCCCCAGGGGTGTCAAGTTTTCAATAGAAACATATAGTGAAAACTTTGAAAATCTTCTCCTCTGAATCTACAGGTTTCTCAGCTTTCATATTTGGCATATAGCATCATGTTCAGGTCCTCTACAAAAGTTTTATAAATTATGCCCCTGGGGTCAAAATTGGCCCCGCCCTAGGGGTGGCTAGTTTTTTTGAGCGGACTGTTGTTTCAGTTTTCTCCACTTGGTCCATTAGTTAGGCATAGGGAAAACTTTAAAAATCTTCTTGCCAAACACTGCATGTCCCAGAGCTTAGATATTTGGTGTATAGATTTACTTAGTATACCTTTATGAATTTTGTTAATATCATAGTTCTGAGGTTAAAATTGGCCCTGCCTTGTGGGTTATACTTTAAAATAGACTTCTACAGTATGAAGGTTTCCCTTGAAGCACTAGCTAGCCAGCTAGTGTACTGGAGAGGTCAAGCTGAAGTTCACCTGTTCTATACTCTAGTTGATGTCTGCTTCAGAATTGTTGTCTGTTTGTTCACATTGTTTTTAATACATACCAATCTTTCAATTAACCCTCTTGTACAAACCACATAATTATGAAGTTACATTTGTATCAGATAGTCAAGTCATGCTTAGCACTGATAGGGTTATAACACTGAGTTTCTGTTATCTGTTAGAAATGTCTGCTGAAAAATTAACACTGTCAATGGCCCTCTAGTTTTATATAGAAACATATTGTGAAACTTCTTCTGAAACTGGAAGTTTCTCTGTTTTCATATTTGGCACATAGCATCATCTTAAAGTCCTCTACAAAACATATATGAATTATGCCCCTGGGTTCAAATGAAGCCCCGCCCCAGGGGTGGCAAGATTTCTATAGAAACATAGTGAAAACTTTGTAAATCTTCTCCTCTGATTGTCTGGTGAGCGATATCAGGGCCATCATGGCCCTCTTGTTTAATAGGTAGAGCTACAGCAACATAATAATTGAAAGTGTGATTCAAGTTACAGATCCATGTAGAACTCACCAGACGTGCATATTTATTATCTTCCTTGATGAAACTGACAGCTGAAACACTGATACTTTGTTTTTAGTCTGTTGACTACATATATAAATCTGGGTTTTTTTTAAAGAAAAACCACGGTCATTACATTAATTTATTGGTGTAGAATTTTTGAATAAACATATAATTGAACAAAATCTTAAACATCTTGAGTGAAACACTTGCAATCCACTGTTATGAGATATCCAGATACACATCGACTTGGCTGAGTTTGAACTATGGATGAAAAATAGTCAAAATTCTTTTATTAACCGATTAAATGGTCAAAGGTCTGAACAATTAATCGGTTAGTGAAAAAAAACAGTTATTGATTTCCCTACTTATAAGAATTGTATAGATTTGATTCTACATGTTCAACTATGGCCAAAATATTGTGTTCATTTGCCAATATGAAATTTAGCTGATAAATATTCACTATGTCGTTATTTCTTACATGACTGTGACTGGAGTATAGAGTTTATCCCTTTCTATGCCTTTGCGAACAGAGCAGACCCAGATCAGATGGCTCCTACTGATCAGGGTCTGCTCAGTTTAATTATTATATAAGATAGATGTGATTCTGTAGTTTCTGTCCAAAACATCCTGTGTCCTTGTTCATTAGGTCATTATTTCTAACATGAGTATTCATACAGTAAAGGGTTAAAAATGCTGGGTATTCACATGCACGACATATATTGCTTTAATCCTTCGCTTGCTATTCACGTCAATATACGTACCTGTAAATAGTGAAGACCCAGATGAGACAGCTCCTGCAGGAGCTGTCTCATCAGGGTCTGCACTATTTACAAGTTGATTGTGCAACCAGTGCCCTCCACAGCGGTGATTGCACAGCGAAATACTTGTACACAGTGAAGATATATGTAATTATACAACAGGGCATGGGTAAAGAAGGAGAAATGTATTTAAAATTCAGCAAGCGAAGGGTTAATATGCTATTGTATCAGCAACATGAAACAATTTAAATTTTAGAGACGGATAAGGTGACTGAAGTAAGAAGTACAGAAGCTGAACTGTTTCTGTCTGACTGTGATGAGGAAGAAGAGGAAGAAACAAATACTAATGCTTCTGGAGACCTATTTGATAGTACAGCTAATGTTACTTCAGTTAAAGAAGAAACTACTGAAATTGTAAATGAAGCTAAACAGACTTTGAATGAAGATGCAACAGACTGGAGTGATGATGAACTATTTGGAGATGATTCCTTCCTTATAAAGCCCACACAACTGTCAAATGAGGCAAAGAAGTCTCAGGTGTTTGGGATGAAGAGGAAGCCGTTCAGAGACAGTGATCTGCCCCAGAGCAAGTGCTCTAGGGTGTCAGTAAGACATGACAACACTAGACAGCCATCACTGGTATCAACATCAACTGATACTAGGGGTGCTAGATTTACAGCAATTACTGCAAAACCACCACTGCCATCCTGTGATAGTAGACTTACAGTGAACTCAAATACACACTATTCTAATGCTAGAACTGGATTGCCATCAACCTCGTACAGCACCTTCACTCCAAACCTTTCATCTACTGTTGTAGCAAAAACTCTTACATCCCATTCAAGAGATTTCAAACCACAGAATTCTTTCAATAGTTCAAAAAAGCATATTGACTCAAATATTTATAACAAAACTGAAACAAATCTTTCTAATAACAGAAGTACAACCATGCAATCAAAACCGGTGACATCAAATGCAAGGTCATTTTATCCAAGCAGTGTTTCTCGACCAATACCAACTAACAATCAAATAACACAAAGTAGGGCTAGTGCTTTCAAGAAGCACAGTAGTTTTTCTGGCACTGACTCTGTCAGTCAGTCATATGCATCCAACAGAAAGCGGTCAATATCTGGGAATACAGATTTACTTGGATTAACTAAGCAAATATCAAGCATTTCTGAGAATATGTCAGGAAGTAATCCTGCTGGAAATGTTTACAATACATCAGGAGTTAGAAATGGGCAACACCTTAAAACACAGACTTCATTATCAAATAATATGACTTTAAATAATAAACCTAGAACAGCTACATCAGGTGCTAATAGCAGCTACACATCAAGCAAGAACGTTACAAGTGATAAAAAAGTGACTGAAAATGGTCCAAGACTAAGCTCAGGTGCTTTTGACACAAGCATCACTGATGATTTACTTTGTCAATTAGCTGAACCTGATGAAATCTTAGACTCTCAAGTAGAATTGCCAAAACTTTCAAACTCAACAGCTGTTACTCCTTCTGCTGGTGGTAGGATTCCAGCCTCCAATCTAAGAGTGGAAACGGCAGGAAGAAGAGATGGACATAACGGTGGAAAAACTGGTGCTGTTTCTACTTCTAACAAAAGTGATAGTACTGTAATGAAATCTACTGTGTCAAAGTCAGGGCCACCACATAACAGTCATACAAAGCAGTACAGATTTAGAGATAGTCAGAATTCAGCAGTGGCCAAAGCAAAGGCTCCTTCAGTGCTACCAAGCAATGTTTCTAAAATGGATACCACTTCCACATTGCCCAAGTCAACAAATCAGTCTACAGCTGGTCCAGTATCAACAGTAAAGCAACATGGTAAGTAGTTGTTAAGAATTTTGCTTTCATCAGTAAGAACTCTGAATGATGAATGTGTTTGGCACAAACAATGTAGCTAAATGCTGAACCTTTTACTTCACAGATACACATTTTAACAGCTCTAAGAATATAGTTGGTCTCGGATCATATCAGTTTGCCTCTAGGAGCCATCTGGTCAGAGTCTGTTCTGTTTGCTTGTGAAATAATATGGATTTGATTCTACAGTTTCTGGCTAAAAAAATCTTGTGTTCATTAACCATATCTCAATTAGAATTGCTATATATACAGTAAAACCTCTCTATAATGGCCACTTATTTGTGTTGATTAATTAGTATTTAGGGCAGGTGGCTGTTTAAAGCAAGGTGAAAGTTAAACAGAACGCTCCTATAGGAGCATTCTGTTTAACTTTCACCTTGCTTTAAGCAGCCACCTGCCTTGAACACAAAATATTTTATGTAATTTAGTGGCCGTTATAGAGAGGTTTTACTGTAGTTTTACTGTAGTTAATGTTAAATTGTTAGTGTCATCTGACTATAAATAACATTTGTACATGTATTTGTATTTGTACCATAAACATTCGGCCAATAAACTAATCATTGTGTCATTATTTCTGACATGAATATTCATGAGGTAAAGGGTTAAATTACAAATAATGAGTATCCTTCAGACAGCACAAAGAACACACACTGTTACTCTATGGTCTTCATATTTGATTGATTTAAGAATACAGAGATGTTAAAAAAGTTTTGATAATATGGACAATTAATCTCTCTGACAAATGTGTGAAGACGAAAATGATTTGGCACCAAAAGTGTTAAAAGAATACCCGTAAACTACTCTGGGAACTTTCTTCTGCTGCCTTTTCACGCTTTACCTCATGAATATTCATGGAAGAAATAATGACATCAGTAATATTGATTAGATCAAATTTTATATTGGCACATGGACACAGGAATTTTTGTCGTAGTACAAACTGTAGAATAATATCTATATTATTATTTCATAAGTGAAAGGTTAACCTCCCTCTCCTAGACAATTTACTTTGGGAAAAATATTATTGCTGTACATACATGTCAGATCCAATATTCATTTTTTTGGAAACATTTGTTTTACCCATTACTTGATATTCATACAAGACTTTGTCCATTATGGATATTAATTTAACTCTTGTATGAAAATATAAAATATTTTATCATTGCAAGGGAGAATAAGATCAAACATCAGACCCTGTTCAGTTAGCTCCTGATCTGTCTGATCTGGATCTGCTGTGTATTCAAAGACCTGTGTAAAAATGTAGTTTGGTAAATGCAAAAATGCTTGGCTTAAGTATTGTATCCAGATTATTGAGTATGTGCAGTTTTTATCAGTTGCATGACTTTTTAACCAATTCCCTGTTGAAGGGTCATGTAAGAAATAAGGACATCATTTATTAGCTGAATTTTTATACTGGCATAATTATGTACACAGACTTTTTTGTATTGGTTGAAAGTGTTCAGATCCATTATAATTTCATAAACAAACAGAATAGACCCTGATCAGACAGTTCATACAAGAGCTATCGTGTCTGGGTTTACTCAGTTTGCAACAATGTGAAAAGGTGGTTATATGGGGATGGGGAAAAGGGTTAACTCATTGCATGCAAGCAACAAATAGGTGAAAACATATTAAAACAGCTTAGATGTAGATGTAACTTGGTATATCAGTGCTCATCGAAATCTAAACTTTGACACTGACCTATTATAAGAAATGGAAGAAAAATGAGGAAAAATACAGATTTTTTTTTTAAGATGACAATTACGTGTAACTTAACCTGCAAAGCATTTCCCCTTTACTCCATAAATACACCTTTCTATGCCTTTTCAAACAGGGTAGTCCCAGATCAGATAGCTCCTATAGGAGCCGTCTGATCAGGGTCTGCTCTGTTTGCTTGTGAAATAATATAAATCTGGTTTATACAGGGTCTGCTTTTATCAAAACTTTCATGTTTTAATTTGCCATTTTAAAAATAATCTACCGTAATTAATATTCACGATGCCATTATTTTTTTCATAAATATTCATGGAGAGAAAGGTTAAAGAAAATCTAAAAAGCACATGTTATGTACAGTGTATTTCAAACTTATACTCAATTAACAAATCAGAGATGATGATAGTTTGCTAAAAGAGAATGAACAAAACCTACTCTAGCCTAATTTGATATATTCTGCAGACAAGCATATGGAGGACTTCAGTGATGATGTATTTGATGATGAGTTCAGCGATGATGATGGCCTCACAGAGCCCCAGATTCTGGCAATGCTGGATGAAGCTGAGTGTAAGTAGAATTGTGCATAACACAACTCTCTTTACTTTGAGCAATATTAGTCTGTGAATATGTTGTCTGCTTCAGTTTTAAAAATGAAGTTTCTTCCATTTCTTTCCAAAACCAGTGTCAGAGTGTCAAACAATTTGGGTCCTGATGAGACACTGAATTAGCACATTTGCAGACAGTTTAGATCCAGATGACACACCCGTAATTTGGATTCTTAAATGGACACTATTTGTTAGACATGCAATTGATAATTTTATGCCACAGTTAAGTGTTTCGCCTGTCCTTTGGCAAGTGCACCTGAAAGTCTGTGCATGGATCACAATTAGCTAGGAGATGTATGTCCCATGGATATATATTTACCCCCGCGAACTTGTTTGAGGTGGTATACTGGAATCACCCTGTCTGTCGGTCGGACGGTTGGTCAGTCAGTCCGTGCGATCAAAAGAGACTGGGGGCCTTTTCAGCGGTTGACAGGTATACTAAGGGCTTTTTTGCAGCAAAGGGCCATGGCCCCCTGTTTATTCCCTTATAGGTATCAGGGGGTCAGGGAGGTATTAAAAAATACATTAAAAAACCTGTCCAAGTTTTGGTATCATGGACATCCAAGGGTGTCCAAGGGCCAAAGGGGCAATATTGGTCCTAAAGTGGCCCTTTAATTTGGACAAATGGCCCCTTAGTCTAAGGCCCCCAGTCTCATTTCGGCCGTCCATCCTTCGGCATTTGAACATGGGGTTAGGAACTCCTCCTTCTCTTTTAATTTTAAAGTTATTGACTTTATATTTGGTATACATATATATAATAACTACAAATAGTAGATGTGCAAGATGCAATTTTCATGAATGTGTATACTGCTGGGCATTGCATGTGGATTTGTGATCAAGGCTGTTGTGCAGGGGTATTCCATCACCTTAAGTGATAGCTCTAGTTCTAATTGTGTTTAACCCTTTATTCCATAAGTACACCTTTTAATGCCTTTTGCAGACAGAGTAGACAGAGATAAGACAACTCCTGTAGGAGCTGTCTGATCAGGGTCTGCTCTGTTTGCTTATGGGATAACAACATAGATGTGATTCTACAGCTTATATCATAGCCACAATTTCCTATGTTCATTTGCCAATTATAAAAGTACAAAAATAGAAAGTAAGTAATATTCATCACCTAATACAGTGCTCCCTCCCAACAACGGCCCTCTCAATAACGATTCCCTCCTTACAACAACGCATGTCACTGTTTCCGAAACAACAAGGCTCCAGAAACAACTTTTTTCCATCGTATTTTCTTTATGCCTCCACCAAACCCTATGTTGTGACCACTCTTTAGAATCGTCACTCTGTGACGATTCTAAAGAGTGGTCACAACATAGGGTTTGATGGAGGCATAACGGTTTTAGTTCTCGAAATACACCTTATCTGGGGATCTGCACAAAAGCTAATTATACCCCCCTTTTGAAAAAATGGGGGTATATTGCTTTGCACATGTCGGTCGGTCGGTCGGTCGGTCTGTCGGTCGGTCGGTCGGTCGGTCGGTCGGTAGATCGATGGTTTCCGAATGATAACTAAGAAACGCCTTGGCCTAGAATCTTCAAACTTGCTGTGGTGGTTAGTCATGACAAGTAGATGACCCCTATTGTTTTTGAGGTCACTAGGTCAAAGGTCAAGGTCACCATGACCTTAAATGGTTAAATAGTTTCCGATCAATAACTGCTCAAGGGTTTGGCTTGGGATCTTCAAACTTGCTGTGGTGGTTGGACATGACCACTAGATGACCCCTATTGATTTTGAGGTCACTAGGTCAAAGGTCAAGGTCACCATGACCTTAAATGGTTAAATAGTTTCCGATCAATAACTGCTCAAGGGTTTGGCTTGGGATCTTCAAACTTGCTGTGGTGGTTGGACATGACCACTAGATGACCCCTATTGATTTTGAGGTCACTAGGTCAAAGGTCAAGGTCACCATGACCTTAAGTGGTTAAATGGTTTCCGATCAATAACTGCTTCAGGGTTTAGCTTAGAATCTTCAAACTTGCTGTGGTAGTTGGTCATGACCACTGGATGACCCCTATTGATTTTGAGGTCACTAGGTCAAAGGTCAAGGTCACCATGACCTTAACTGGTTAAATGGTTTCCGATCAATAACTGCTCAAGGGTTTAGCTTAGAATCTTCAAACTTGCTGTGGTAGTTGGTCATGACCACTGGATGACCCCTATTGATTTTGAGGTCACTAGGTCAAAGGTCAAGGTCACCATGACCTTAACTGGTTAAATGGTTTCCGATCAATAACTGCTCAAGGGTTTAGCTTAGAATCTTCAAACTTGCTGTGGTAGTTGGTCATGACCACTAGATGACCTCTATCGATTTTGAGGTCACTAGGTCAAAGGTCAAGGTCACCATGACATTAACTGGTTAAATGGTTTCTGATCAATAACTGTTCAAGGGTTTAGCTTAGAATCTTCAAACTTACTGTGGTAGTTGGTCATGACCACTGAATGACTCCTATTGTTTTTGAGGTCACTAGGTCAAAGGTCAAGGTCACCATGACCTTAACTGGTAAAATGGTTTCTGATCAATAACTGCTCAAGGGTTTGGCTTAGGATCTTCAAATTTGCTGAGATGGTTGGTCATGACAACAAGATGAGTCTAATTGTTTTTTTAGGTCACTAGGTCAAAGGTCAAGGTCACCATGACCTTAACTGGTGAAATGGTTAGCGATCAATAACTGCTCTATGGTTTGGCTTAGGATCTTCAAATTTGCTGTGGTGGTTGGTAATGACAACTAGATGACCCCTATTGATTTTGAGGTCACTAGGTCAAAGGTCAAGGTCAGCATGCTCTTAACTGGTTAAATGGTTTCCGATCAATAACTGCTCAAGGGTTTGGCTTAGAATCTTCAAACTTGCTGCGGTAGTTGGTCATGACCACTGGATGACCCCTATCGTTTTTGAGGTCACTAGGTCAAAGGTAAAGGTCACCATGACCTAAACTTGTAAAATGGTTTCTGATCAATAACTGCTAATGGGTTTGGCTTAGGATCTTCAAATTTGCTTAGGTGGTTGGTCATGACAACTAGATGATTCCTGTTGTTTTTTTAGGTCACTAGGTCAAAGGTCAAGGTCACCATGACCTTAACTGGTGAAATGGTTTCCAATCAATAACTGCTCAAGGGTTTGGCTTAGGATCTTGCTGTGGTGGTTGGTCATGACAACTAGATGACCCCTATTTATTTTGAGGTCACTAGGTCAAAGGTCAAGGTCATCATGACAGTAACTGATGAAATGGTTTCCAATTAAAAACTGCTCTATGGTTTGGTTCCGGATCTTCAAACTTGCTGTGGTAGTTGGTCCTGACCACTAGATGACCCCTATAGTTGTTGAGGTCACTAGGTCAAAGGTCAAGGTCACCATGACCTTAACTTGTGAAATGTTTTCAGATCAATAAATGATCAGTGGTTCGGCTTAGGATCTTCAAAGTTGCTTTGGTGATTAGTCATGACCACTGGATGACCTCTATAGTTGAGGTCACTAGATCAAAGGTATTGGGGTCTTGGGGGGTATACATGTTTTACAAACATCTCTTGTTATGTTTGATTTTCCCTCCCTATAACAACTCCCTCTGAACAACACATACAATATTCGTATCCCAAAGGGTGTCGTTGTAGAGAGGGAGCACTGTAGATAGTCATCATGTCATTAATTCTCACATGAATATTCATAGAGTAAAGGGCTGAAATGAAGCATATGATAAATGAATCAGCATGATGCATTATTGTTTTTATTTCAGTTCTGGCCACCCAACAATGTGCTATGTCAAGTCCTAAGGGAAAACAAGACCCAAAGGCAAACACTGGGGCCTCTAGTAGTCAAGGATGCATTTCCAACAGTCAAGACTTTATACAAGGCAGTCCTAGTTATTTTTCAAATAGTCAAGACAAAGTGTTTAACAGTCAAGGATTTGTGTCTGGTAGCCAGACTAAGTACACGGCAGAAGAAATTGAGAGAAAAAAGATGGAGGCAATTCAAAAGAGGAAGTTGAGATCACAAGTCAAATAGTCATGATTAATCCTTTTCTTGGTAATCCCTGATTTCTATGCCTTTGCAAACAGAGTATAGCCTGAGCAAATAGCTCCTGTTGAAGATACCTTATCAGGGTATACTCTATGTGCGTATGTTACAGGTCTCATTCTCTAACGTTTGCCATGGCACCAAAATTCCTCATTCATAATGGGTGTGGTCTTTCTCATAATGGGTGTGGTCTTTCTCATAATGACTGTGGTCTTTTTCATAATGGGTGTGGTCTTATATGAATATTCAAGGGTTAACCCTTTACTCCATGAGTATTCATGAAAGAAACAGTGATGTCATGGAAATTAATTAACTGATTTTTCATAATGGCACAATGATCAAGGGAATTTTTAATCAGCAGAATTATATCTATATTATCTGGAAGCTAACAGAGTAGACCTTGATTAGACACCTCCAATATGAGCTGTCTGATCTGGGTCTACTCTGTTTTCAAAGGTGTCAAAAGGCGTATTTATGGAGTAAAGGGTTATTATAGGACAAAGTGATATTTATCTTACTCTAGGTATTTAAGGTTCAGAGCTGTGTACCGTGCAAAGAGACGAATGTAAGAAGTCATTACAACCTTCTGTAGTTTTCTGCCAGACATTGTTACTGTAGATTGTATACAATTATTTGAGCTTCCAAATAACCAACTTACAGGTTTTAGTATGTGTTCACAGTCATGTTTTTTTGTTTCTTATGAGTCTGCTGGAACTTTTTTGTGCTTCTGTTTTCACTGGGAGCATTTCATTGCTTTAAGTTTATTGTACAAGGCAGTTGAACATTGCATCTAATGTACATTGAGCATTATTTGCTTTCTGCGTGTATTTTTCTTTAACCCAGATTTTCAGTCGTAAGACAAAATGTAAATGTTAATAGTGCACAAGACATGTTACATGTAAAGTAGTTTTGTTTTGTTGTTAGTAAGTGGCATGTTACAATATAGAAAAATCAACCCTTTCTCTGTTGTTCATTCGTGTAAGAAATGATGACATCATAAATATTTATTTGCTATTTTTTTTCATAATGGCATATGTTCACAGAATGTTTTGGTATTGGTAGAAACAGTAGAGTCGGATCTATTATAATTTCTTATGCAAACAGAGCAGATCCTGATTAGATGGCTCCTACAGGATCAGTCTGCTCTTGGACTACTCTGAAGAAGTGTTTTATGAGGGAAAGGGTTAAAAGGTGCACATCAGGGACCTATGTTATAGAGACATAATTGACAAACGTTATCATTATAACCCTTTCCCTGTTCTATGTTTATTTCATTTTTCAGTACCTACCGCATATTCATGGCCAAAACAGTTATAATGAAATATGGAAGGTGGAAAATTGTAGCCATTTTAGAAAGTAAAGACACAGATCTTTCAAATTCTATTAGCAAACAGAGTAGACCCTGATCAGACGGCTCCTCTAGGAGTCGTCTGATCTGGGTCTACTCTGTTTGCAAATGCGTGAAAACACGTTCATATGAGGGAAAGGGTTAATGTATAGAATTTTTTCCAAATGCATTGAGACATATACATATACATCGGATAAGGAGGTATGGAAAGTTGAATGCAAGACTGGGGGAAACCTAACATTTGAAAGCAGTTTAAACCCAAATTAAACAAAGGAGCCTTCTGATCAAGGTCTATCCTGTTTGCCACTTTCATCTCTTCTCAGGAAGGCTTACACCTTCAAAATTGACCAGCTGAACATTTCAGCTTTTAATCCTTTACTGCATAAATTCACCTTTCTACCCCTTTGCAGATAGTAGACCCAGATCAGATGGCTCTTGTAGGAGCCATCTGATCAGGGTCTGCTTTGTTTGCTTAAGATATTGTATAGATGTTGAGTGCTTAAGATATAGTATAGATGTGACTTTACATGGCCAGAATTTGTATGCCATAATAAAAATGAATTTAATTGATATTTATGATGTTGTTACCGGTATTTCTTATGAATATTCATGGAGTAAAAGGTTAACCCTTTACCTGTTCTATGTTTATTCCAAATTTCAATACTTACTGAAGATTCATGGACAAAATAGTTATAATGAAATATTGAAGGTGGAACATTGTAGCCATTTTAGAAACTAAAGAAACAGATCTATCAAATTCCATTAGCAAACAGAGCAGGCCCTGATCAGACGGCTCCTGTAGGAGCCATCTGATCTGGGTCTACCCTGTTTGCAAATGCGTGAAAACATGTTTTTTATGAATGAAAGGGTTAATTAAACCACCAAAATGCTAGCTAGCTCCTTGGCAGGAATAGTTTA
This sequence comes from Azorinus chamasolen, assembly GCA_963576725.1. Lineage (NCBI taxonomy): Eukaryota > Metazoa > Mollusca > Bivalvia > Cardiida > Solecurtidae > Azorinus > Azorinus chamasolen. Next base: position 50,880,566 of record OY755235.1, read on the forward strand.
AAAGTGCTAGACAAAATAGTTAGAATGAAATATTGAAGGTGGAACATTGTAGCCATTTTAGAAACTAAAGAAACAGATCTATCAAATTCCATTAGCAAACGGAGCAGGCCTTGATCAGATGGCTCCTATAGGAGCCGTCTGATCTGGGTCTACTCTGTTTGCAAATGTGTGAAAATGCGTTTGTATAAGGAAAAGGGTTAAAGGGTTAATTAATACACTGCAAACAGTTTGGATGCTGATGAGATGTTTAGGAACTCTTTGTCTAATCATAATCCAGAATCTTTGACACAGTGATAATCATTTTGTAAAGAAATGAGTATGCTTAGAAAATATAAATTGAATACAGAAGTTATTTCATCATATCAAGTGTTTTGTATCTTGAAAACTGGTCTTCCTTTACAATGCCGAGTTTTGAAACTAACCCAACAAGATATTGACATTAGACTATCTCATGTCGATTTTGGAGGTGTAATATTCCCATCAACTGTACAGTATGGCAAACGGTGCAGACCCTGATCAGAGGTTCCATGGGGAGCCCTCTGATCGGAGTTTACAATGTTTGCAGGTTATTTAGCTCAGTTCCCATATTGTAAGGGTTATATCTTAATTTAGAGTGGCATAAATTAAGTCAGTTCATGACAGAAGCAGTGTATGTATTGTATGAATACAGAAGGGTACACAAAAGTGGATGAAAAATGTGATGAATGCAGTCAAACCTATCTAAACCGGATGTTAGATTAAGTATAAATATTGGTGTTCAAGACAGGTGGCAACTTAATGCAGGGTGAAAGTCATGCAGAATGCTCCTCTAGGAGCGTTCTGCGTGGCTTTCACCCTGCATTAAGCAGCCACCTGCCTAAAAGTATCTAAATTCTTCTATAGTGGAATTCCGGTTTAGAGAGGTTACTGTACTGAATTTAACCTTCAGTCTGCCATTGTAGAATTTGTGCTACCAATTTTGATCCAAATGAGTGGCTCGGCATTTAGACAGTGTCTAAAGAGCCTGATTGCATTTTTGTAACTAAACTGAATACACTTAGTACTTTGAAAATATAGTGGGTGAAAATTTGTGGAAACGAAAACTTTTCACAAGTGCATTGAAGGATGGAATGTTGGATTATGTTTATTTTTTTGGTTATGTTTGCCATGTACAAATTGTTTATACATCATTATAACATGAAGTAGCTTTGTAGATAATAAACACTGGAAAGAGATGGAGTATTGTTTCATTTATCTCATCTTTTTATAGAAACTTTAACTGAGACTACATGATTTATCATGTAAGAAATAACAACATATGTTAATTAGATTCATTTATCGCATAGTGGAGTGCTTAATCCTTTACACCATAAATACACCTTTATAGAGTAGACCTAGATCAGACAGCTCTATAGGAGTCGTCTCATCAGGGTCTGTTCCGTTTGCTTATGATTCTACAGTATCTGCCATGGCAAAAAATTCATGTGCTATTATAATTATCCAATAAATATTCATGATGTCGTTATTTCTTACATGAATATTCATGGAGTAAATGATTAACACTCTTGCAAACAGTAGTGATGTGACTGAAATACTGCTAAAGCGACATAAAACTCCATTAACAAGAGGGCCATCGCTCACCAGACAATCAGAGGAGAAGATTTTCAAAGTTTTCACTATATGTTTCTATTGAAAACTGACCACCCCAGGGGTGTGCCAATTTTGACCCCAGGGACACAATTTACATAACTTTTGTAGAGGACCTGCACATGATGCTGAAAGAATGGATAGAGCATAGACCACTCAAACTTGTATTAACTCTTTGGATGCTAGAGGCGGATTCTCCCACCAATAATGACTTATGCAAACAGTTTGGATCCAGATCAGGCCCCAAATAATGTGGGGCCTGATCTGATATCCAAACTGTTTGTCAATGAGACTGACCTTCCGAAAAAAATAGAAAGAAAGTTTGTACATGTAGTTATGATAACTTATGAATATGCTGCAGACAACAATTTAGCAGATGACAAAATTACCCAGCATGCAAAGAGTTAAATTGAACTTCACAACAGATACACTGATAGGCTCTATATTGATAGCTGGCAGCTTAATGCAGGGCATAGGTATGAAAAAAAAACTTAAATTTAAGAGTTTTCTGCATTTTGAGAATTAACCACATACATGTAGTTTTCTCAATCTAAAATGAGTGTGTGTTATTTGTCTAAACACAATTTCTACTCTACTGATCAGGCTAAGGGTGATTACACTAGCACTTACACTGGCTGGTCTAAGGCTGATATAAAGGAGAAACCTTTAGACTGTAGTTTCTGATGTGAAGAATTCATACACACAGGGCAGGGTCAATTTTAACCCCAGAACTATGATACTTATAAAACTCATAAAGATATGCTTAGTAAATATATACACCAAATATCTAAGCTCTGGGACATGTAGTTTCTGACAAGAAGACTTTTAAAGTTTTTCCTATGCATAACTAGTGATCCCAAGGGCTGTTTAAGCAGTCAGCTACAAAAAACTGGCAATCCCTGGGGTGGGACCAATTTTGACCCTTGGGGCATAATTTATATAACTTTTGTAGAAGTCCTGAAGTTGAAGCTATGTGCCAAATATGAAAGCTGAGAACCTTCTAGTTTCAGAGGAGATGTTCAAAGTTTTCACTATATGTTTCTATTGAAAACTGAAAACCCCTGGGGCGGGGCCAATTTTGACCCCTGGGGCATAATTTATATACCTTTTGTAGAGGACCTACAGATGATGCTATGTACCAAAGATAAAAGCTGAGAACCCTGTAGATTCAGAGGAGAAGATTTTTAAAGGTTGAAATTGTTGACACCCGGCGACGCACGCCGACGGACATCAGGCGATCACAAAAGCTCACCCTGAGCACAAAAGTGCTCTGGTGAGCTAAAAACAACCAAATACAAAGCAAACTATTGTATGCTTATATTTTCAACCCAGATTTCTTTTCAATAACATTTTTGATGCTGGTTAAATGCAGATTTGCTGTGGGTCTATATTGTTTGCAATGGTCAATAGTGTCTTATTACAAGTTTGCACATAGAAGTAAGTTAATTTTATAACATTCAATTTCTAGGGTTTACCCATTTCAACGCTGAATTTTCAGAGAGGAATAGTCCATCATTGTTTATTGGCAGAATGCATACAGTAGTAAACTTTGCAAGACAGTATTGAATGACACAAACAGTGCAGACCCTGATCAGTGGGCTCTTCTAAGATCTGGGTTTACACTGTTTGCAAATGACAATTAAACCCCCCCATTCAAGGGGTTAAATCTCTAGGGTACAGTTAAACCATATATATTTCACTGTCAATGAAATGTCTACCCAATGGAACAGGATAAAAGACAATTCAATGTGGCTTTACACTATTTATTTGCCATATAGCTTTCATACAATACGTTCTGATTTTCTAAACTATTCCTATTGGTAAACAGAGGACCAGATAAGGTGCGTAAATTTAAACATTTTCAGTAATAACTCCTTTATTTCTCCACCAAACCCAAATACTGTGACCACTCCTTAGAATCGTCTCTTCAAGACGATTCTAAAGAGTGGTCACAGTAAAGGGTTTGGTTGAGAGGTGACGACTTTAGTATTTGGGTACGCACCTTTATCTGTAGCTCTGAGTAAAGTTACACATAAACAACAAATAATGGAATTACAATCTGTTTATTCGCAGTATGAAATAATCCTGTTTATATGACACACAAAATGGACATGTATAAGATTGCACATCAAACATTTGAACTATGCAGAAACATGAAATTCAGTCCAGTAAGCGACAAACAGGTAAACAATCAGGCTAGACACGTGACTGTATTATGCATTCACATATATTTATCTGGCACTGGTTAATCTGAAATAATATTTGTGTTTATATCTTGACATGATTTGTGAACACTTCCATTTCCATGTACAGTGGAACCTGTCTTAAGTGGTTATTATTTTTTAAAAATCGGAGTCTTTAAAAGCAGGTGATTGGTTAATTTGAGCTTTCTGCATTACTTTTGACCTGTATTATGCTACCATCCGTCTTAAAAATCCATATTTAAATATTTTTAATGGTCACTTAAGACAGGTCCTACTGTAGACAGGTACATATTCAAATTGTTTATCAAAAAGCATACCTTGTATGTTCAGACAGAAATACAATCCAATACTTAAACCAGATCTCCATAAGTGCCAGAAAACCATGTGCATATATTCCAGAACAGGCCGACAGTACTTACAGACAGACATGTAACAATGAAATAAAAAGTGTATGGGAAAGTGCTGTTGTTTGTACTTATTGCCTATGCTCATTCTGCCCAGGTCTGAATATACAATGAGTACAGAAGAAACTCTTAACCATTTGCATGATAAATATTCATTCTTGTATTAACCCATTCCTTGTTGAATATTCATGTAAGAAATAATGACCCAATGAATACTCATTAGCTGAATTTTTATACATATGTACCGGTACTTGTACACAGGATGTCTTGTACTGTACTCAGATCTATCATAATTTCATAAGCAAACATAGCAGACTCTGATCAGGGGGCTCCTACAGGAGCTGTCTGATCTGGGTTTACTCTGTTAGCAAAGGTATGAAAAACGTTTTATTAATATGAGGGAAAGGGTTAAAATAAGAAAAGTTATTGCCATGGCAAACAGAAGAGGATCTGTATCAAATACTACATGAATACGCACAGAGCAGACCCTGGCCAAGACTCCTACAGGAGCATCTGATCTGGTTGTACTCTGTTTGCATATGCCTCTTCATCAAGTAAAGGGTTAAGATTATTTTGAATATACACGAGTTTTATTCATAGCAAGTGGCTACTTGATGAAGAAAGCGACACAGAAATCTCCTTTAATGATTTTTCTGCATTAAGCAATGATTTGTGCTTATGGATGACCTGCAGGCTATTTAAGAATAGTTGCTTTCCAAGTTTTTACTTTGTATAAGCAATAGACAGTATTGATGAATCAACTATGCAAACTATGACAAAATTACTCTAATGCAATAGGAAATTGTTGGCAAAAATTGTCACTATGTATTTTTGTCTTTTCTAAATCATGATATAACTATATCAACCAAAGTGTTTCATTTCCTAATAAAATGCTGAGTTAGTGAAGAACACATCTGGACTTTACAGCTGTTGGCATAGGATATGACCCAGTATCTTTTGCCCCAGTGATGATGAGTTTCTCGAATGTTTTTTTTCTGTACCAAAAAAGCCACTGCTGGCTAAAACTATGCATGTGTAAACTTTTATTTCAACAGATGTAACTCTTCGTGCTTTAACAACTCAATCTTATCAGAAATCAATGCACTATGAGATTGATCAAAGTCACACATCCAAATCTCTAAAGCTACAGTGCAAAGTGTAGGTGTATACAGATAACAACAGAGGGCAGAAAAAACAACCAAATCTGAACAAGACAGATTTATCATTATCTAAACTTCTTTTCACGACCTGGTTCAGTGTTAAAAGAGAGTTAAAACCTCTAGAGTATAAATATCTCATAATCAGCAAATTCAATAGCATTAAATTTTCTTGAACAGCCTAGCATTCCATGACAGAATACAGTAAAATGCATTTACATAAATTTGGTTTAACTCTTTCCCTCATGTTGATGACTCTATAAAAGTCACTGTGAAACCATTGTGATAAATAGAGCAATTGCTCCTATAGGAGCAAATGCTCTATCACAATCGTTTCAAACTACAACATTCTAAAATTTTCCTTTTCTCCAGGTAATGCTCCTTTTCGGTAGATTTATTCAAAGAGGTTGTATCTAAAAATAGCCTATGAGGTAATGGGTTAAGGATTGCTCATAACTCCTGAATATGGGAAATTAGTGCACCAGATTGCAAAATCCCCTCTGATCAGTCCTCACTGCTTGTCATTCAAAATCCTCTGGCAAATTTTCCATTGAATGAACTCTACCTTTAAACAATGATCAGCCATTCCACTTCGAAAATTCAGTATTCCAAGGGGTTACAATTTTAACCCATTACTCCATGAATATTCATGCAAGAAATAATGATGAGAAAATAAAAAGGTAGTGGAAATAACCACTAGCACAGGTCTCAGTTGTCTGGGTTGTTTTTATTATTTAACTACTAGTTTCGACCGTATATATTGGTTTTCATCAGGATACAATAACATTTTTTTATTCCTGAAGTACAATAAAAATCGTTTTTTATAAGCTAAAAATAGTAGATGTCAAGAAATTAAATAGATTAATTTTTAAATTGGTGAATAGGAAATTTTGGCCTTGGCAGAAACTGTATAATCATGTCTATATTATTTCATAAGCAAACAGAGCAGACTCTGATCTGGGTCTACTCTGCTTGAAAAGGCGTAAAGTATGGAGTAAAGGGTTAAATACATGTACACTGTATAACAGTGGTGGTTATGCTACTCACCCTTATACAAGGAGATACAATAGGTAAAATGTATAACAAGCATTTCGGCTGAAAGAAAACATAAAATTGAATTAATGAGTTTTACAGATACGGTAATCCTTTTTCAAGTTACCACTTAAAAGAGGCATAATGCTGTGTCTTACAGCCAGGTGGTAACTTATTGCAGGATGAAAGTTATGCGGGGCAATCACCTGCTGTTAACGACACCATTGTCTATTCATTAAGTGGTTACTTTAGATGAGTTCTACTATATCTGTAATTATGTGAGATTGAATCTACCGATTCAATTGTGTCAAGAGCAAATACTCTCGACTTATCCCTCAATTACATGTACAGTTACAATGTATACAGGTAAACCAATACTGAAAAACCAGGATAGAGGTGTAATAGTAGGACCACTGAGATCACTAACTAAAGCACATGTTCACAATGGATTTCAGAAGGAAAAATACATGTTAACCCATTCCCTCATAAAACATTTTTACTTCAAACCTCCTTGCATAGATCTACTGAAAAGGATCACTTACTAGAAAAAAAGAAAATTTTAGATTTGTGTAGGTTTGAAACCATTGCGACAAATAGGGCATTTGCTCCTATGGAGCAAATTCTCTATTTATCAAAATATTTTCAAAAAGTGACATTTACAGAGGTGTCAATATGAGAGAATGGGTTAAGAATACAGATAACAACAAAGGGCAAACCAGTATGTCACTACAGCAAATGAAATACACAAACGGTTAATGATGTTACATGACTTATAGTGGTGCTTCATATCTATCATGTTATTTGCTTGTTTATGAACAAAGTACAGAGATTTACATACTGTACACTGAATTCCTCACAACTACACCTTCTCTGTGTTATTTTCACCGTGAATTAATGTAACACAGTTCAGAACTGTAGATGAGCATAATTATGTATTTAATACTGAACCGAATCTACAAGCTCTTGTAAACAGCGTAGACAGAGACCAAGGGGCTCCTAGGGGAGAGGAGCTTTCTGATCAGGGTCTGCACTGTCTGTCATTCAAAATAATTTCAGTCAGTTTACTCTTTCATATTTAATAAATGGACTTTACTGTTAAACACTGATGGAACACTTCTCTATGAAAATTTAGAATTCAAACCCTCTCTTGTTAGTACATATAAGAATTGTCTTGGAGAGGGTTTGGAAGTGAAATGTTTTACATAAATCCCCATAATACCTCCGTTATCCAGAGCTTTGATAGTTTACAACATAAATTGAAATGACAAAGTTGATCCACTACAGAGATTTAATCACATGTTGCATCTAAGTTTTCATTACAATTATTTCTACAAAAAAAAAGTACTAAATTTAATTGTTTCTCTATACTGGTAAGCATGAAAGTTACAATTCTTATCTCTTTTCTTCATACATTCATGCAAGAAATAACGAAATGACTATTAATTGGATGATTTTTTATAATGACATATGAACACAGGAAATTTTGGCCATGGCAGAAACTGAAGAATCAGATCTGTATTATACTATGAGTAAACAGAGCAGACTCTGCAGGAGCAGTCTGATCTGGTTCTACTCTATTTGCAAAGTCTTTAGAAGGCATACTCCTGCAGTAAAGGGTTACAGAACAATAGATCAAAAGGATTCTAGGAGAGCATTATGCAGCATGAGTAAGACATAAAGATTGTATTAGTGTAGGTAAACTACCATTAAGAATTGTAATTCAATACTATGAACTTCTCACTGTCAGAATGGGAAATGTCTCCAATTATCTACAGCTCTGTCCTTAAGGCTGTTCCATTTAAATATGTATGGGGGTGCAGGAAGGCACTTTCAAATTAGGCCACCAACCCATAGAAGTTTTTTACAAATGCACAAACCAATTAGTACCATTTTTGGCAGCGAAACCCATCCATGCATAGCTGTTTTTTAAAGTGCCTTCCTGTCCCCCAATACACATTTAAATGGAACAGCCCTTACATGCATTGGACATTCTCTGTATCTAAAAACAGTTTACAGAAAATATCAAATGCTAGATACATGTGGCTACCATTTTATACAAACTGTTTTTCCCGACGTGGTCTATTCATTTGTAGGTCTGACACTTTATTTGGATAGATGGACATACAGAAAAACCAAAATACTTCGAAATAGTAGTATAAAAGAATTTAGACACTGTTTGACAGGTGGTGCTTAATGCAGGGTGGAAGTCATGCAGAAAGCTCCTCTAGGACCTTTCTGCATGATTTCTACCCTGCATTAATCTGCCACCTGTCATAAAGATCATTAATCATATTTTTTAGTTTTCGAATAATCAATTTTTTAATGTACCTACAGATAAAAACAAACAAAAAGAAACATAACTCACTCATCACACACACACACACACACAATCTAGTGTTTACCATGAAATATGGAACTTGATATTTCCATATTGCAAAGCTTGTGATATCTAAAATCAGTATTTAACATCCCACATAGTAAAACTTTTGGCCTTTATATCTTCAGAGAAGTGAGTAAGATTATTTGATCATCATTAGTCATTCTTTTTCTCTTCTGCTGATTTTGGTGCAGGCAACTCCTTTTGGGGTTCCTCAGTTTTTTCTGTTGTTTCTTGATCAGCTGGTGTGTCAGTGTCCACAGGAGCTATGGCAGTCCCATTCTCCTCCAGCATTTCTTGGCTCACACCAAATTCATTGACTCTCTTTGGATCAACACGGTATATGTACCGCTGATACAAGAATATGAAAAATATCACATCTGCAATAGAATAAAACATGGATGCATGAGCTCCAAAACCTTAACCATTTATGTCTGGCATTTTAGTCAGTGTATTTTCTGATCAATCTTGTAAGTCAGGAGAAAGCATGTTAACCCATTCCCTCATATTGACGCCTTTAGATGCCTCTGTAACAGTCACTTTTTGAATCCATTGTGATAAAATAGAGCACTTGTTCCATAAGAGCAAATGTTCTATTTAACATAATGGTTTCAAAACTACACAGTTCCAATTTTTCCCTTTTCCTACTATAAATGCTCCTTTTCAGTAGATTTATTCAAAGAGATTGGGTATAAAAATAACCTATGAGGTAATGGGTTAACTGCACTGTACAAGTTCTGAAAGATGAAGGAACATAACACCCTACATGTAGCATTTACAATCAAACTTGGCATATAGATATTACAGCCATACAGTAGAACCTACCTCAAGCGGCCATCAAACTGAGGTCTAATATTATGGGTCTGTAAGGCAGGTGGTAGCTTAATGCAGGCTAAAAGTAATGCAGAAAGCTCCTATATTTCTGCATTACTTTTACCCTGCATTAAGGAACACCACCTTTTTAAGACTCCTGTGTTAAACAAATGAATGGCCACTTTAGACAGGTTCTACTGTACATATTATGTCTGAATGTGATCAAGACATCTCGACTAGATAGGAAACTTACCATCACGTAGACATCCTATTCTGTAGAGAGTTGGCATTTTTATTACAAAAGCAAATATATCATCAATGAAGGTGTTCAGTGCCTTGTACGTCAACATTCTCCATGGTAAATGGGCGACAGACTTAAGTTTGTAGTTTATAAAAAGCTGTGGAGTCATCATGATAAAACCTGAAAGAAAGAAAGGAATGGCTAAATGTAAATGTACATCATAATAAATTTCTTGAAGGCCCAAACTATTTCTAAACCTTGAATTCTGAGAACAAGAGGGCCATGATGGCCCTTAATCGCTCACCTGTTCGTAACAGATTAATGATTTCAATGACAGATTGCATAATTTGAAAAATCTTGGTAGAAAACCATTAGATGATGCTACATACTAAATATACTAAGTCTAGACCTTACAGATTTGGAGGAGAAGATATTTTAAAGATTTTCCTATGAAAAACTGTTAAGCCCCAGGACGGGCCCAATTTTGATCTGGGGTTCATAATTTGAAAATCTTGGTAGAGGACTATTAGATAATGCAACATACCAAATATCTAAGGTCTATGCCTTACAAGTTCAGAGAAGACTTTTAAAGATTTTTAAGAGAAGATTTTTAAAAACTTTCCTATGAAAAACTGATATGCCCCTGGGCGGGGCCGTTTTCAACCCAGGGGACATAATTTGAACAATCTTGGTAGAAAACTATTAGATAGCGCTACATACCAAATATTAAAGGTCTCTGCCTTACAGTTTTGGAGAAGAAGATTCTTAATCTTTTCATATGAAAAACTGATAAGCCCCAGGGTGGGGCCATTTTTGACTCAGGGGTTATAATTTGAATAATCTTGGTAGAAAACCATTAGATGATGCTACATACCAAATATCAAGGGCCTAGACCTTACAGTTCTGGAGGAGAAGATTTTTAAAGATTTTCCTATGAAAAACTGATAAGCCCTTGGGCGGGGCCATTTTTGGTCCGGGGTCATATTTTGATTCATCTTGGTAGAGGACGATTAAATAATGCTACATACCAAATATCAAAGGTCTATACCTTATAATTTTAGAGAAGAATATATTTAAAGATTTTCCTATGAAAAACTGATTGGCCCAGGGGTCATAATTTGAACAATCTTAGTAGAGGACCATTAGATCATGCTTCATACCAAATATCAAAGGTCTATGCCTTACAGTTTCAGAGAAGATGATTTTTAAAGATTTTCCTATGAAAAACTGATAAGCCCTGGGGCGGGGCCATTTTTGTCCTGGGGGTCATAATTTGAACAATCTTAGTAGAGGACCATTAGATGATGCTACATACCAAATACCAAAGGTCTATTCCTTACATTTTCAGAGAAGAAGATTTTTAAAGATATTCCAATGAAAAACTGATAAGCCCCGGGGCGGGCCATTTTTGGCCCAGGGGTCATAATTTGAACAATCTTAGTAGAGGACCATTAGATCATGCTACATACCAAATATCAAAGGTCTATGCCTTACAGTTTCAGAGAAGATGATTTTTAAAGATTTTCCTATGAAAAACTGATAAGCCCTTGGGCGGGGCCATTTTTGTCCTGGGGGTCATAATTTGAACAATTTTAGTAGAGGACCATTAGATGATGCTACATACCAAATACCAAAGGCCTATGCCTGACAGTTTCAGAGAAGAAGATTTTTAAAGATTTTCCTATGAAAAACTGATAAGCCACGGGGCGGGGCCATTTTTGGCCCAGGGGTCATAATTTGAACAATCTTAGTAGAGGACCATTAGATCATGCTACATACCAAATATCAAAGGTCTATGCCTTACAGTTTCAGAGAAGTAGATTTTTAAAGATTTTCCTATGAAAAACTGATAAGCCCTGGGGCGGGCCATTTTTGGCCCGGGGGACATAATTTGAACAATCTTTGTAGAAGACCATTACATCATACTACATACCAAATATCAAAGCTCTTGGCTTTGTAGTTCCCGAGAAGAAGATGTTTAAGTAAATTGTTGACGCCCGCACGTACGCACGACGCACAACGCACATACGCACGACGCCGGACATAGGATCATCCCAATAGCTCACCTTGGCACTTTGTGCCAGGTGAGCTAAAAATCAATATAAATACATACACATGTATATTTATAAATTAGTAAAAATAGCACAGTGATGCCCCGAATCCTGGAATAACCTGTTACCAGGGTCATATCTGTATGCATTTTACACAGGATTGTGGGCTTTAGGATAGTGAACAGATAACATGTCACCAAGTGTCAAAAGAGTCAACTCTCATCCCTTTTCCTGCTCAGTAAGACTTAAAAGCACAGCTTGGATTAAGATGAGAAACCGAGTAACTCGGCCATGACGGTGTCTCATCAAGATGCAAGCTGTTTGATACCCCGTCAATAGTTTCTCAAAAGCTTGAAAAACAGATCAGAAATACAATAATTTGTGGATTTGTATTGTATTTATACTGACATTATTTTTATTCTGAGTAAAAAATGCTTTTTTTACACTAAAAGTGTAGTTTTAACTCTTTCCCTGTTCTATATTTAGTCCAAATTTCAATACCTACTGAATATTCATGGACAAAATAATTATAATGAAATTTGGAGGGTGGAACATTGTAGCCATTATAGAAACTAAAGAAACAGATCAATCAATCTTTATTAGCAAAATGAGCAGACCCTGATCAGACGGCTCCTCTAGGAGCCGTCTGATCTGGGTCTTCTCGGTTTGCAGATGCGTGAAAAGGCGTCAATATGACGGAAAGGTTTAAGGTATTACATGAAACTATTCATTGAGAAATGAACCACATGACAAGTTTTGCAGATGATAGCCTGCTTAGTAATTTATTCATCCTTTACCTCATAAAGCTAAGTGTATAGTAGATATAATGAGGGCATGGATATTAAATAGCTAATTGTTAATAATGACATTATGTGCATGGGAATTGTTACAGTAAAAACTATAGGAATCAGGTCTTTATTATCTGTCAACCTAAACTTTACTTGTTCAATATTCATGTAAGAAATGATATCATGAATGTTAATTAGATTAAATGTTATAATAGAAAAAGGACACAGGAAGTTTTGGCCATGGCAGAAACTGTAGAATCATATCTATATTATTCCATAAGCAAACACGAGTAGAAACTGATCAGACAGGAGCCGTCTGATCTTGGTCTACCCTGTTTGCAAATGCTCAAAAAGGCGTTTATATGAAGGAAAGGGTTAAACAAACACAGCAGACTCTGACCAGACAGCTCCTACAGAAGCTATCTGGGTCCATGCTTATAAAACTTTAGTTGAGTCCGAGTTCGTTCTCAAGTTTTTGATCAGTCAGATTTGAGCTTTTGGCTCAAATCTGACCAATCAAAAGCTTGAGAACTCAAATCTGACCAATCAAAAGCTTGAGAACGAACTCACTCAACTAAAAAGTTTTTATAAGCATGGAACCTGATCTTTGTCTACTCTGTTGTTGCAAAGAAGCCAAAACATGTCTCTATAAGGTAAACGGTTAAAAGACAAACATCATAATAGAAGGGACCACTTACCAAATGTAAGAAGGAAACCATACATCATACTGAGGACCCAGGAGTACCAGCCTCTTTGTTCTACATAGACTAGAGAATACACAGCATAGCATCCTGCAAGGGGAAACAGTCCCCAGGACAAGTATCTGAATGCTAACTGAAAAAGACAACATCCAAAAGTTACATTACATGATTGCCTAGTGTCCCTTAACCATTTCCTCAATATAAACGCATCTCACACATTTGCAAACAGAGTAGACCCAGATCAGACGGCTCCTATAGGAGGCATCTCATGATCTGATCAGGGTCTGCTCTGTTTGCTTTTACATGATGTAGATCTGATTGTACTGTTTTTGTCAAAGCAAAACAAATTCCTTGAAAGGTTTACATTATAAAACTTCAGCTAATAAATATTCATGAAGTCATAATTTCTTACATGAAAATAGAACAGGGAAAGGGTTTTGGACATACTGAGTAGGGTCTACACTGTTTGCTTCACAAACAATTTCTTACATTGCCAAGAGATTCTTGCAAAAACACCCCTCAAAATGAAAATTATATTCATTTATGACAGATATCTTTGAAAATAAGGTGTAAATGGGTTTCCACTGTATTAACTCTTTACCTCATAGATTTAGATCTTTAATGCCTTTGCAACAGTGTAGACCCAGATATGACAATTCATGTAACTAAATTAATGAATATTCATGCATTCTTGCATAAATATCCATAAAATGAGTAAAATATAAAGCTTCTCCTAATTCTTCTGCTTTTATGGCAGTATGTTACAAGAGCTGTCCACAGACAGCGTGCTCCTCTTTCTTTAGTGCTGGATAGTGTAGTGGAAGTCTAAGTCGGAAAGGGGAGATAACTACAGAGAAATTAATTTCAGGGTTACCTGCCATTGTGAAATGGGTCCCCCTTGTAATAATTAACATGCATACCAAATTTGAACCAGATATCTTGGACAGTTTCTGAGACATGGACCTTAACATGAAACTTACCGTAGCCAACAATGATAATTCTAAGTCGAAAAAGGGGCATAACTATGGCAAAATTAATGTTAGGGTTACTTACCCTTGTGAAATGGGTTCCCCTTGTGATAGTAAATATGCATACCAAATGTGAACCAAATATCTTTGATGGTTTCTGAGAAATGGACCTTAACAAAAAGGTTAACCAAAGTCGACGCCGATGAGAGGGTCATGACAATACCTCCACTTTTTGAAAAAGTGGAGCTAAAAATTACTGTTTGCGCCTCCACTGCTATCAAAGAATTCTACATGTATATTCATTTTAAATTACAAATTCTACAAAACCCATCTTTGTCAGTTTTCTATGAAAACAAAAATCAGAATTTTCTATGAATATAACAGGTAGTATATTCATAATGAATATAAAACAAGAGCACCGCAAGCGGGTGCCACGCTCGTCTGTCATCATTGTCAAGATGAACATGCATATCGAAAATGAAGGTTGTAAATGAAAAATTGAAGAAGTTATGGTCAATGTTAAGATTTCGGACGAGGACGACAATGACGACGACGACAACGCGGACGGCGGAGTTACGACAATAGCTCGTGATTTCTTTGAAACAGACGAGCTAACCAGAGACCCAGATAAGATGTGTAAATAACAATTAAAACATTTTCAACAATAGCTCCTTTATTTCTCAATCATACCCTATGTCTCAAAGAGATGATTCCAAAGAGTGATCACAACAAAGGGTTCGGTGCAGAAACGATGATTTTAGAAAATGAATACAGTAAAACTTGACCTAACGGTCACCTTAAATGAACGGTCACCTCGTCTAAACGGTCAGTTTGAAATCCTCCCGACGAAATTCAGTCTATAATGCACCTGTTTTAGACGGTCATCTTCCTTACGCGGCCAGCGGCCACCATATTTCACCCCAAACCCTATATTTTGACCCCATTAGACGGCCAGCAGACAGCCTGGCGGCCAGTTTGAAATGTGTGAAAACCCAATACACAGCCAGTTGACATAATATGTCAAAATGGAGATTACGCATCGTAACTTTCCGACATTACGGAAATCGCCGATCGAATTATCGTGACCGCTTCGGAAACTTCCGTTTTGTCGGGAAAGTGCATAGATTGGCCGCTTCGGTGTTGTTCGTTATGTCGGAAGTGAACGAAAAAACCAAGCGTTGACCTTAGGCCTTAGGGCAAGATCATAATCAATGGCCTGATAATCCTTTCAACTCCTTTACCTGTTATAAATATGCAAATATGGGGGTGTTGAGAAGTTTGTCTGAACGTTACCGAATCAAAAGAGATAACATCAAAACAAAATATTCACGCCTTTTCCAAACGTAAGTTCCTCACGTTAGAGAATCGAGTGAAGTGTAGACATGTACGTTTGTATTTCCGGATGTGTCGAATGATTCTGCCTGATGTTTATTTTTTGTTTTGTGCATGCAATTTACAGTACATGTTGTATTTTACCTGTATTTACAAGGATAATATACATAATCTTTTGGATAAGGCATTAAAGTACATGTAGATATATTTTGCATTTGTCTGACCAAACAGAAAAATCTCCCAAAATATCCACCCCTCGATTAAGTGGTCACCTCGCTTAAGCGGTCAATTTGGCCGCTTCACTTGACTGGCCGCTTAACACAGGTTTTACTGTACACATCTTTATCTATTGCTCTGAAAACACTGAGTATGTAAAATTTCCCCCAAAGTTTTAGGCTACAGGTTATAAAACTTCTAAGTCTAGGCCAAAAGAAAAATTTATAACCTCAGGCCCTGTAAATGAGATAAGCAACTTACCATGTCATACTTCTTGGTTTGAGATTCAGTATATGTAGATTTGTCTGCTATATGTACACGGGGAATTATACCAAACCAGGGATTCTCTCTATTCACCTACAATGTATACAGAGAAATCATCATGCTTAATCATGTGTTCTATTCACCTAAAATGTATACAATCCCTCGAAAACTGCAATTTTAGTAGAATTCAGATACTTTTAGGCAGGTGGCTTCTTAATGCAAGGTGAAAGTCATGCAGAAAGCTCCTAGAGAAGCTTTCTGCACAACTTTCACCCTGCATTAAGCTGCCACCTGTCTCCAAGGCCAATATTAATACTAAACTGAACGTCTGGTTTAGAGGGATTTTACTGTACGCAGAAATCATCAAGCTCAATTGTGTGTTGTAAACTACTTCCATGGATACATTTACCTCACAAATCCGTGAATACTGTATAAACTTTTCATGTTTACAGTTTATACATATTTTAAGTCATCCTTTTAGGAAAAACTTCCATATTCTAGAAACATTTACACAAGTTATAAGAAATGCATTGAACACAATTAAAAGTATCCTATATTCAATCAATCAAAATTGAAATGTTAAAGTAGACGGAAATTTCACAAGCCTGAAATTCAAAAAAGATATTTACATAACATTTATATCACATACTCTCCCAAAGACTTTATGAAACTTAATTATATGGGCAATTTTCATTTAGGGATGTCAATAATTGTTTTTTTTGCACTAAACGATTAATCTTTCATGCTTTCGACCGGTTAACCAGTTAATTGGAAGAATTTTGACTATTATTCAACGATATTTCATATTTGTCAAAGTTGATTTGAGTCTGGATATCTCATATGAGCTAACTGCAAGTGTTTCACGCCAGATGTTTAAGATATAGTTAAGTTAAACAAGTTTATAAAAAATTCCCAATTAGTCTGACCCACAAATTAATGGCAAAAGTTTTTAACCGGACTAGACAAACAAGTAGCATTCCAGTTGTCACGGTTTCGTCAAGGGAGATAATGAAAATGCACTTCCGGTGCATTTTGTCTGTGACTCAAGTTAATTTTCTATTACATTTGAAAATGATTATTTTGTAACTGTATCTGTATCTATTAAAAAATCTCAATGGTATAGAAGCTAACTTTTATTTTTCTGTCGTACATGCTATCCTGACAACATGGTTAAAAGTTGACAGAATGGATTGTTCCCTGATTCTTGTGTAAAATTTCTACAATCCTGCTTCACATGTTCTTTAACAGATGCTGGAGTTACTTGTGCAAAACAAGGGTTGATTTGAACATGAGTTTTTATTCTCATTCTATCGAAACAATGGGCAGATCACAAACTGTTCTAAAAATAAATTGTGCTTACTTGATGTCTATCTATTGATGACACCATGCTACTATCATTAATCTGCCTCAAGGGCTTGTTTGTCATAACAAGGGGCAAATTTTAGGATAAGGAAGGGAAGAAAAAAATAATTGGGGTTTTAAGCTATAAATTAGAAAATGAATGATACTATATTTTGTTTTCTTAAAAACTTTATTCAGAATATCGAATATCATTTTAATAACCCATTATAGGTCATCTGACTAATTTACCAGTTAACCATTGACATCTTTAATTTTAATATAGAAATGATTCAAATGTGAGCAAGAACATTGTATGAAGTTAACATTAAAAGATACTGTCACTACAAACACATAAGCAGAGCTTTAACTCACCTCTATGTTGACTACTTTATGGATTTTCCATATTTCAATAAGCAGACCAATAAAGACACTGATCTTCACAACTGTGTTAGTCTCATTGTCCAAAACATACAGGACGACCACTAGCGACTGGAAAACGTTGAAGAACACCGACCGTACTGACAACCCCTCCAGAGACTTACGACTGCGCCAAAACTGGATGTCTAGAACATACAAATACTGTCAAATCTCTGTACAATAATAGCCACTCGAAGCTCTTTATCCTTCAGCACCCTACTTGCAAATTTGTTTTAGCTTTATGATCCAGATATATGTAGACAAAAATTGCTGGGAGAGTTGAAAATTAAGACAGGTGGTAGCTTAACCCTTCACCCCATGAATATTCTTGTAAGAAATAATTACTTCATGAATATCAATAAGATTAATTTTTATAATGGCACCTACACATAAGAGTGTTTTGCTTTGATTAGAACTGTAGAATTATACCTATATTCTGGCATAAACAAACAGAGCAGACCTTGATCAGTCGATTCCCATAGGAGCCATCTGATCTGGGTCTACTCCATTTGTAAAGGCATAGAAAAATGAATCCATAGAGTACAGGATTAATGCCATCATAAGTTATACAGTAGTACTGTATAATCTCAATGACAGAATAGGAATCTCATAGCTTAATCAATCTGTATGTATCATTTATGAGTAAAATAAAAATCATAACTGTAAATATATCCAAATTTTATGAAGCATAAACCACTAAACATGCTTATTTTTTCAGCAAACTGGCCTGAAACATAGGAATTATGGCCATGGCAGGGACTATAGAATCATATTCCATAAGAATACAGAACAGACCACTATTATCTACTGAGTAAAGGGTAAAAAAAAGTTATTAAGTGATCTTTAGCGATACTAACCATTTTTAAAGGCCAAGAACTCAAACACACTGTGGACTATGGACACTACAATGGTCAAAGCCAATAAATAGGGATTGGTTTCCAGGAATGCTGTCTGCAAATAGAAAGGATATCCATCAACAAATCTAAAACGTACAACAAATTTGGTAAACTTTCTGATAACCATCCAGGAATATTTAGAAAGAAAGTTGATTTAAAAATCCGATTTGTTTACATTCTTTTCTATTCCTTTACTCCATATAGATGCCTTTAGCACCTTCACAAACAGAGCAGAACCAGATCAGTCATCTCCTGTTGGAGCAGTCTAAATCAGAGTCTACTATGTTTGCTTATGATATAATTTTATAGTTTCTCTCGTGGCCAAAACTTTCCGTGTACATATGCCGCATAAATATTCAGCTAATTAGCATTCATGATGTAACTGTTTCTTACATAAATATTCATGTAGTAATAGGTGAAATAATTAAGAGATCATAGCCGAAGTGGGCAGACAGTCATACCTTGAGGGAATCCTGGTCATTATCTTCGTCTTCCATTTCATTGCCCAGTATATTGGTCCACTTGTTACGCATGCTCTGGGCAGCATACATTTGCCAGCGGAATAGGGATATGGGACTGAAGGTAAGGGTCAGGTTCAGCTGTCTACAAAATAAATATCAATGCAGCATGTACTGTAAGTCTCATAGTGAAGGCATATTGCAAATCTGTTGCTT
Source organism: Azorinus chamasolen (assembly GCA_963576725.1). Classification (NCBI taxonomy): domain Eukaryota; kingdom Metazoa; phylum Mollusca; class Bivalvia; order Cardiida; family Solecurtidae; genus Azorinus; species Azorinus chamasolen. Next base: position 50,900,068 of record OY755235.1, read on the forward strand.
CTTAGCTTTATATTTTATAATCAATTTCATAATCACCATCTTCTTTATTTTTCACTGGAGATTTAACATTCATTTCTTTTCGAAAACACAGTGTCAAATGATTTAGATTCGGATGACAAGCACATTTCTATGTATATTCAAAATTACAATACGTTTTGAATATTCATGAACAGAATAGTTATAATGAAATAAGGAAGATGGAACATTGTAGCCATTTTAGAAAGTAAAGAAACAGATCTGTCAAATTCCATTTGCAAACAGAGCAGACACTGATCAGACGGCTCCTATAGGAGTTGTCTGAACTGGATCTATTCTGTTTGCAAATGCATGAAATAAAAACCCTCTAAACCGGACATTAAAATTAAGTAAAAATATCAGTATTGGAGACAGATGCCAGCTTAATGCAGGATGAAAGTCATGCAAAAAGCAGCCACCTGCCCAAAATATCTATATTCTTCCCTACTAGAATTCCGGTTTTACTGTATAGAGTTTTAGTTGTTTTATTGATCATAAGCACACCCCCACTTCCAATAACCCTAAACTAAGGGGCATTTATAAGAGTGGAGGCATTTATTAGGGAGAATACTTGTATATGAAAATGAATTAGCTTATATATATAAATATAATGGTATATGAACAAAAAACTAAAATCAGATCTATATTATCCATACACAAACAGAGTAGACTCCATAGCAGACGTCTGATCTGAGTCTCCTATGTTTTCAAAGGTATTAAAGGTGTATCTATAGAGAAAAAGGTTAAAACCACGCTGTATGGAACAATTTTCAGGGTTTCGATCCAAACAAGATGCTGACAGAAAAATCTCTGGTATGCAAATTTCAGAAATACAATCTTTAATCTCAGTGTTCCATATCTCTTGATAAATACTTTCTCCTGATAAATTTGGTGCTTACTCTATGGTATCATTGACTGGCTGATACTCGCTGTTCAGGTTCCAGTAGGTGTTGAAATACAGAACAGGAAGATACTTTGCAGTGCCCGGCACAAACTCCACATCTGAAGAGAAACAGAGCAACAGATAAAAGTGTGTACTCAAATACTAAAATGTTCCTTTCTTCACCAAACCCTATCTTGTGACCACTCTTTATAGAACCGTCTCCTCCAGATGATTGTAAAGTGGGTTTGGTGGGGAAATAAATAAGTTCTTCTTGAAAATGTTTTAATTTACACATCTTATCTCAAGTTATCTGGACCTCTGAGAAACATGTACAAGTCATGCCTGCTACCTGAATAACAAACGTTAGAAACAACATCACACAAGCTAATGGATCTACACTGTTTGCAAATGACAGTATACTCATTTCCCACATTCAAAGGGTTCAACAGTAAAGTATATTCAGTATTTAGAATTAATTAAAGCTCACACATCTTTTCTCATATATTGCAGCAGCATATCCCTACAATTTCCAAGTTTTGCATGGACGTCCCACCTATGAAATGATGTGATATTATAGACATCAAGTAATTGCATTTAAATTTGTCTGATTAATTATAACAAGAACCATTCTTCATTACTAAACAATAACACTAATACAAACTGGAAGAAGGTTATAACTTATAAGTTGTCATATGATAAAGCAGATCATGTATGATAATATCTGTGAATATCCCGGTCTACTGACCTGGCTGTAGGGGTACTGCCCTGTCTGTGGCCTCAGTCAATATCACATTGGCAAGGTCTATCGACTGGGTTATTCACAGACGTCTTCATACAATGACATATAGTATTAACCCTTTACTCCATGAATATTAATGTAAAAAATAATGACATCATGAATATTAATTAGATTAATTGTTATAATGACACATAGACAAGGCAAGTTTTTGCCATGGAAGAAACTGTCATATCTATATTATATCATAAGCAAACAGAGCAGACCGTGATCAGACGGCTCATACATCTGATCTACTCTGTTTGCAAAAGCGTAGAAAACCACATTTATGGATTAAATGTATACTTACATTCATCTAGTGGTGATGGTATATGACCTTTGACCCATGAGGTTTGATCATCCAGCACATTCAGTGTGAGGTTTGGATGCCAGTGAGAAAGAATCTCATAAGAAGAAGAGTTGGGTTTCTGCAACAGAAATGAAAATGGGACTCAACTCATTCTAATCTATAGGCAGATGTATGATAACTTTGCAACCTGGGTCCATGCTTATAAAGCTATTTAGTTGAGTCTGAGTTTGTTCTCAAGCTTTTGACTGGTCAGATTTGAGTTCTCAAGCTTTTGATTGGTCAGATTTGAGCCAAAGGCTCAAATCTGACCAATTAAAAACCTGAGAACTAACTCAGACTCAACTAAAAGTTTTATAAGCATGGACCAGTTTACATCAAGAACAGAAAACAAAACACTCAGCATCAAATCAGTTTATAAACTATTTGATACTTTGACACTAGTACATTGTATACAAAATGAACTTTAAAACAAGTTTCAGAGATGAGATTTACTTTAATAGTCCTAAGCATGATCAAAGTAGGTAAAAAGTACTCTGCCAGTACACAACATGAATTCTGCAAAATAGTTCAATTCTCAGTAAACAATATCCCTTTATTTATTTGTAAACATACAGTGTCAAACAGTTTGGATTCTGATAAGAAGTCAATGTACTTGGTTTCTAATCTGAATCCAAGTTCCAACGCGTTTGCAAATTTATCACAAACTTGTCAAAGTACTGAAACATTCAAAAGCATTACAGACCAATTCTTAACCAGAGGTAACTGCATACTTAGATACTAAAATCGTCATTTCCCACCAAACCCTATGTTGTGACCACTTTTTAGAATCGTCTCGAAGATTTTAGAATCTGAGTTCGCATATTTATCAGTAGCTCTGCTTTACCTTAATCAGGTCTGGGTGAGCATCAGTTGCCCCAGTGAGAAGGTTCACAGTATCATGGAATCGCCTCTTCTTGAATTTGTTCAATCCTTTGAAAAGAATAGAATTATAGTTGGGATCAATTCATGAAATTCAATATCTTTTACATGAATATTCATGAGGTAAAGGGTTAATTCATTCTAGAGGACGAAAGTTCTATCTAAAATAGATGCACATACGATGGATATACATATACATATATACCATGACAAACATCCTTCAGCTAAATTATTCATTATTGTGTGTCTTGTATTTACAAGACATTCTTTCATTTTGAAAGATTAATCTTTCCCGAAGACTCCAAAATAAAACAAGAGGGCCATGAGGCCCTGAAGCGCTCACCTGAGATACCCCAGGGGCGCGGCCATCATTTATACAACCTTGGTAGAGAACCACAAGGCAAAGCAGTATGCCATTAATTAAAGGTCTAAGCCTTATGGCTTCAGAGAAAAATAATATATTTTTCCCATGAAAAACTGATAAGCCAGGGCCAAGTTTCGCCCAGAGGTCATGGTCGTAAGTTGAACAATCTTGGCAGAGGACCACAAGCCAAAGCAACATGCCAAATATCAAAGGTCTAGGCCTTACAGTTTCAGAGAAGAAGATTTTTAAAGATTTTCCTATGAAAAACTGATAAGCCCTTGGGCGGGGCCATTTTCGGCCCGGGGGTCATAATTTGAACAATCTTTGTAGAGGACCATTAGATCATGCTACATGCCAAATATCAAAGATCTAGGTCTTACAGTTTCAGAGAAGAAGAATGTTAAAGATTTTCCTATGAAAAACTGATAAGCCCTTGGGCGGGGCCATTTTTGGCCCGGGGGTCATAATTTGAACAATCTTTGTAGAGGACCATTAGATCATGCTACATGCCAAATATCAAAGGTCTAGGCCTAACAGTTTCAGAGAAGAAGAATGTTAAAGATTTTCCTATGAAAAACTGATAAGCCCTTGGACGGGGCCATTTTTGACCCGGGGGTCATAATTTGAACAATCTTTGTAGAGGACCATAAGATCATGCTACATGCCAAATATCAAAGGTTTAGGCCTTACAGTTTCAGAGAAGAAGATTTTTAAAGATTTTCCTATGAAAAAGTGATAAGCCCTTGGGCGGGGCCATTTTTGGCCCGGGGGTCATAATTTGAACAATCTTTGTAGAGGACCATTAGATCATGCTACATGCCAAATATCAAAGATCTAGGCCTTACAGTTTCAGAGGAGAAGAATGTTAAAGATTTTCCTATGAAAAACTGATAAGCCCTTGGGCGGGGCCATTTTTGGCCCGGGGGCCATAATTTGAACAATTTTTGTAGAGGACCATTAGATCATGCTACATGCCAAATATCAAAGGTCTAGGCCTTACAGTTTCAGAGAAGAAGATTTTTAAAGATTTTCCTATGAAAAACTGATAAGCCCTGGCGGGGCCATTTTTGGCCCGGGGGTCACAATGTGAACAACGTTTCGTTCCCCCTAGCCACTGATGCTTCTGACAAAGTTTGGTTAAAATCGGGTCAGCAGTTTCAGAGGAGATGTCGTTTGAAAATGTGGACGGACGCCGGACGCCGGACAAATAGCGGTCACAATAGCTCATCCTGAGCCTTTGGCTCAGGTGAGCTAACAAGATGTTCGTAAAACATGTACTGGTATTTCCCAAAATGACAGCCATCCCATAATTTTGACTTTTGACCTTGAAGTTTAACCTTTACAGGGCTCCTGTCAAAAGTTGCAATTTCATGACAGACATCAATACACGTGACAAGCATTAAGTCTCTATCTATAATAATTGAAAAGCTATGGCCAAGGTTAAAGTTTCAGAAATTTGACCTTTTACTTTAATACTGACCTATGACAACCATTCAAAGACTCAGCATTGTCAATGTTAAATTAATAAGGACCTGCCGTGACTTCTTTTTCTTTTCACGAAATAATTTCGCCAATCAGGATATATTAGAGCCAAAGTTGGAACCAAAGTAAGGACCTTTGTTAAAATCAGTTTCCATGTGATGAAACATTTCATAACATTCTTTCATTCCTGTAGGAGCTATCTGATCAGGGTCTGCTGCGCTTGCCTATGGAATTATATAGATCTGATGCTAAAGTTTGTGTCAAAGCAAAAACATTTCCTTGAAAATTTTACAGTATAAAAATTGAATTAATGAATATTCATGAAGAGATCAATTCATGCATAAATGTTTCTTTAATCTAAAGTTATTAGCGAAACAACCATCATATCTGAAAATTGCAGATCCTAGTAAAACAGTAAAATTGGACATTCTTTGAACAACTTTGTATACAGAATACTTACTGAGGGACTTGTATATCGTATTTCTTTTACTGTATTTGTGTTTCTGGCTTGGATCAGGAGAATTTCCCTCTTTTACAATGTACACATGCAGGTAGAGAGATCCGTTATTCTGCACTGTCTACAAAAGAAGAAAATTCAGTGAATATAGAACAATTTCAATATTTGATCACCATAATTCCATATTCTAACAACAAAAAAACATGTTCTTTGTTGGTAAAAAACATTAGCATGACATGCCAACTCCATTTTGTTTATGAAAATCAATGTTTTAAAGGGCCATAACACGTCATACATATACGTAATAGAGAAATGTTTCCTTATCCAACTGTAGCCCCTGTAGAGGTGAACCGTGAGAAGTTTGATTGGGACAGCCTTACTGATGTTGAAACTATAACAAAATGTGAATATCTGCAAACGGCCCACAACAATGACAACTAGAGGTTTGTTTTTGTCACAAAAACAGATGTCTCCCCCTCCCATCCTCTTTCCAATACACAAGTGTAATGTCTGTAACTCCAAACTTATCAGGGTCTAATGTTTAAGTCATCAGGGGCAATAATTCCAACATTGTCAGGGGGAGACAATTCAAAAGCCCCAGGTCAAGGTACACAAAAACACATGCTAGTCAACATTCTTGTGAAGTTTGGTGACTCTAGTACTAGTGGTTTCAGAGATACATGTGACACAAAGTAAAGTTGCTCTTATTTAAGTCCTAAGGGACAGTAACTTCAAAGTTATCAGGGGGAGACAATTAAAAATCCCAGATGCACAACAACTCATGCTGGTGAACATTCCTGTGAAGTTTGGTGACTCTAGCCCTACTGGTTTCAGAGATACATGCAGCACAAAGTTTGTCTAATTTTAAGTTAACATATCAGGGGCAGTAACTCAAGAATTATCAGGGGGAGACAATTAAAAAAAAACAGGTGCACAACAACTCATGCTGGTGAACATTCCTGTGAAGTTTGGTGACTCTAGCCCTAGTGGTTTTAAAGATATGCATGACACAAAGTTTCTCTAATTTTAAGTAATCATATCAGGGGCAATAACTCCAAAGTTATCAAGGGAAGACAATTCAAAAATCCCAGTTGTACAACAACTCATGCTGGTCGACATTCCTGTGAAGTTTGGTGACTCTAGCCCAAGTGGTTTCAGAGATATGCACGACACTAAGTAAAGTTTGTCTAATTTTAAGTCATCAGGGGCAGTAACTCCAAAGTTAACAGGGGGAGACAATTCAAAAAACCCAAGAGCAAAACAACTCATGCTTGTGAACAATCCTGTGAAGTTTGGTGACTCTAGCCCTACTGGTTTCAGAGATACGTGCGACACAAAGTTTGTATAAATTTAAGTATTCATATCAGGGGCAATAACTCAGGAATTATCAGGGGGAGACAATTCAAAAACCATAGGTGCACAACATCTCATGCTGGTGAACATTCCTGTGAAGTTTGGTGACTCTAGTACCAGCGGCTTCAGAGATACGCGCGACACAAAGTTTTTCTAATTTTAAGTCATCAGGGGCAATAACTCCAAAATTATCAGGGGGAGACAATTCAAAAACCCCAGGTGCACAACAACTCATGCTGGTGAACATTCCTGTGAAGTTTGGTGACTCTAGCCCAACTGGTTTCAGAGATACGCGCGATACAAGTTTGTGACGGACAGACGGACAGATGGACGGACGGACAGACACTAACAAATGGGTAGTTGTGTGACTTTTTCCTTTGATCTTTTCATGTGTGACTAGTCCCACAAGTAAAACTATTTTTGGCTCTAACTTTGGAATAGAATGATCTGGAAGCTAACCCTTACCCTAACCCTATGTCCCACAACTGGCCAGGTTAATGTCACAAGAAATGGCCAGGTTAATGTCACAAGAGATGGCCAGGTTAATGATTTTACTTGTGCGACTAGTTAGAAAAAGTCACACAACTACCCTTTGGTGAGTGCGGACAGACGGACGGACGGACGGACGGACAGACAGACAACTCTGGCAAAAACAATATATCTCCCCATAAATGGGGGAGACATAATTACATCAAGGCTATGGCAATATCTTGACTTTTTTCCTTCAAATAAAAAAAGACAAGCTAATAAAACTGATTTCATTTGACAAGTAAACACTTGGAAAGAAAGTCATAAATCTGTGATGAAAGTTGAATAATCAACTATTCTCTAATCAAACTCATCTTGAACTATTTCATCTATTTCAATAAAACATGACTACAGTGACCACCAAAAACATGTGTAATTCTGGTGTTTTAAGACAGGTACATTACTTTCATCCTGCATCAACACTCTCCTTCATATAAATGTGTTTTCACACATTTGCAAACAGAGTAGACCCAGATCAGACAGCTCCTATAGGAGCCCTCTAAGCTTTGTTTTTCTTAACCATTTACTCCATATATACGCTGTTTTACTCCTTGGCAAAAAGAGTAAAACCAGATCAGATGGATCCTGTAGGAGCTGTCTGATCAGGGTCTGCTCTGTTTATCTATGATATTACGTAGATCTATTCCTACAGTTTTTACCATGGTAAAAGCTCTATGTTCATGATGCTATTATAAAAATTCAGCTTGTTAACATTCATAGCCATTATTTCTTACATGAAAAGTCATAGAGAAAAGGGTTAAAATTGTACATCTGCACTTCCATTACCTCTGATATTGGTATATGACCAGTGAATATATAGCTTCCATCTCCATTTGGTCCCGATTCCCAGTCACCATATTCTAAACCTTTCTTGGCCCAAAAAAGTGACTCTTCGTTGAACTTGTGAGAGTTCTCAATCTCTGATAGGTAGGCATACAAATCCTGAAACACAATAGAATTAACCATGAACTACATGAATATTAATTTAAGAAATAATGACAATGTGAATATTTATAAGATTCATTTGTTATAATAGCACAATGACACGGGAGTTTTGGGCCATCGCAGAAACTGTAGAATCATATCTATACAGTCAAACCTGTACTAGCGACACATTGTTTTTAGCGACATCCTGTCAGATGCGACAGTATTTCCTTCCTCCCGATGTATTTTCCTCTATATTTCAACTGTATATAGCGACACACTGGCAGATGCGACATACGACACTAAATTTGTACTCCCAACTCGGCAAACGACATTGTTTTTAGCGACAATGATCTTTCACTGTATCATTGTGTTTGTACCTAATTGCCCTCATTAACGTGTCAAAGGATTAATGCCCAAGGTGATAAGGGATTATCTGGTCCAGTTGGCCTGTTAGTCTCACTACTGTTAGTGTTTTTATAGCTAGCTAGCCTACCCAACCATAAAATTTTGATAATGAACTGCGCTTTCATCATCCATTTATTTATACCGGAAATCGGTCATATTGTCGTAATTGGCTATTCTAGTGATTTACTTGCCAATTTTGTTTCATAACCTGACAAGAAGTTAACCACACCACTTCAAAAGGTTTATTTCATTATAACATAAATTGTATTCTCATAATTAAGATACAGACATATAGAAATGTGCCTCTGCTTCCCTTTCAAAGACAGGTGTGTTTGGCCTCGTTGTGGCAATGGGCCGAAACGCTTCGAAAAACTACGAGGCCTTCTGATTTTCATGAATTTGTTTTGTGCACAAACTTACTTTTTATTAATAGAATTAATGACAAGGACACTAAAGAAGTAACAACATAAAATAGTTTATTCCATTTCAAACCCTAAAAACGTAATACCTAGATATAAATTTGAAATGTCATCAGTTTTCGCGAAGAATGTTGATAAAAACGACATAGACCCTGGAGCGGTTGGTATTGGCCCATGAAATTTTCAACCTGAATTCAAAGACACCCTGTGAGATACGACACTTTTGGCTTTCTCCCAAACTATGTCTCTAAAAACAGGTTTGACTGTATTATATCATAAGCAAACAGAGCAGACCCTGATCAGACAACTCCTATAGGAGCTGTCTGATCTGGGTCTACTCTGTTTGCAAAGGCGCAGAAAGGCGTATTTATGTACAGTAGTAGGGGGCTAAGCACTTTTTTCAAAATAATACTAATATTCCTTAAGTTGGAAATACATCTTCCCTGTCCGTCATGAATGAAGCAGCTCTCATACATGTACTTTGGAAATTTATAATAAATGTTTTCTTTATTTCTCTCCAAAGTAATTGTGATGTTTTCTTTATTCACTTCCCAAACTCTATAAACTTGTTTGTACACACAGTTGAATTTAACTCTTTCCATACAAACTATATATATTGTAGTCTGCAGAAGTTTTTATCTACGGTAAAACCTCTCTATAACAGCCACTAAATTGAGTAAATTAGTTGGTATTTAGGGCAGGTGGCTGCTTAAGGCAAGGTGAATGTAAAACAGAACACTCCTACAGGAGAGTTCTGTTTTACTTCCACCTTGCTTTAAGCAGCCACCTGCATTTAACACAAAATACTTGATGTAATTTAGTGGCAGTTATAAAGAGGTTTTACTGTATTACAAATGTTGAAGTTAATTTTTCATCAATTTTTTTCAAACATACAGCCAGTACCAAACAGTTTGGATCATTACAAGATGCCAAGTGACTCGAAGTCCATCCAAACTACATTGAATTTGCATTGGATAATATGAGCTTGCTCTGGATAATATAAGCTTGCTCGCTAACATGCAAAATGAATACCAACAAATGGGGTTTGTGCTGAGAAATAAATACAATGCCTATCTAAAACTCTGATCTATGATATTTTGCTCAATGTTGCAACAGTGTAGACCCTGGCCAGATGCTACAATTAAATGCTGCTCAATGGTGGTTCTGGGAGTTTTCTGCATCACTTTATATATATGTGAATCTTAAAAAGTAGATAGTTTCTTAACACATGGTATAACACTTATACAATGTGTTAAGCAACCATCTGCTTTTAACATTCATATGTTTAAAACATTTTACCTAATAAAAATGCCTCAAGATTAACACATCTTTGCAAATAGAGTAGACTCAAATTAGAGTTTCTGTAGGAGCTGTCTCCATCTGATATGGGTCTGCACTATTTGTTTATGGAATTATATATAGATTTATGATCGAACAGTCTCTGCCATCGCCACAAAAATACTGTGTTTGTACATAATTATAAAACTTCAGTTTACAATTTATATCCATGTCATTTTTTTTTAACATTACTATTCATGAGGTAAAAGGTTAATCAGTTGATCGTCCCTTATAGTATCAATAGGTTACAGACGGCCATTGATCATTAGATACCGGTAGTTCAAAAGTTAATCAGCACAATATCATACCATGTAGGTGCCCTTTTCGAACATATTGGTAGTGTACACATAACCGTCACTGGTTTTCCCATCAGGTGTTGTAGTTGCAGGTGTAGAGCTTTTACGACTGAAGAAACTGCTGATCATATAAATAATGGCACATCGAATAAGAAGGCCCTTCAGTATTGAGAAATAACTCTGTTGCTGTTGCGGCTGTTGCTGCTGTTGCTCTCCCTGTTAAAAAATACCAAGAATTATTTATCAGGATAACCAATACAATCATGCATATGACATTATGTTACTGGAGAAATTTTGATTCAGAACAATAGTCAATTGTCCTAGAACAGATTGCGATTGAAGTCTGTTCTATTCCAATCACAATATGTCCAAGTACAAACTCCAATCATGTTTATTTTAATGATGACTTTAAAATGAAGAGATCGTAATCACATTCTGTCCTCAGAATAACTCCTATCCGAAATTATTTTTACACGACTTTCAGATGAATGCAGAGCACATACCCGGTAACATATTTGGAATTTTTAGTCTGTACAACAAGCAGTTTGAGTAAAGATGAGAACTCAGTCTGCAAATGAATTAAAAGATATATAACTGGGTTAATGTTATTTATAATTATTATTAGATGTGAAATAATTCGGTTCATTTTCCTAAATATTTTGATCTAATCAGAAATTCTTCTTGCAGAATTACAGATTTCCTAGTAAAATTGCTGTTTGTCCTAGGGAAGAGTGTGATACAGATAGGAATCTGTACTATTAAGAGAATCACCAATTGCCTAGGATATATCACAATCACAATCTTAGGTAGGTTATACTCTGATCACAATCTGGCCTAGGGCAATCACTGATTGTCTTAAATCACATTTCTACTGAGACATATACATACAGAGATTGGCAACTATGCGAAATCACGTTAAAACTCGCAAGGAAATGAGACATTGAAGCAAGATTTCATACGGGCCCTTGGTTTTCTACACAGACATGACATACAGCATAATTCGTGTTCAGAAGTTTAACAGCATACGACATATGCACTTTCATATAGTCTAGATGACAAACAGACAGAAAAAAACTACTATGTGCCCATAATAAACTGAAAATTTTATACCTGTGAGTTCCACAAACATGTTTTATATCAATTTAAGCATTTAAAGAAAAAAGTATTCAGTATTACTATTCAGTAAGTACATGTACCGCCAAATATATATGTAAGTTATTAACAGAATACTCACACTTTAAGTGATTTTAACGGTAAACGGACATTAGCCCACCCGGACCACAGCCCACCATTTCTCTAAGGGCGGACATTAGACCACTCGTGTTTTTGAGGGGGGCGGACATTAGCCCACTCATGTTTTTGAGGAGGGCGGACATTAGCCCACTCGTGTTTTTTTGATGGGCGGACATTAGCCCACTCGGACAATAGACCACTCGCGCTGAATATTAACGAGGCGGACATCAGCCCACCCGGACATCAGCCCACTCGGACATTAGACCCCTTGAGATTATTATATGTGTTTATTCACACTCCCAATCAGTTGAAAGTCGTTGAAATTACCCATGATTGGCTCTTTATGTTACAGAAAATAGTAACGGATAAAACAAATTCTTGTATTATGCGACAAATTAATCTACGCATTTGCCTTTTGGAACGCACGCAAACTATTTTCGAACTGAAAATTACCTTTAATTACTTACAAACAGCAGGATAAAGCTCAGCATACCCTTCTAATTGGATTATCAACCACGTGCATGTAATTAATTGGATTATCACACCTGTAGACGAGTGTTTCAGTCTAACATGCCGAGTCAGATATTAACACCTTCTTTAAAATAAATAGACATAGGTCAATATTTATTCTAGGATTGTTTTGATTTATCTGCAGTCGTCTGGGATTTTTTTTACCCCTGACCCGTAACATTTCGGACCATTATCTTGTAGTTCAACGTACTTGTTCGAACATTACCGAAAATAAAATTTGTGTGTTGTTTTGCTCCGATCTAAAGTCGAAGATATTATTTTTACAGTTATTTGGCCTTACAGGCATACAGAAATAGGTGAGCAAATGATGAGGGGTGTAATGTCCGGGTGGGCTGATGTCCGCCTCGTTAATATTCAGCGCGAGTGGTCTATTGTCCGAGTGGGCTAATGTCCGCCCATAAAAAAAACACGAGTGGGCTAATGTCCGCCCTCCTCAAAACACCGAGTGGGCTAATGTCCGCTTCCCTCAAAAACACGAGTGGTCTAATGTCCGCCCTTAGAGAAATGGTGGGCTGATGTCCGGGTGGGCTGTGGTCCGGGTGGGCTAATGTCCTAGAACCGATTTTAACCCATTCCCTGATATTGACGCCTTTTTACGCCTCTGTAAAAAATCACTTTTTGAAACCATTGTGATAAATAGAACATTTGCTCCATAGGAGCCAATGCTCTATTTATCACAACGGTTTCAAAACTATACAATTCTAAACTTTTCCTTTTCTCTAGTTAAAGTTCCTTTTTGGTAGGTTTATTCAAGGAGGTGAGGTCTAAAAATAGCCTATGAGATGAAGGGTTAAAGGCATTTCAAAAGGAATGTTGACCATTAACCCAATGCTGTGTATTGTGGGTGCTGACTCTTTGGCATCCAATACATAACTGATAAGGGGCCACTATCACAGAGGATTAAGATATAATTGCATACCTTTATCTCTTATGGCCATTGACCCTGACTGGACACTGCAGGACCACTCCTGGGAATCAATAATCAGAACAGCTGGACACTGTGTATTTTTTTTATTTATTTATTTTATTTTTTTATTTTTTTTTGGGGGGGGGGGGGGGGGGGGGTTGGGGGAGTTGAGGCACTTATGAAGGAGCTTTGAGATGCCTCAGTCTCCCCCTTCACCGTTATGCACAATTTCAGTCGTTTTAATCCACTTCTGGAATGCATTGGCAACACTGTTAGGAACACTGTTCATACACTGGTAAATGGCTGAAACTATGGCATCTCTACTTCTAAAACGACAACCTTCTAGATATTTTTTGAGGGATGGGAACATCCAAAAGTCGCACGGTGCCAAGTCCAGAGAATAGGGAGGATGTGGTAGCACTGAGACTCCCCTGATCTTCATGATAGAGGTAACAAATGATGACATATTTGCTGGTGCATTATCATGTAAGAGTGTCATTCCATTCATTCGTAGGGCAGGGTGACGCTTGGTCACAATTTTTTTCAAGACTAGGTCTCTATCGTTTCCTAGTTACACACCTACCAAGTGGAATTGGCACCTGTAAACTTTCTCCGCGACAACTGAAGAAGATCACGTACATGACTTTCTTCACACTCAATGTCCTTTTGCAACAGTTGGCCTCCTACTGTCTACTTGCTACACTTTCTAGTAGGCTGAAAGTAGTGCACCCAGGTCTCATCACCAGTGTACAGTGTAGAAAAGGCACATGGAGCAGAACATTCACCTAACATATACATTTCGGATAAACCGAAATATTTGGACGTCCTGGACGAGGCTTGTCTTTAATTGTCGTCACACCACTTTTGAATTTCTTCACCCATCTTATAACAGCAGAATATGATACTCTGCTAAGTACTTCCAAAAGCCTCACAGAGCTCATCAAATATAGTTCTTGCAGATGTTCCCAGTGAAACACGAGTTTCAATATACCTTCGTACTTGACTACAGTTTTCATTAGACATAATTTATGAATTATGCAGTGTCTATGAGTGTATCTCAGCTATCTGCTTAGAAGAAAGATAATTCCGATACTAATAACGGGATTTTAATAAATTTTGTATTGCTGAATAGCTGAAGAAATGGACAATTAGTTTACCTGTATTTGCACATTAATTATGTGCATTATATCTGCTGAGTTTAGGGTTGAGTTGCAAAATTAAATGGACATCCCTTGCTTATTATAATTCTACAGTTCCTCTGTTCATACATGTGTCATTAAAAAAAATGTGTCATTATTTTTTACATGGATATTCATGGAATAAAGGGTTTAAGTTACAAAGAAAATCTGAGCAAGAAACTGAGTAAAATATAATAACCAGGAGTCCAGGACCCAATAATTTATCATGTCATGTGATGAGAAAAGCATGGGTGATCATTGGCGACCATATAAATAGTTTTACAACTTATGTAGACGGTCTTTACAGCATCAAATAATTTACATTATTCCAAATTATAGAACAACCAATCATCACTGTATTTCCAGTCTAAGGAATGACTAAAGTTCAGATACTGAGTCAGAAAGAATGACGTAGTCTTCAATCCTACCCGGCATGAGACTGCATGAGACTTGATCAGTTATTCCATGGAATATTTTACGATATTTCTATTAAAACTAGTTATCTATGTTATGAAATATATCATTATTACAACAGATACATACCTGGACAGCCTGTTCACCGGCATTTTCATTCGTGGTCGCAGGGGAGCCATTTGAAGCATTAGATTGTACCACTGCTGTGTTGTCAGCCATTTTATTTTTCTGGAAATAGTCTCTAATTATGAGAGAAATCGGTGAAAACATCCCATAATATTTTGGATTATTCATACGTGTGTCTGTATCAAACATTATTTTTTAATTGAATAAATGACGGTCGATTATCTATTTATTGCATATGAAGTGTGATTGTTTGGAGATTATTGTTATATGCAAATAACACCGAATGCATTCAAGATGGCGGGATTCGAAAGAGCTAAACAACATTTTCCGTTGCAGAAATCTCAAGATGTCGTAGATTTATTCAAAGAGCAGCTTGAAAATCCCGATGACATCAGCTTAAACCTACTCTCAATTGTCCTTGGGACAATAGAAAATGTACTGACAGTCAACCGATCGCTGCCAGGAAGCCGAGAAACTGAGCTGAAACTGGAAACTATCTTCCCTATTATTGAATGGGACACAGTTGAAGCGTTGCACACAAAATTTGTAACACATGTCAAGAGTGCAGTAGATTTGTCTCACTACCCTAGCGATTTTGCCAATCGAGAACTTGTTAAAAAAGTCTCAGATGTCATTTGGGGAGGACTGACAAGAGCGTTTTACAAAGATAAGGCGCACCTACAGTCTCTGTATAGCTTTCTGACAGGTAAACAAGATGCATTGATTTTCTGCTGTATTGATCTCTGATTAAATATGTTGTCATCATGCAGACATTTGGTTTTTATGTCACCTGTAATATAGGGTGACATAGGCATCATCTGTCTTTTATGGTATGCTTTTTAGATTTCAAATTAACTTCTGTTTTCTGAAAGGGATCAACTTGATGGCAATCGTTGGTCGTCATGCAGTGTTATAAAAAGTCTCATCAATGAGCTGTTAGACAGCATGCTAATCTTTTTTACAGTTTACGTCTTGGGATATCATCAAACTGAAAGTTGCTCAATGTATCACTACTTCGAGTACACATATATGGACTATGTTATAAGTCTTCTTGAAACAGAAATTAACTCCTACATATTTATTTATTATGTTTATTTCTAGCTTTTTGTTGGTTTTATTTTATTTTTATGCCTCCCAACAGCGGGCATATAGTAATCGCATTGTCCGTCCGTCCATCCATCTGTCCTTCCATCCGTCCCAATTTCGTGTCCCTTCTATAACTTTTTTTTATCTGTGAATGGATTTCAATATAACTTGGCACAAATGTTCACCACACAAAGACGATGTGTCACTTTCAACTTCCTGGTCTATGGGTCAAAGGTCAAGGTCATCCTTCAGGGTCAAAGGTCTGGGGGCATAGTGTTTCACAAATTCACACACAAACACATCTTGTTTTTGTGTTAAAAAAGCAAAACTTTTCGGTAGTCCATCTGCAAAACTCTTTGATTGTCTTGAGCTTTTATTATATCATGGGTGATTTTCTTAATTATTTATTACAATTTTTTCTTCCTCATTTCAATGCCATTTTGCAGTGAATTTGAATTATTATTCAGCCTTTTACAAATACTATTCAGGCTTCTGCATATGCCCAATTTTTATTGTAAATACAAAATCCTTTAATAACATGTTGATGGTTTTATTCTGGTGCCTCTGGAACTACAATAAGTCGGTTTGGGTTATTTATAATACAGTGGTCCCTCTCTCAAGCAACATGTTATGATCTCAGGGCTTTTTTTCATCAAGTGGGGAAGTGGCCTGGCCTCTACTTTGGGGGAAAAAACAGTACATTATTTTGATATAGGGGAAATAAATTTCCAATGTAAAGTCAGTTTTGGGGGAAAAGTGCATGATTTTGAAGAAAATTTCTGAGGGGAAGGGGCCTTTAAACGGCCCCTACTATAGAAGGAAAAAAAGCCCTGGATCTGCCAGCGACACAGAAAGTGTTTGTTGTAGAGAAGGAGTCGTTGCTGAGAGGGAATTACATGTAGCAAACCGGTGGAAATTTAATCCATGAAAATTACTAACCTGAGTTTTGCATCATCATCACCAGTACAAAGAATCTTATTTATAACTTAAGAAACCACATAAAGAGCTAATGTATTTTAGCTTTATTACATGTAGTAAAAGAAGAAAGACGTCAAAAACTTCAGCTTGAAATATCCAATTGGCAAACAATCTCTAGATACAAAGTGACCAGATCTTAAAACACACGTGAAACCAATCAGTTAATCATTTTAAAAACAAACACCGGTCCCCACATTAATACATTCACTCGAACAAACATAGCCTATTTTCCCATCCTCGATCTCCCAAAAACTATTGTTTTCTATATCAAATTGCTATCAGAAAGCGTGTGATGTTAAATTGACACTGTCAGAATAAACAACCAATTGAAACCAATCTAATGTGTGAAAAACTGTCAACTCGTATCTATGCCGCCATGAATGTAATACACACCGCTGATTACCGTCTTGAATCAAGCCAATGATGCCCTGATAGCACAGGAACCAGTCAGTCGACAGTACCCATTAGCTGCCTGGTTCCCATGTTGAAACACATCATTGGTTTGATAAGAGCTGGTAATCGTTTGAAAGAGGTAAATGTTACTTGCCGGAGCAAAATTTTGTGACGTTTGACGGTCTTTAGAGGTGTTGTCTATGAGAGGTAAATTTGTGTTAAAAATGCACAGGGGCAATTGAGTCATTGTAACAAGAGTGACGTTACTGGAGGGAATACTGTACAGTTAATATAGTAAAGAACAATTATAACTACTCTTTGGTTACCAGCTAGCTTGGAAAACTGTGATTTATGTAGAAATTCCTTAGGTGATAAGAAGCAAGAGTTGCTTCGTTTTACTGGTAGAGTTGTCTTTCTCAATGGCTCTTCCTAGAGATGTCGTTGATGGAAATTTCTGTATCGATATATCAACTGAAAAATATTGATGATATAAAAACTTCAATAGAATTATATAAAAGAATACTATATATTCTTTGTGGCTTATATACTGCAACACTTCCAAGTTATTCAACTTTATTTTTCAAACTGTAAACAAGTAGGTTGAAGTAACACTCAAATTCTCATGGCAAAAAGTGAAGATCCAGATTGAGACAGCACCTTCAGAAGAATTTTACTGCAAGTATGTAAGATTAGAAGTTACCAATCTGTAAGAAATATAGCCGGTGAAAAGGTGTTTATTTGTCCCCCATTTGTATCAATATTTTGAAACCAGTATTGATATCGGATGGACTGACATGAATCAATGATATATCGATATCGTTCCTTTCAATAACACCTCCAGGCTCTCCTTATTTGACAGACAGAGACTAATAAAGTGGTACTCTATAGCATTGGAAGGGGTTGAATGTCTATTTTATGTTGCAGTTAATTTTATGCATATTGAATGTATTTTTGGTCCCATTTTAACTTTTTTTGTCAGAACATTTTTTAAATCAAAATTTGGTCTCTATTGGGATTTTTCCCCAAAATTAGCAGAAAAATGCCTGTATTTGGTCACATAAAGAATTGTTAATAAATTACAGAACCTATAGTCTTCCTTTTTAAATTTAATAACATAAACTAAACTAACATTTCGGACATGCACCATCACCCTGCCTGTAACATTCTTTATACAGAAGAGGTTGGCAGTATAGAGGTACAATGTAGATTTAATAAGTTGCGTAATTACATAGATCTATACTGCTTATCTACAACTGTCAATCAAACTGGATTACTGTGTTTGCATGTACATTTGCTGTTTTTTGTCGTGGTGCTATTCGGGCAGCTGTGTGTTTTGTATGTGGTGTTTCCTGTAAGACACATACATGTACTTTTAAGTGTAACAGTTATACCTTATATGACTTGTGAAAAGATAATTATGGCATGACTTGAACTCATACCCAGGTCCCCTGACTTACCATGCCAACCCTCTAACCACTGAACTACCAAGTCACAAAATCTGAGGCTGGTGGATTTCTACCAGTTACTTGGTACATACAAGTACCTGACTGAATTCAACTCCAGTACCCTGGTCTTGCATATTGATTTATGAGTTCAGATCTAAATTGGTAGATCTTGTTATGACCCATTGAGTCCATGCAAAGTATAAAAACTGCCTTATCATAACCCCCACAAGTGAAATTTTATGTGTGTTGGGGGGGGGGGGGGTTATTTTGGGAGTATTCATGTCTGTTCATTACTCCGTCTTTATTTCTTAAATTTTCTTGCATGAATATTCATCCTGACCAGGAATAACTCTATTAAACTTGTCCATGTCTGAAAGCTTAATTCAAAATTTCAATACCTACTGATTACTGAATATTCATGGACAAAATAGTTATAATGAAATATGGAACATTGTAGCCATTTTAGAAACTAATGTATCAAATTCCTTTAGCAAACAGAGCAGACCCTGATCAGACGGCTCCTATAGGAGCCGTCTGATCTGGGTCCACTCTCTTTGCAGATGTGTGAAAAGGCGTTGAAATGAAGGAAGGGGTTAAGACCTGTCCAATAAACTGTAAAGAATGTTTCTTCACTTTAAAAGTCCTGATAAAGATTATTTCAAAAATATTTTGTCTGCAGAATTCTGGTTTGTGTGGATTCCAGGTGAAAAACCTTTTTGATCTTCAATTTACTCCTTAGATCTGTGACAAATTCCATCAGAAAAACATTTTTTGTGTTTTGATTATCAACCAAATTCATTTATGCTTGAACAACCCCAAAGTACAAACTCAGTGTCAGAGGGGGAAAGGGGGGTGGGGATTCAATCGCCCCACTTTTAGCTCACCAGAGCACAAAGTGAGCTTTTGTGATTGCCTAATGTCCGTTGTGAGTCATGCGTCGTCAACAATTTGAACCTTTAAAAATCTTCTCCTCTGAATATACAGGGTACTCAGCTTTCATCTCTGGCACATAGCGTCACCTATAGATCCTCTACAAAAGTTATATAAATTATGCCCCTGGAGTCAAACTTGGCCCTGCCCTGGGGGTGTCAAGTTTTCAATAGAAACATATTTAGTGAAAACTTTGAGAATCTCCTCTGAAACTGGAATGTTCTCAGCTTTCATATTTGGCACATAGCATCATGTTCAGGTCCTCTACAAAGGTTATATAAATTATGCCCCTGGGGTCAAAATTGGCCCGCCCTGAGGGTGGCCAGTTTTCTGCAGCAGACTGCCTTTTGTTTGCCTTGCGTCTTTGTGCTTGTGATTTGTTCATGTGTGGAACGTTTGTCCCTGGATCTTGTGTGTCTTTTGGTGTTTTCTGTGTTCATTTCGTGTGTGTGTGTGTGTGTGTGTGCGTTTGGGTGTGTGGTTGTGTGTGTGTGTGTGTGTGTCATGCTGTCTATCGGTGTTTTGGTGGTGGTTGCGTCTTGCATGTGGCTTTGCCTGCTTGACTTTACTACTTTTCCAATTAAACAGCCCTTGGGGTCACTAGTTATGCATAGGAAAAATCTTGTCAAAAAGTACATGTCCCAGAGCTTAGATATTTGGTGTATAGATTTACTTAGTATACCTTTATGAATTTTGTTAATATCACCTTTATGAATTTTTGTTAATATCATAGTTCTGAGGTTAAAATTGGCCCTGCCCTGTGGTTTATACTTTAAAATGAAATAGGCTTCTTCACATCAGAAACTACAGTTTAAAGGTTTCCCCTTATTCAGAAGAAGCCAGTGCACTGCCACTAGCAGACTAGCTAGCCAGGGTGAGTGTTATGTAATTTTTCACCCTTAGTCTGATCAGTAGAGTAGAAAGTGTGTTTAGCCAAATAAATAACGCACGCTCATTTCAAATTGAGAAAACTAAGTGGATAATTCTCAAAATGCAGAAAGCTCTGCATATCTGTGCCCTGCATTAAGCTGCCAGATATCAATATAGAGCCTATCAGTGTATCTGTTGTGAAGTTCAGCTTAATACAAGTTCAAGTGTTCTTTGCTCTAGCATTCTTTCAGTACTGTAATGTTGTCTGCTTCAGAATTGTTGTCTGCTTGTTTAAGATTGTTCACACTGTTTTTAGCTCACCTGGCACTTTGTGCCAGGTGAGGTATTGTGAGGGGGCTGTGTCCGGCATCCGTCGTCGTTTGTATGTGCGTCATGCGTATGTGCGTCGTCAACAGTTTACTTACACATCTTCTTCTCTGAAACCACAAAGCCTAGAGCTTTGATATTTGGTATGTAGCATCATCTAATGGCCCTTTACAAAGATTGTTCAAATTATGACCCCGGACCAAAAATGGACCCGACAAGGGGCTTATCAGTTTTTCATAGGAAAATCTTTAAAAATCTTCTCTGAAGAAACCGTATTACATTATAAAAAATCTCTTTGATTTTATGGCTAAATGCATGTAACAAAAATGTGACGTGTATTTTGACATGATACTCTTTGAGAAAGGCCCTTAGTGGTCGAAATATATTAGATCAGAGCAATTCAAGTATTTATGTATTATATTAATTCCCTATTTTGGAATATTTTCTTCATTGTGAAACCGTAAGGCCTAGATCTTTGATATTTGGTATGTAGCATCATCTAATGGTCCTCAACAAATAATGTTCAAATTATGACCCCCGGACCAAAAATTGCCCTGCCCCTGGGCTTATCAGTTTTTCATGGGAAAATCTTTAAAAATCTTCTTCTTTAAAAACGGAAGGCCTAGAATTTTGATATTTGGTATGTGGCATCATCTAATGGTCCTCTACAAAGATTGTTCAAATTATGACCCCCGGACCAAAAATTGCCCCGCCCCGGGGCTTATCAGTTTTTCATAGGAAAATCTTTAAAAATCTTCTTCTCTGAAACCGTAAGGCCTTGATCTTTGATATTTGGTATGTAGCATCATCTAATAGTCCTGTAGATAGATTGTTCAAATTATGACCCCCGGACCAAAAATGGCCCGCCCCGGGGCTTATCAGTTTTTCATAGTAAAATCTTTAAAATCATCTTCTCTGAAACCGTAAGGCCTTGATCTTTGATATTTGGTATGTAGCATCATCTAATGGTCCTCTACAAAGATTGTTCAATTATGACCCCCGGACCAAAAATGACCCGCCCCGGGGCTTATCAGTTTTTCATAGGAAAATCTTTAAAAATCTTCTTCTCTGAAACTGTAAGGCCTAGACCTTTGATAGTTGGTATATAGCATCATCTAATGATTTCTACCTATTGTTTAAATTGTTACCCCAGGGCCAAAAGTGGCCCGCCCCATATCTTATCAATTTTTTATAGGTAAGTCTTTAAACATCTTCTTTGAAACTGTAAGGCCTAGACCTTTGAAATTTGTTGTGTAGTATCATCTAATGGTTTTCTACCAAGATTGTTCAAATTATGACCCCTGGACCAAAATGGTCTTGCCCCAGGCTTTTTTTAGGAAAATCTTTAAAAATCTCCTTATGTGAAATTGTAAGGCCCAGACCTTTGACATTTATATGAAGCATCACCTAATGTTCCTTTATTAACCCTTCGCTTGCTATTCACGTCAATATACCTACCTGTAAATACTGAAGACCCAGATGAGACAGCTCCTGCAGGAGCTGTCTCATCTGGGTCTGCACTATTTACAAGTTGATTGTGCAACCAGTGCACTCCACAGCAGTGATTGCACAGCGAAATACTTGTATACAGTGAAGATATATGTAATTATACAACAGGGCATGGGTAAAGAAGGAGAAATGTATTTTAAAATTCAGCAAGCGAAGGGTTAAGATTGTTCAAATTTTAACCTCCAGGCCTAAAATTATGGCCCTTGGTTTCATATTGGCCCCTATCTGAAGCTGACTTATTTTTACATAGAAATACAGTGTATGCATAAGTCTATAGTAACCAGGTGAGCGATTTAGGGCCATCATGGCTCTCTTGTTAATACATATCTTACAATTAACTCTCTTGTACAAACCACATACAACTTAAGAATCGATGCATTATGAAAATTATGCGATTTACAGGTTTAACTCATAATTACTACCAATACACTTCATTCAACATTTGTATTGAACGAAGAATTTTATCAATGCAGAAAACACATAGACGACCATGTGATAAAACTGACCATATTCCGAATATACCTATTTTGGATATTTTATACTTCATACCGGTTTATTAGCGAGAATATTGGATTCGCGAGGCAACACATTCGCAAATTAAGGCGAAATATATATTGTCACTAATAATACCTGTTTTACAGTAGTGCAGACTAATATCTGAAGGAAGGAGCACTGGTCTAGTACATCTTTCCAAAATGGTGAAAAAAAACCCTGTTGTGTCTGAATATGTGGTGTAAATAGGGAAATAATTATGGCTTTGAGGGGCAATGCAAGTGATCCCAATGCTTCCTCCTTTGGTGAAAATTTAACCATTTGAATGCGGAAGTTTTCTATCACTGTTCAGTGATAGAATAGATTTACCTTTGCTACAGGCATTTAAATTACTGTCGGTGAAGACCTGGTCAGAGTGCTCCTCCAGGAGGCCTTTAAATAACATGGGTCTAAACTGTTTGCCAATACTGTTTGTCACATTTCCTGCATTCAGAAAATTGTTTAAAAAATATTTCAAACGGACTGTTGGCAGGTGTGATTTGGACTATCATTGCCACATAGACCCATGTAATCGATTTTGGTCCAATATGGTCCTCCTGTTTGTCAAAATTTACTGTTTGATTTCAAAATGATTTTATAGAAATATTTCCTAACCTTCCCCCTTCCCTTCATATTAACACATTTTAATACCTTTGCAAACAGAGAGTAGACCCAGATCAGATGGCTCTGGTAGGAGCTGTCTACTAATTAGTATGGGGGAGGGGGCTTTCTTCAAGTAAAGTACCTAGTTATAGTCTACTTTCAGTCCAAATGACCGCTCAGCTGACTGTTCATTTACTCCCCTGGTCATTGAGTCATTGGCCTACAATATTGAGCACTGCTAACATATGGTGCAATCATGCAGCCGCAGTA
This sequence comes from Azorinus chamasolen, assembly GCA_963576725.1. NCBI lineage: Eukaryota > Metazoa > Mollusca > Bivalvia > Cardiida > Solecurtidae > Azorinus > Azorinus chamasolen. The sequence goes on from OY755235.1 coordinate 50,923,869, forward strand.
CCGGCGAGTGACCCTCTAAGGTACCCATTTTAACCCCTGGGTGGAGAGGAGGTGCGGGTGGGTCACACAGAAAAGCGTCTCTAAAATTTCCGGGAGGGACCGGGATTTGAACCCCGGACTGATAGTCAAGCGCATTACCACTAGACCACCGCACACCACATCAAGTATCAATAATAATTAGTCAAAGTTAATAATTCTGTTTGTTTTTCACTAAAAATGTCAACAATTATGGTTACTGGCATTAGCAAAATACTGCAGCAAATTTGACAACAAAAAGAGCCGGGGGATTTTATTCAAAGTAGGGGCAAAATATATACTTGTTTAGAACACCCCCTAAAATGGCTGCTCAGCAATAGGTTTGATGGAGAAATTAAGACAATTTTGTTGCAAAATGTTCGGCTTCCCCTCTTATCTTGTATCTTGAGCCGTAAGTGTATGAGACAGACTAATCAAGTGGTGACAGAAATTCCTCTCATTATGCAGAAGATACCCATAACCTTTGAATGTTGAAGAATCAAAATGAAATGATGTATCAGTATTTTAACCCTTTTCCCTTATATAAATGCCTTTTCACGCATTTGCAAACAAAGTAGACCCAGATCAGACGGCTCCTGTAGGAGCCGTCTGATCAGGGTCTGCTGTTTGATATCGAAAATGATATAGATATGATTCTACAGTTTATGTCAAGGCAAAATATTCCCTTGAAAAGTTTACATTATAAAAATTTAGCTTATAAATATTCATGATGTCATTTGAACAGGGAAACTATAGAGCCCATACAGTATGAAACTACTAAACTTACTGGAGGATTTTGAACAGCAAACATTGGAGACACTGATCAGAGGGCTTCCTTTGAACTGTTCAGTTAACCCTTTCCTTCATGAATATAAATGTTTTCATGCATTTGTAAACAGTAGACCCAGATTAGACGGCTCCTATAGGAGCCGTCTGATCTGGGTCTGCTCTGTTTGCTAATGATATTTGAAAGTATTTGTCTTTACTTTCTAAAACGGCTACAATGTTCAACCTTCCGTATTTCATTATAACTATTTTTCATGAATATTCAGTAGGTATTGAAATTTAGACAAAATATAGAACAGGAAAAATGATAAACCAGTGAAGAAGGGAGCTTGGGTGTTTGCATATTTAGGATAGATAGGGTATTTCCACAATTTGCATGATGGAAGGACATCCTGTTTGCTAAGAACAAACACAGCAGTCTAACAATAAACTGACAGTTACGGTAGCTTACTGAACAACCCCTATGTCTATGTGGACTCTTCTGTCATTGCAGAAGGTTTAGCTAATTTTTTTCTGAAAAGGTTAAACTTGAATTGAAATTGAAAAGATGCTAGAATTGTGTATGATGTGGATTCTGAGCAAAAGGCTCCCACAGAAGCCCTCTGATCTGGATATACTTCTTACAGATGTCTCTTTTTTCTGAAATGAAAAGGTTAAGTTCTGCTGTCTGGTAACTCTTTGCATGCTGGGTAATTGTAGTCTGGACAATTTGTTGTCTGTTACTAATTCTCATAGATTTTTGATTTTCCCCCCCAAAATACCATAATCAAAGTGTCAAACAGTTTGATTCCTGATGACAAGCCAAGTTACACAGTGTCTCATCTGGATCCAAACAGCTTGCACAGATTGTAACAATTTTGATGCTGACGTGCAAAGAGTAATTGAATATTTCATACAGGAAGAATATACAGCTGAATTGATTTTCAGTGAACAGACAGTAGTGTCACGATTATCACTCTAATTCCATGTGATATGCAGGCTCATAATAAACTTGGCAAACAGTTTGGATCCAGATATGGGACCCACAAACTTTGTATTCGTAAGCATCAAAGCTGAATTGCACATTGATCATTATTTATGAAAAGAAAAAGAAGAAAAATCTGCAACAAATATTAAGCAGATGATAAATTTATGCAGACATGAATTACTTTGCTGGCAAAGAGATTGTATTTGATTTTCTCATGCCGTCTTTGACAAATAGTCCGGCATTGTTTTCAATAGGAGATATTTCAGGAAAATTCAAATTTAATCAGCCTGCAATGGTGGGATAGATTTCAGACATACGGTGCCATATTTACCCTTAGTATTTGGACAAACTTAGGCAAATAGTGCAGACCCATTTGATGAGGGTCAATTCTATTTGCTATGCCAGTCTAATTTGATACAATCAGATTTGTGCCCAATTTAAACCCTTTCCTCCATAAATACGCCTTTTTACGCCTCTGTAAAAGTCACCTGTTGAAACCATTGTGATAAATAGAGAATTTGCTCCTCTTGGAGCAAATGCTCTATTTTTCACTGGTTTCAAACTACAAAATTCTAAAATGTTCCTTTTCTCTAGTTAATGCTCCTTTTCGGTAGATTTATTCAAAGTTGTTGGATCTAAAAAATAGCCTATGAGGGAATGGGATAGTTGTACAATTTTACAAACCAGTGGAGAGGGGAGATTGGGTGTGTGAATACTAAGGATAATTAGGGCAGCTCATACAAACTACAACTTGTCAGCATCCTTTCACGGTCCACTTTTGTGTCTCATGCTAAGTAGGAAGACACTTTAAGTCCCATTATATTTTAGCATGAAAATTGAAAAGATAGATTTTTCATCAAAAGATGATTTTAACCCATTCTTCCATAGGCTATTTTTAAATCCAACAACTTTGAATAAATCTACCCAAAAGGTGCATTAAGGTGCCACAGTATGTTAAAATCACAAATAAATCATTTTTTAGCGACACTTTTTCAAAAAGTGGAGCTATTGTCATGACCCTCTCGTCGGCGTCGGCGTCGGCGTCGGTGTCGGCGTCGGCGTCGGCGTTGGTTAACCTTTTTGTTAAGGTCCTTTTCTCAGAAACCATCAAAGAGATTTGGTTCATATTTGGTATGTATGTTTACTATCACAAGGGGAACCCATTTCACAAGGGAAGGTAACTCTAAAATTAATTTTGCCATAGTTATGCCCCTTTTTCGACTTAAAATTTTCATTGTTGGTTAAGTATTATGTTCAGGTCCATGTCTCAGAAACTGTCCAAGATATTTGGTTCATCTTTGGTATACATATTAACTATCACAAGGGGAACCCATTTCACAAGGGTAGGTAACCCTAAAATTAATTTTGCCATAGTTATGCCCCTTTTTCGACTTAAAATTTTCATTGTTGGTTAAGTTTTATGTTCAGGTCCATGTCTCAGAAACTGTCCAAGATATTTGGTTCATCTTTGGTATACATATTAACTATTACAAGGGGGGCCCATTTCACAAGGGTAGGTAACCCTAAAGTTAATTTTGCTGTTGTTATCTCCCCTTTCTGACTTAGACTTCCACTACACTATCCAGCATTAAAGAAAGTGGAGCGCGCTGTCTGCGGACAGCTCTTGTTATATTTTTGCATTAATAAATAGACATTAGTCTCTTTTATCCATTGCGTTAACGAAATACCATAAAATATACCACAGAAGCCGTATAAACCCCTTTTACTTTATTACCTTCGAGCTTTTATCTGACTTAGCCAGTCAGCCATTTATGAGGAAGGCTTATCAGGGGCACCTAGGGGGGAACTGATAATTAGGGCACATACGTGATAAAGCAATAGGCGGCTTTTTATCCGCATTTCCCTCTCTGTAGCCTCAAACTATGTAGGCCACATGACTAGATAAGCTTTCTGATGGGTGATTTATTGGAAATCGTCGTTTAAATCAGCTTTTTTAATTGATCGGATGGCAGAAAGGGGGAGGAGCTTAGTGGAAAATATCACACATATTATAAGCTCTCCGTTGGATATAAATTTGATTGAAAGCTATAGATAATTATAAGATTATGCAACACAATGGGTGTCTTTCTATTCCTTTTCATGCTTTTCACAAATGCAAATTTAAAGGAGTGGGCTTTTTCAAACAATCATAACTTCTGTAATTTGTGTCCAAATTATACACGGTTTGCCGCATATCAAAGAGCATTGTCTCAACCAGGGTTCCGTTTCACAGTTTTTTAGCGCCACTTTTTCAAAAAGTGGAGCTATTGTCATGACCCTCTCGTCGGCGTTGGTTAACCTTTTTGTTAAGGTCCTTTTCTCAGAAACCATCAAAGATATTTGGTTCATATTTGGTATACATATTAACTATTACAAGGAGAACCCATTTCACAAGGGTAGGTAACCCTAAAATTAATTTTGCCATAGTTATGTCCCTTTTTCGATTTAGAATTTTCATTGTTGGTTAAGTTTTATGTTCAGGTCCATGTCTCAGAAACTGTCAAAGATATTTGGTTCATCTTTGGTATACATATTAACTATCACAAGGGGAACCCATTTCACAAGGGTAGGTAACCCTAAAATTAATTTTGCCATAGTTATGCCCCTTTTTCGACTTAGAATTTTCATTGTTGGTTAAGTTTTATGTTCAGGTCCATGTCTCAGAAACTGTCAAAGATATTTGGTTCATCTTTGGTATACATATTAACTATTACAAGGGGGACCCATTTCTCAAGGGTAGGTAACCCTAAAATTAATTTTGCTGTTGCTGTCTCCCCTTTCTGACTTAGACTTCCACTACACTATCCAGCACTAAAGAAAGTGGAGCGCGCTGTCTGCGGACAGCTCTTGTATATATCTTGCTTCGATCGTCTAAAATCAAAAGAAATGTAGCGGGAGGCAGAATTTTAGGGGTCTTAAAACTAAAATATTGCATAACTCCCAAACGGAGATTTTTATCAAAAATCTGTGACACGGTTCCCTAGACATGCTAATGAATCACATATTGGCCAATTACAATAAGTTTAGCCCAAAAGATAGCCTTGTAATCGCTGTTAGAAAAAAATCAAACTGGCACATTTAAATGGATTTCAAATGTCAGTGTTGATAGGATTATCGATGTTTCTGATAAATAATCAAATAAAATTAATATAACTAACCAACTAGGCTCAGAAAAAATGGCTCTAGGTAGTTTTAAATATGATTTTTAGCTCGACTATTCGTAGAATAGTGGAGCTATCCTACTTGCCCCGGCGTCGGCGTCCGCGTCACACTTTGGTTAAGGTCCACTTTTTGCCTATAATCTTTGGAACAAAGCCTTGAAACTTGGAACACTTGTTCACCACCATAAACTTTATCTGTAGGTAAGAGTACGTAACTCTGTCAAGCATTTTGACAGAATTATGGCCCTTTTTAACTTAGAATTTTTGGTTAAGGTTTTTGTTAAAGTCCACTTTTTGCCTCTTACTTTTGGAATAACGCTTTGAAACTTGAATCACTTGTTCACCACCACAATCTTCATCTGTAGGCAAGAGTATATAACTCAGTCAAGCATTTTGACAGAATTATGGCCCTTTTTGACTAAGAACTTTTGGTTAAGGTTTTTGTTAAAGTCCACTTATTTACATAACCCTTTGAGATAAAGCTTTAAAACTTGGAACACTTGTTCACCATCACAAACCTTATCTGTAGGCAAGAGTACATAACTTTGTCAAGCATTTTGACAGAATCATGGCCCTTTTTAACTTAGAATTTTTGGTTAAGGTTTTTGTTAAAGTCCACCTTTTGCCTCTTACCTTTGGAATAAAGCTTTGAAACTTGGAACACTTGTTCACCACCACAATTTTCATCTGTAGGCAAGAGAACATAACTCTGTCAAGCATTTTGACAGAATTATGGCCCTTTTTGACTTAGAACTTTTGGTTAAGGTTTTTGTTAAAGTCCACTTATTTACATAACCCTTTGAGATAAAGCTTTAAAACTTGGAACACTTGTTCACCATCACAAACCTTATCTGTAGGCAAGAGTACATAACTTTGTCAAGCATATTGACAGAATTATGGCCCTTTTTAACTTAGAATTTTTGGTTAAGGTTTTTGTTAAAGTCCACTTTTTGCCTCTTACCTTTGGAATAAAGCTTTGAAACTTGGAACACTTGTTCACCACCAAAATCTTCATATGTAGGCAAGAGTACATAACTCTGTCAAGCAATTTGACAGAATTATGACCCTTTTGTAACTTAGAACTTTTGGTTAAGGTTTTTGTTAAAGTCCACTTATTTACCTAACCCTTTGAGATAAAGCTTTAAAACTTGGAACACTTGTTCATCATCACAATCTTCATCTGTAGGCAAGAGTACATAACTCTGTCAAGCCTTTTGACAGAATTATGGCCCTTTTTAACTTAGAACTTTTGGTTAAGGTTTTTGTTAAAGTCCACTTATTGACATAACCCTTTGAGATAAAGCTTTAAAACTTGGAACACTTGTTCACCACCTCAAGCTTCATATGTAGGCAAGAGTACATTACTCTGACAAGCATTTTAACAGAAATTATTGCCCTTTTTAGCTCACCTGGCACAAAGTGCCAGGTGAGGTATTGTGAGGGGGCAGTGTCCGGCGTCCGTCGTCGTGCGTCGTGCATATGTGCGTCGTGCGGTGTGCGTCGTGCGTCGTCAACAATTTACTTAAACATCTTCTTCTCTGAAACCACAAAGCCTAGAGCTTTGATATTTGGTATGTAGAATCATCTAATGGTCCTCTACAAAGATTGTTCAAATTATGTCCCCTGGACCAAAAATGGCCCCGCCCTGGGGCTTATCAGTTTTTCTTAGGAAAATCTTTAAAAATCTTCTCCTCTGAAATCGTAAGGCCTAGACCTTTGATATTTGGTATGTAGCATGATCTAATGTTTTTCTACAAAGATTGTTCAAATTATGACCCCCGGACCAAAAATGGCCCCGCCCCGCGGCTTATCAGTTTTTCATAGGAAAATCTTTAAAAATCTTCTTCTCTGAAACCGTAAGGCCTAGACCTTTGATATTTGGTATGTAGCATTATCTAATGGTCCTCTACAAAGATTGTTCAAATTATGACCACCGGACCAAAAATGGCCCCGCCCCAGGGCTTATCAGTTTCTCATAGGAAAATCTTTAAAAATCTTCTTCTCTGAAACCGTAAGGGCTAGACCTTTGGTATTTAGTATGTAGCATCATCTAATGGTCCTCTACAAAGATTGTTCAAATTATGACCCCTGGGCCAAAAATGGCCCCGCCTTAGGGCTTATCAGTTTCTTATAGGAAAATCTTTAAAAATCTTCTTCTCTGAAACTGTAAGGCCTAGACCTTTGGTATTTAGTATGTAGCATCATCTTATGGTCCTCTACAAAGATTGTTCAAATTATGACCCCCGGGCAAAAAATGGCCCCGCCCCGGGGCTTATCAGTTTTTCATAGGAAAATCTTTAAAAATCTTCTTCTCTGAAACCGTAAGGCCTAGGCATTTGATATTTAGTATGTAGCATTATCTAATGGTCCTCTACAAAGATTGTTCAAATTATGACCACCCGACCAAAAATGGCCCCGCCCCAGGGCTTATCAGTTTCTCATAGGAAAATCTTTAAAAATCTTCTTCTCTGAAACCGTAAGGGCTAGACCTTTGGTATTTAGTATGTAGCATCATCTAATGGTCCTCTACAAAGATTGTTCAAATTATGACCCCCGGGCCAAAAATGGCCCAGCCCCGGGGCTTATCAGCTTTTCATAGGAAAATCTTTAAAAATCTTCTTCTCTGAAACTGTAAGGCCTAGACCATTGATATTTGGTATGTAGCATGATCTAATGGTCCTCTACAAAGATTGTTTAAATTATGACCCCTGGACCAAATATGGCCCGCCCCAGAGCTTATCAGTTTTTCATAGGAAAATCTTTAAAAATCTTCTTCTCTGAAACCGTAAGGCCAGGTGAGCGATTTAGGGCCATCATGGCCCTCTTGTTTACTTAAGTTTTTCTCTTTCATTAAAGAGTTCAAAGAGATCCTACATCCTGAATACTATTAAACATATTTTACTGAGACTGATTACTTGCTTCTAGTATCATTGGACACTATTTTAGTCCACTTTCAAGCATTTTTACACTAATAATTCTGAGAATAGTCAAGCGAGCTGTCCTGTGACAGCTCTTGTTCGATATCTGGGGCTAAACTATCTCGCCACCTTAACTAGAGAAAAGATTTTTTTTAGAATTTAGTAGTTTGAAACCATTGTGATAAATAGAGCATTTGCTCCTATAGGAGCAAATGCTCTATTTATCACATTGGTTTCAACAGGTGACTTTTATAGAGGCGTAGAAAGGCATATTTATGGAGGAAAGGGTTAAAACACTAACAAACAAGTGGTGATGCTCAAAAACTGTTTCATTTTGAAGAAATTAACTGGATTTACCATAGGAATCCCTAACTGACCAGGTCATCCACAAAATTCAAATGAGCTACTGTAATGTGTTCATAGAGAAAGCAAACAATAGTGGCGACTAATGACAGCTTCCACATTCAAAACTGGTATTGCAGGACAATAGAAAATAATTTTAGAGACATTGGTCCCAGACAGGACATATCGTCCACTTAAACCAAGAAATGTGGGGAATATGGCACTAGTTATTTGCATTTTTCAGTTCTAGTTTCTCTTTTGTTGTTTGATCGCTTTTATCGATAGATTTATAAACAAAACAGAATTTCTGTATTAATTACACTCCATGGTGACATGATTCACTGACATCATATGTGCTAAATTTAGATGCTTCTGCGATATTTTCTTGTGTCGTTTTTGAGCAAACAAAATGTAAAATGATGTTATTTTCTATACAAAACCTCAAGTGAGGCCATTTGAAAGCTAACTGAGCTCAGAAATGAATTCGCATAAAAAATATAATGGGGCTTTTAACCCTTTCCTCCATAGGCTATTCATAGATCCAGCCTCTTTGAATGCATCTACTGAAAAGGAGCATTAATTAGAGCAAGGGAATTTTTTTTAGAATTTTGTAGTTTGAAATCATTGTGATAAACAGAGCATTTGTTCCTATAGGAGCAAATGCTCTATTTATCACAATAGTTTCAACAGGTGATTTTTACAGAGGCATAGAAAGGCGTATTTATGGAGGAAAGGGTTAAGTATCAACTGAGCATGATTGTCTGTACATCTGTATGGTTGTCAATTACATTCAATTTATGACGTGAGTGTGTTGACACAATATAATAGAGCATAATATGACACAGACAGATAAACTTACGGAAGGGATGAAATTGGTTTACCTATGTTCTAAATAAATTCTTTTTTATTATTATTCTTATCTATATATAAGTATTCAATATATTTTATTTTAAATGTTCTATAATTACACATTGAATATACCCTGTTTTGTATATAAAATGTATCTATGTGAAGCGCTTTTGAACGCACATATCCTGTGTGAAAAGAGTGCTATATAAATTATTATTATTCATTATTATGAAGATTGTTAATTTGAACTTATACCGAACAATGCCCCCGTGATACAGAATAAACCGTTTTCATCGACACTTATAATTTTTGTTCTACAACAAAATATTATCCACCTTGGTCGAACAGTTAACGAAACTAAAACGTGAGGCGAATAAATACTAATACATTGCCGAATAACATATCAAGCATATGCAAGTTGTGTCTTCTTCGTGTGTATTTGATTGGTTTTCTTGCAATATACTTCTTTCCGGCATATAAACAAATGAGTTTTGTATATTTTAGGCACTTTTGAAACGTGTCGAATGTAGGGACTTCCCTTTTAATGCTCCTTTTCATTAGATTTATTCAAAGAGGTTGGATCTAAAAATAGCCTATGAGGTAATGGGTTATACAGTAATTAGACTTATTACACTTGTTTGCATTGAGTCCTTGACTTGGTTTTCATGAATGTTCATGTTTCTAGTTTCTTGCTCTTTCAGGAAATAAGTTGGATTGTTTTGGTGTGGCCTTTGCAGTTGTGGCAGCTTTTCAGGTTCTAGGGTATACTGACGTATTCCTAGCCCTTTCAGAGGATCACGCATGGGTCGTCTTTGGAGAAAATCAGCAGCACTCAGCAGAAGTCACATGGCATGGTAATATCCTAGCCTAACCCTTTTCTTCATACAAATGCTGTTACACACATTTGCAAACAGAGTAGACCCAGATCGGATAAGTCCTACAGAAACCATCTGATCTGGATCTACTCTGTTTTCAAAGGTGTAAAAAGGCCTTTCTATGAGGTAAAGGGTTAATACAGAAAATTCACAATTGTCGGGGTAAATATTACATAGGAAATGTTTGTAGTTCACTTGAGTTACATGTGTACAATTACTTTTTTTGTTACAAATTATTTGTGAAGAAAATCATCTGAACTGCCCGAACCATTATTTTGCTGTGCTTTCTAGAGTGGAGATCATACCCTTTGATTTTTAATGCCCTTGTATAATATAGTTTTTGTGCCTGACAAGTCTATCTATCTATCTTTGCATAATGCCTAACTCCGCTTTCGCGTATTACAGGCATGAAAGGTTTACACCATTGTCTTGAAATTAAAAAGGATTACAGAATCTTTGTTGCTTACTATGTTTAAGTTTATGCTGTATTTTTTTTTTGTTCAGACAGCCATTGTTGCATTTACATTGTACATTATTATATTAACCCTTCGCTTGCTATTCACGTCAATATACCTACCTGTAAATAGTGAAGACCCAGATAAGACAGCTCCTGCAGGAGCTGACTCATCAGGGTCTGCACTATTTACAAGTTGATTGTGCAACCAGTGCACTCCACAGCAGTGATTGCACAGCGAAATACTTGTACACTGTGAAGATATATGTAATTATACAACAGGGCATGGGTAAAGAAAGAGAAATGTATTTTAAAATTCAGCAAGAGAAGGGTTAATACACTGAGTAGTAATTCAAGTATGGTATGAATTCAACCTATTAGACTTTTCTTATAAGAAATCTGACTTTTATATAGGAAAGGGAAATGAGGACAAGCGGGGCCAGCCTATCAATGAGTATGTGTCGGCCAAGCGGTGGCTGTATCTCAATGGACACCCAGTAGTGTGCACCAAAGAGATGGAAGTGGCAGCCATTGTATCTGCCATGAACCCCACCATTAACATCACCACAGACAGCGTGGAGCTCAGCTCTCTGCAGCAGGTAAATCTTTTAACCCTTTAAATTACTCCATGAATATTTATGTAAGAAATCATGACATCATGGTCACACAATTTTTTTGACTATGGCAGAAACTGCAAAACCATATCTATATTATTTTATAAGCAAACAGAGCAGACCCAAATCAGACAGCTCCTACAGAAGCTGTCTGATGTGGGTCTACTTTGTTTGCAATGGTGTAGAATGGCGTATTCTTGGTGTAGAGATTAATGCAAATATTTTTCCATTTAACTCATCCCAAATTTAGCATAGGAAAAGTCTGTGGGTTTTTTACCAAAATTAGGATGGGATTTTCATTCAAACTGTGTTAATGAATATTGATTAGCTTTTAGTGTCGCATGAACATGATGTTTTGGCCATGACAGAAACTGCTGCTGCTGTATAATCAGATCTACACAATCCCAGATCTACACAATCCTATAAGCAAACAGTGCAAACAGGAGCCATCTGATCTGGGTCTGCTCTGTTGGCAAAGGCGTAAATATTGGTATACATGACGGAGTAACCCCTCATATAAATGCCTTTTCCAGTATTTGCACATGGAGTAGAACCAGAGCAGATGACTCCTATACGAGCCATCTGACCACGGTCTGCCACAGTATATAGTATAGATCTGATTCTACGGTTTTTGTCTGCCAGAGTCAAGAACATCTGTGTACTTGTGCCATCATTAAAAATCTGCTAAAAGTATTCATGATGTCATTCAATACATAAATATTGAACAGGGAAAGGGTTAAGCTAAAAACAAAAGTTTCAGTATCTTTTTAATTGCTTTAAATTAAACTATATGAGTGGTAAATAATGTACACTATTTACCAATGTTTGTCTGGCACAATTTTAGAATAATAAAATACTAGAAGTTACACAGAATTTTAGCAAGACCAACAGATGTTAAGACAGCTGTAGATATCATATCTTCTGTCAGCGGTGATAGCAAACTCGTTACAGTGATCTCCCTTGTCACTTCGTGCGGTCATCACTGCCAACATAAGTTTTTTAGCTGGATTTTAGCTAAGATTTGTTTTTGTATTTTTCATTTTTTTGAATGTTGATTTCAACAGTTTTCAATTTTGTTTCATATTTCAGCACCGGTAAAGCCAATAAAGTAGAAAAATAATCAGCTTTCCTAAAAAAAAGATTTTTGGTAACTTTTTACACGATTATTTATAATAGACCACTGGTTGAGATTATTATCAGGCCACTGGTTGTTGAAAATGTCAAACTTAAAATCAATATTTGTGATGTAATTTATCTTTGATAACAATCTCATGGGATTTCTGCCACATAGATTGTAGTACCTCTTCTTATCACAGAAAAAAATCAAGAAGTGGCTTTGCAGCCGATACAGCGTCCGCCATAGTTTGATCACATGATGTATATCATGGTCACATGAATGTTGTGTTGGCAGGGATCTCTTCAGCATAGCGATTAGGGGAGATCACTGTGTTGGAGGTTGAGGGTATAGCTGAAAGAATATAATGAGAGTCAACTTAAACAACCTTTCAGACTCCATTGCAATGAATTTTAACAAACTTAATGAATTTAGTCAAGCAAGGAGAAAATACTTGCTTGCTGTATAAACTTCTTTTCCTGATGAATATTCATGTAAGAAAGTATGACTACGAATTTTAATTGGCCAGATGTTTTAACCCTTTCCCTGTTCAGTATTCTTGAAAGAAATAATGAAATTAGTTGAACTTTTATAATGTAAAGTTTTCAAGGAAAATTTTTGCTGTGACAAAAACAGTTGAATCAGATCTATATCCTACCAAAAGCAAATAAAGCAAACCATGATCAGACGGCTCCTCCATAAATACGCCTTTCTACGCCTCTGTAAAAGTCACTTTATGAAACCATTGTGATAAATAGAGTATTTGCTCCTATAGGAGCAAAAGCTCTATTCATCACAATGGTTTCAAAATTACACAATTCTAAACTGTTCCTTTTCTCTTGTAAATGCTCCTTTTCGGTAGATTCATTCAAAGTGGTTGGGTCTAAAAATAGCCTATAGATAGAGGAAAGGGTTAAATACATAGAATGCTTTGATATTGATTGAAACTGTAAAGTGAGATTAACTCTAATTTTATTAGCAAACGTAGTAGACACCGATCAGATGGCTCCTACAGGAGCTGTCTGATCTTGGTCTACTTTGTTTGCAAAGGCATGAAAAGGCATGTACATGTATATGAAGGAAAAGGTTACTAAAAACTATCCTTTATTTCTCCACCAACACATTTATATGTAATCTCTTTTAAACATGATTCTAGACAAGTCACAGCAGAAGGTTTGTTGGAAATGTGACATTGTTAACTATGGCTCTGATCTACATAACTCATGAGGCACAATTCAGATTTGTTTGGTTTACAGTATTTTGTTTAGTAATGTGCATAACATAACTCTTTTAAGTATCTCACTATTCATACAGGAGTTATCTGTCCCATATGTGTTGCTAGCCTATAAAGTGGAGTGAACTTCTACAGTTTTTAACATAATTCAATGAAAGTTGATACACATGTTCTCTGAAGTGTAGATGTACATCACATAATTTGTTTCAGTATCTAACATAAAGGAGTTGTCAGCGCTTTGATTTGTGATCAACGCTGTCAAGTGGGGGTATTCATCATCTTTAGTGTTAGTCCTTGCACACACAGAAACAGAGATTGTTTCAGGTTTACAGAATGTGTTTATATTTTGTCTTTGTAGGAGTTGCTGTGGCTGCTTTATGATATGGAACATTTATCGAAGTAAGTAAACTGTTCATAATTATAATTTTTAGCTCGTCTGTTTCGAAGAAAAGTCGAGCTATTGTGATCACTAGGTCGTAGGTGTCGTTGTCATTGTGCAAAAACTTTAATGTAGCTCATTACTCGAAAAGTATAAGAGGTAGTATCAACACGAAACTTCATAGGTTAGTAGAACTCATTGAGGGGAATGCCCCTACATAAGAACCATAACTCTTGATTTCAAAACTTTGGAGTTATGGCCCTCTATTTTTTTTCAAAAGTTTTTAATTTAGCTGGACAAGCACCAAATCAGACAAGCGTTGGCGCCTCACAGGGCTCTTGTTAGCTAGTCTGTTTTTCGAAGAAAAACTTATGAGCTGTTGTAACTCCAGCGTCCGTGTTGTTATTTGTTGTTGTCGACTTTGTCGTCCGGAAACTTTAACTTTGGCTGTTACATCTTTACTAATCATCAATATTTTATGAAACATGGGATTGGTGGAGAAATGACAATTTTATTAATTGAATACGCATCTTTATCTATTTCTCTGTGTTATATTGATTGCTTATGAAATAATATAGATCTGATTCTTCAGACTGAAATACTGTTAACCCATTCGTTACCTCAGGCTATTTTTAGATCCAACTACTTTAAATAAATCTACCGAAAAGGTGCATTAACTAGAGAAAAGGAAAATTTTAGAATTTTGTAGTTTGAAACCATTGTGATAAATAGAGCATTTGCTCCTATAAGAGCAAATGCTCTATTTATCACAATGGTTTCACAAAGTGACATTTACAGAGTCGTCAAAAGTCATCAATATGAGGGAATGGGTTAAAGAGACGTAAAATCCTGATACAAACAAAAGAACAAATCAGTTTCTGCTCGTCAAAACATTTAGTGTTCATATTCTGCTTTGACAAAACAGTCATTTTTAGTCCCACTTCAGATGGGGACTATAGGTTTGTACTCCATCCATCTGTCTATCTGTCTGTCCAAACTTCTGTCCATCCTTCCATTCTAATTTTTGTCAAGCAGTTTGATCCTTAGAGACACTGGATTCAAACTATTTGTAAAGATATCACAAGTTTGCCCCATAGATTGTAGTTATGACAGTTTTGTGATCAACCCTCCAAAACATTTTCAGGTATCCAATGGCTCTTGGTAACCTTGGTGATCTGGAGGAGATCTGTGAGACTCCAGGACGGCCTCCACCCATTGATTTGTTTACTGAAGCAGTTGAAGCTGGGAAGAAGTACTATGATGACATGCACATCTATCCATACACATATCTGGGCGGCCACCTTAACAGAGCCGGCAAATTCAAGGAAGCCATAAAAGCATGGGCAGATGCATCGGCTGTCATCAAAAAGTGGGTTAACGGCTTCTTGCATGATAGTGTTGTTTGCATCTCCATGAGATCTCCAGTAAATGAAGACCAGTCTAAAACCTCTTAACTCTGTATCTTTTTACCTGATAAATACATCTTTGTATGACTTTGCAAACTGAGTAGATCCAAACCAAATGACTCCGGTAGGACCCATCTTATCAGGGTCTGCTCTGTTTATGAAGATGCTTAATATTGAAGTTTCTGTATATAATTTCTTGGCATAGTACTCTTTTAGCTCCTTTTAGCTATTGTGATCAGTGAATCGTAGGCGTAGTTGTAGGAGTCGTCGTCGGCGTGCAAATTCTTTAATATATATCATTACTCGAAAAGTATAAGAGGTATCGACATGAAACTGGGTAGATCTGATTGAGGAGAAGGCCCCTACATAAGAACCATAACTCTTGTTTTCAAAATGTTTGAGTTACGGCCCTTTATTTTTTTCAAAAAGTTTTAATTTAGCTGGACAAGCACCAAATCACACACACTCAAGGCCTTGCTCTTGTCCATCCGTATGTCCCTCCATACGTATGTCCATCTATAAGTACGTCCTGCATATGGGAGGATTTACTTCAAAACTTTCACAGATGAACAACCTTGATGTGTAGATGTATATAAGAAGGAAGGTTTGCTCTGACCATTTTTAATAGAGTTATTGGATTTTGAAATTTTCTTCACTTTATAATATGTGAAAAGTGCTTGATTAGAGACAATATCACTAGAGGGGCATCCATATGTCTTATGGACACAATTGTCTAGTTTTGTCTCAGTTCCTTGTTGATCGAACTCTTTCCTTCATACAAACGCTTTTTCATACCTTTGCAAACAGAGTCGACCTAGATCAAACTGCTCCTATAGAAGCTGTCTGATAAGGGTCTGCTTTGTTATGAAATTATAGTAGATACGACTATACAGTTTGTACTAATACCAGAAATTAATGTGAACAATATGCCATTATAATAAGTTGGCCAATAAATATTCATGATGTCATTATTCATAACATGAATATTCAACAGGGACAGGGTATTAGCAAACTAGCTAAGTTGTAAATATTTTGCAATTGGATCTGAATGAGAAGTTGAATAACTTCACCCCTTCCTTCCTATAAGTGCCTTTTGATGCAGAGTTAAAAAAAAAGTAAAGTACCAAGTTATAGCCTACTTTCAGTCCGAAAGACCGCTCAGCCGTCTGTACATTTACTGCCAGATGAGATAGTTCCTGTAGGTTTTCTCTGTTTGCTTATGGAACTATATAGGGAAAGGTTTAAAGTGTTTCATCTCATAAATATCCAAACTGTTCAGCATTGTGGAGGAAGAAAACATTAAGAGTAGAGTACAGAACTGTTGTAATAACATTACAGTATAAGTAAATTTCAGATAACCATTCCCAATATTTTGGATCCAGATCACAGGCATAGTAAATGGTAGATTGAGGTTGAATTATAGGTCTGTAAGGCAGGTCGTAGCTTAAAGCTGGTAAAAAGTGATGCATAGGAGCTTTCTGCATTACTTTGCCCTGCATTAAGCAGCCACCTGCTTTTTAAGACTGAATAAATGAATGGCCACTTAGAACACTGTATATTGAATGTACTGAATATTCAGTAGGTACTGGGTTAAAGTAAAGGTTTTTACATTTTATTTCAGATACAACTACAACAGAGAAGATGAGGAGATCTACAAGGAGTTCATTGAGATTGCCAATGACTTGACTCCGAACATGATGAGGATGGTTGCTGGTGATAACCAGCTAAGACTCAAGCGTAGGTCTCTTTTGTTTGACACAGAGGCTTACTCATACTTTTTACAGTTCTATGATGGTATCTGTGAGTGGGAAGAAGACAGCCCTACACCTGTGTTACATACAGTTTGGGCAAAGCAGTTTGTCTATTCGCTTGGAAAGTTTGACCCCACTGTACGCAAGTGCACTCTTATTCATGCAGAGGGTGAACCTGACAAGTCATCAAGTGAGGAAGAAAGCAGTGAGGAGGAGAATGATGAAAACTGTGATGTCAATAGGAATGGTATTGTGAAAGAAGAAAAGACAGTAGGGAGGGGAAGGGGGCGCCGCCCAGCAAAAGCTGGTAGAAAGATCGGTTTGAAGAATATTGAAAATGGTATGAACAGAGATACAGATGGTGACAAGGGTAACAGCAGAGATGTCTCAGTGGCACATACACAGGTAAATGGGAACAATGAGGAGGAAAAAATCAAAACTACGATAGAGGAGCTTGTCTCAAAGGTGGGCGATGCCGACAGCCAGAGAGAAACACCACCCAATCCTAATATTGCGGCCTTGGCTCAGGCCTGTGGGGAGTCTATACTTAATCCAGCCTACCTATTGACAGGTGGAGAGCCTTTCGCAACAAACAATTCCCGATCAATGATAGCAACTGGTGACAGGGTCAATGTGGATGTAAATGAGTTTCTCAGTTCGAAATCGAATGGGACACAATTTGTCGGTATGACAATGGACTCCATGCTTAAAGCGGAGAGTCCTGCTGATATGATGATCTTCAGAAAGCAGCCCGACAGTGCACCATCCTCTGTGGAGGTACAGGCACAAACCCCAGACCAACTGGAGAATAATGCAGACTGTGAAATGGAAGGAATTACATCCAAACCTGTGGGGGAGGGTGATGGAGAAAAACTTAATGACAGTTTTAGATCATTTCCAACTCCAGATCCGATTGAGCTTGAACTGCACAGTCAAAAGATGAAGGGACTGAGGAAACTGTTGTCCTCAGGGAAGCTGAACACAAGTGCAATAACACTGCAGCTGACTGCACAGTCGCAGACAGACTTCAAGCGCAGCAAGCGAGGAAAAGATGTGGACTACTCTAATCCTCGCAAGAGAACAAGGAGAGAGTTTGTGTAACTCTTCTGCTGCCACATATTGTGGTCTGCAAATCTTGTCTTCTGCTGCAATTTTCATTGTTTAATTTTCACCCATTTTCTTTCAAAAAACGTAATCTCAGTAATGACTTGTTTGGATCCAGATGAGACAACAGAGTTACGCCATGGCTCATCTGGATCTATACTGCATAGGTAGTCGCAGATTCGCCATTGGCAGCGAATGAGTTTATATTTTGGCAAATAAAGTTGGCATTACTGTTTGAATGTTTAACCTTTTACCTGATAGAGACACTTTTGCAAACAGAGTAGACCCAGATCAGACCGCTCCTGTAGGAGCGGTCTGATCTGGGTCTTCTCTATTTGTGTTTTTAGAACATCTTAGGTCTGATAGAACATCTTAGGTCTGATAGAACATCTTAGGTCTGATAGAACATCTTAGGTCTGATTTTAAACTATTTGTCGTAACAATGTATTCAATTCTTTTATAATATAAGAAAGTGAGTTAATTTATGAAAATCAATTAATATTCATAATGGGTAGAGCCATGAATATTCATCAGGTAAAGGGTTAGTTTTACCGTTTGTTTACATTACTTGTTAAAAGTTGAATGCTGAATGAATTGGTATGGGTGAGTCTATATTGTTATATAACAGTGTTGTTTTTATCAGGTTTTTTTGTTGTTTGTTAAGAGGAAGAGAGATGAGTTTGTGTTGTAGCCTTTGTGTCTGACTACTTCATGTTGTTGTACATTACCCTAAGTACCCTTAGTGTGTGGATAGACAAACTTAAGCAAATAGTGCAGACCCAGATCAAATGGCTCTTGAAGCAGCCATTTGATCAGGATTTACCCTATTTGCCTACAATGTCAGTCATAATTTGAAATTGGCAAAATTGTACCAAATTGAATTGCGGTATTACCCTTTATAAACTCTCCCGGATGCATTACATTATTTAAAAGAAGCTTCTTGCATTTTGTACACAGGTGAATGCTTAATTGCAGAATGAATGCAATGCAGAAAGCTCCTCCTAAGGGAGCTTTTTGCATTGCTTTCAGACTGCATTAAGCTATCATCTGTATTTAAGAACCTACATTTTTTATTTAATGGATATTATATAGGATTTTAGTTGTTTTACCGATTGCTAGTTTCCCCGGGAAGTATAGGGGCATTTCTTAGAGTAGGAGTGTTTATTAGGGAGAATACGGTATTCAGCTTTTACCCTTTCCCTGTTCTATGTTTATTCAAAATTTCAATACTTACTGAATATTCATGAGAAAATTGTTACAACAAAAAATGGAAGGTGGAACATTGCAGCCATTTTAGAAAGTAAAGAAACAGATCTTTCAAATTCCACTAGCAAACAGAGCAGACCCAGATCAGACGGCTCCTATAGGAGCCGTCTGATCTGGGTCTACTCTGTCTGCAAATGCATGAAAACACGTTCATATGAAGGAAAGGGTTAAACACTGACAGAGAAAGGGGATAGAGTGTCTGAATACTTTGGGTAATAATGGTACGTTTACCCAGCCATATTGTTTTCTGTCCCCCAAATCAAACTACACACACGTGTTGACATATGCAAAAGCATTGTTCTGATTTAACCCTTTCCTTCATATAAATGCCTTTTCACACCATTGCAAACAGAGTAGATGCAGATCAGATGCCTCCTGTCAGAGCTGTCTGATCATGGTCTGCTCTGTTTGCGTATGAAGTTGTATAGATTAGATCTTGCACTTTTTGTCCAAACCTACAATTCCTGTTTAAAGTTTTTATCTTATAAAGATTAAGATTGTGAAGTGAAAAATTCATGCAAAAATGTTCATTAGGGATAGGGTTAAGTCACAATCTCATTTGCACATGTTTACCTGTTTAAAACAGATTTTTTAGTCCAAAAATAAACAAGAAAAACAACAGAAAAACATTAACATCTACATGTGAAATTCTTTCGAAATTCTTGTAAATATCTGCTCTTTCTAAAACTTAATGTAGAAATATGGAAATATCTTTTCTCTTGCATCAGAATATGTTTGAAATTACATTGTATTGTGATCTTTGAATATTGCTCAATTTTGGAATGATAATGTTTGTTTCTTCATGGATGTGTTTAGATGGAGAGCTTAATGCCTCTGCATGCTAAGTAATTGTCATCTGCATAAGTTGTCATCTGGATTTTTTTTTATTTCCCCTAAAAATACACTCAGACAGTCAAAATCAAATCCTGTTCATTAATAAATGTTGAATAAAGACATTTTAACACTTTCAGCATTATTAAGTAACTTTCAATGTTAATCAGCTCAAAATACATTTCTCTGCCATTCATCTTAACCTTTTACCAGATGGATGCATTTGTAAATAGAGTAGATCCAGATCAGATGGCTCCTGTAGGAGCCAATTTGATCAGGATCTGCTGTGTTTGCTTTATTGAATTACATAAAATAAGAAATAAGGACATCGTGAATAATAAGGACATCGTGAATATTAACTCTTTCCCTGTTCAATATCCATGTAAGAAATAATGACATCATGAATATTTATTAGCTGAATTTCTGTAATGGCATATGTACACAGGTTTTTTGGTAATGGTAGAAACTAGAAACTGCTGAGTCATAAGCAAACAGCAGACCTTTATCAGACGACTCCTACAGGAGCTATCTGATCTGAGTACTCTGTTTGCAAAGAAGTGAAAAAGCATTTATATGAAGGAAAGGGTTAAATTTGCCTAGCACCACCCCAGAATTCCATTTTGATTATTTCTCCATGAGGTTGTTCCTCTGACATGATTTGTCACCTACAAAGGAAGAAAATCAAATTAATATGGTCTGTTTGTCATCTACCTGTCCATCACTAATACAGTAAAATCTCTTTATAGCTTCAATTTAATGAATAAATATGGCGGCCTTTAAGAGCTTGTGATTGCTTCATGTAGAATGAAAGTAATGCAGAAACTTCCAGTGTTATCTGCATAACATTTATCCTGCTTAAGGCTTCCACGGGTCTAAAACCGCTGAATGGAAGATGTTTCGAGTGGTCTTTTTAGAGGGGTTCTATTTTATATGTTCTAACAGGTAAAGCAAGTTGCTAGGGAATTCAGTAAATCCTCTCTAAATTGGACACTCAATTTAGTATAAATATCTGTCTTGGATACAGGTGGCAGTTTAATGTAGGGTGAAGGTCATGCAGAAAGCTCCCCTAGGAGCTTTCTGCATGACTTTCACCCTGCATTAAGCAACCACCTGCCTGAAGTATCTAAATTCTTCTCTACTAGAATTCTTGTTTAGAGAGGTTTTACTGTACATGCATATGGAATTTGAAGGTAGGTCCAGAGTAGATGCATGCTCATAGACATTGGATCAGGTTCTACACTGTGTATCTGATTTGGTGATAAAACCTTCCAGATGGTTATGTCAGCTAGACCCTTATGATGATTTTAGCTTAAGTCTACATTGATTGTAAGTCCCAGACAACATTTTTTCTTAGGGATGATAAATGTGTTCTTGCGAATACTGTTGTTAATGATGTAAGAAGATGAAGAGTATGCTGAATAATTGTTTGATGATGATATGTTTGCGCTCGTCATTTTATTTGTTAGTTTTGAAATTTGGTGCACAAGATGTGAAATGTGATTTATTTTTTGAAGATTTTTATCAAGCACCTTTAATGTGTATTTTTAATTGCCATCAAGAATCTCACTTAAAGTAGTTTGAAGTTTTTGAAACATTTGAGACGTCTCGCTAAACCTTTAGCTGGCTACAGAGGAATGTGTGATTACCTTTTCAAATTTTTTGGACCCAGATGAGTTGTCTCGGAATTGGGGAGATTGAGTGTTAGAATATTTAGGATAAATGGAGTAGACTCATTCAAGAGTTGCAATGTCTGATCAGGGTCTACACTGTTTGACATGCATCAGCATTTTCAGTATTTTGTTACTCAGCTTCTTACCCAAGCGGTGTAGTCCCTGATGAGAGGTAATGTGATGGGTTTGAATTGTTTGCACTATCGTGAAGTCACATTCTTCATGGCCAGGTTCATTTGTTGATATACCTCTGCATTAACTCTTTGAATGCTGGAAACGAGGGTACTGGCATTTGCAACAGTATAAACACAGAATATAGTGCTCCTAGATTAGCCTTTGGATTGGGGTCTGCACTGTTTGTCATTCAAAATCCTCTAGCACATTTAAGCCTTTCATAGTGAATTGATTCTATAGTTAACCCTTTCCCTGTTCTATATTTATTCCAAATTTCAATACCTACTAAATATTCATGTACAAAATAGTTTTAATGAAATATGGAAGGTGGAACAGTATAGCCATTTTAGAAACTATAGAAACAGATCTATAGCAAACAGATTATTAGCAAACAGAGCATACCCTGATCAGAAGACTGCTGTAGGAGCTGTCTGATCTGGGTTTACTCTGTTTGCCAAATTTGTGAAAACTCGTTTATATGAAGGATAAGGATAAGCACTAATTCATTATCCCACTTTGAATATTTAGCATTCAAAGGGTTAACCCTTTAATCCTTTAACCCATTCCCTCATAGGCTATTTTTAGATACAACCTCTTTGAATTAATCTACTGAAAAGGAGCATTAATTAGAGAAAAGGAATTTTTTTTTTAGAATTTTGTAGTTTGAAACCATTGTAATAAATAGAGCATTTGCTCCTATAGGAGCAAATGCTCTATTTATCACAATGGTTTCACAAGGTGACTTTTACAGAGTCGTCAAAAGTCGTCAATATGAGGGAAAGGGTTAATGCTACATTTTCTAAGTAGGATGATCAATCTTTGTTTAATGCCAAAGTTCTTTTAATCCTTTATTCATTATTACGCATCTCTACGCCTTTGCAAACAGAGTGGATCCAGATCAGATGCCTCCTGTTGGAGCCGTCTGTTCAACTGCAGGGTTTGCTTATTGAATAATAAAGATGATTTAGATCTGATTCTACATTTCATGCTTTAGCGAAAATTCATGTGTTAATATTCCATTTAAAAATTGATCCAATTTATATTCATGATGTCATTTCTAACATGAATATTCATGGAGTAAAGGGTTAACATGATGGGTTTAAATTTGGTTTTTTGTGTCACTTGCTATATTAAAGGAGGTTTACACTTAGGGATCGCTTTTCAGTCTTTCCATCATGCTTGTTTTAGTCACACTATCACTTCACCAGGTGACACATTGTGTTTCTTTTGAACACTCTTGTTAATGACAAAACTGCCGACCCTGATTACGGGGATCCTGTTGAACCCTCTGATCTGGATCTACTCTGTTTACAAATGCCAGTTAACTTGTTTCAGCAGCCAGAGAGTTTTAGTTATCCACCAACATGTATATAATGCATTTCCATTTGTGTAAATATTGCATCAAGTATTAACATTATTTTCCTTATTAGGAAGTTATGGCTTCTATATATTTCTTTGGAAAAGGAGCTTTACTACATTTTCTCAGCTAAAATTCAACCTTAGGGCTCTAAGCAACTGTAATACAGTAAAACATGTCTGTAGCAACCACTGACATTAGGTCTAATTCTGGTTTTTTTTAGACAGGTGGTAGCTTAACCCTTTCCTCCATAAATACGCCTTTCTACGCCTCTGTAATAACCACTTCTTGAAACCATTGTGATAAATAGAGTATTTGCTCCTAGAGGACCAAATGCTCTATTTATCACAATGGTTTCAAACTACAAATTTTAAAGTTTAATTTCCTCTAGTAAATGCTCCTTTTGGGTAGATACATTCAAAGAGGTTGGGTCTAAAAATAGCCTATGGAGTAAAGGGTTAAATCAGAATGAAAGTATAGAAGCTCCATGGAGCGTTCTCAAAGTCCCAACAGAGCCTTCCATCATGTTTATTTCTTGTTTCTGATTGCAAGATTTCTTTCTTTGTCAGGTCCAGTGAGGTTCTCACTGAAAGACAGAATCCAGAAAATATTAGTTTTGAGGAATTTTTATTACTTGCAAAAATATTTTTACTTTCTGTTTAGAATTTTTAACCCATTATGTGATAGAGTCTCCTCTCAAATTGGATTAATCCTGATCACATAGCTCCTGTAGAAGTCATCTGATCAGGGTTATTGCAGATAGAATATCTTAGATCTGATTTATACTGTTTGACATAGCACTGTAAACAATTGTTTTATATAAAAATATAAGAAAATCAGTTAATAAATATTCATGATATCTGTCATTGATATCCATCTGGTAAAAGCTTAACTCTTTCCTTCATATAAACGCTTTTTCATGCATTTGCAAACAGAGTAGACCCAGATCAGACGGCTCCTAGAGAAGCCACTCAGCTGTCTGATCAGGGTCTGCTTTGTTTGGTAATGGAATTTGATAGATCTGTTTCTTTGCTTTCTAAAATGGTGACAATGTTTCACCTTACATATTTCTTTATAACTATTTTGTCCATGGAATATTCAGTAGGTTTTGAAATTTGGAATAAAAATAGAACAAGGAAAGAGTTAATGGAAGGTTTTGTTATTAACCCTTTCCTCCGTGAATATTTGACCCATTCCCGCATATTGATGCCTCTGTAAAAGTCACTTTGTGAAACCATTGTGATAAGTAGAGCATTTGCTCCATAGGAGAATGCTCTATTTATCACAATGGTTTCAAAACTACACAATTCTTAAAAAAAATCCTTTTCTCTAGTAAATGCTCCTTTTCAGTAGATTTATTCACAGAGGTTGGATCTAAAAGAAAGCCTATGAGAGCATGGGTTAAGCACATTATATAAAACATAATTGTGGTTGGAAAAGTAGTAGTAAAAATTTCATCTATGTTTGTTGATAATGTTTTGGTTTTTATATACTTTGCTTTCCAAAATTCTTTCTTTAGTGTTTTAGCCACTACCTGGACCGACTGGGTATAGTAACTTTATAGATATTTTGTATTTTTATCAAAGCACAAATGCAAGTTTTAGTGGTTTATACCAATGCTGAGTCTTGCAGTAACTGTCGAAGACTTTTTGTTCAGGGTACATATTCACTGTTCACCCTCTGAACAATGTGTAATGTTTCCATACCTTAACCCTTTCCCCCATAAGTACGCCTTTCTACGCCTCTGTAAAAATTACTTCTTGAAACCAATGTGATAAATAGAGCATTTGCTCCTATAGGAGCAAATGCTCTATTTATCACAATGGTTTCAAACTACAAAATTCTAAAAAAAAAAAATCCTTTTCTCTAGTTGATGTTCCTTTTCGGTAGATTTATTCAAAGAGGTAGGATCTAAAAAGAGCCCAAGAGGGAATGGGTTAATCCATCACTTCATAGATGTGCTTTTTAAAGCCTTTTCATCCAGAGTAGACCTAGATCAGACAGCTCCTATAGAAGCTTGCTGATGATGGTCGGTTCTGTTTGCTTTAGAATAATGTTGATCTGACTCAACAATTATTGCCTTGGCCAAAACTTCCTTTGTTCATGTCATTATTAAAATTCAGCTAATTGATATTCATGATGTCATTTTTATGCCCCCAAAGCTAGGCTTTGGCGGCATATAGTGATCGCACCGTGCGTGTGTGGGTGTGTGTGTGTGTGGGTGTGTGGGTGGGTGGGTGTGTGGGTGGGTGGGTGTGTGGGTGGGTGGGTGGGTGTGTGGGTGTGTGTACATTTTGTCCGGAGTATATTTCCTTTGTCACATCAGCTACGGATACCAAATTTGGTGTGTGAGTTCATCTTGGGATGGGGGAGTGTCGCGTACCATTTTCATGTCACTGTGACCTTGACCTTGACCTTTGACCTTGATTTTACAAAAAGCTTGTCCGGAGCATATCTCCTTTACCTTACCAGCTACAGATTCCAAATTTGCTGTGTGAGTTCATCTTGGGATGGCGGAGTGTCGCGTACCATTTTCAGGTCACTGTGACCTTGACCATGACCTTTGACCTTGATTTTAAAAAAAGCTTATGCCTTACCAGCTACAAAAAGCTTGTCCGGAGTATATCTCCTATACCTTACCAGCTAAGGATTCCAAATTTGGTGTGTGAGTTCATCTTGGGATGGAGGAGTGTTGCGTACCATTTTCAGATCACTGTGACCTTGACCATGACCTTTGACCGATTTTACAAAAAGCTTGTCCGGAGCATATCTCCTTTACCTTACCAGCTACAGATTCCAAATTTGGTGTGTGAGTTCATCTTGGGATGGCGGAGTGTCGCGTACCATTTCCAGGTCACCTTGACCTTGACCTTTGACCTCGATTTTAAAAACCGCTTATATCTTACCAGCTACAAAAAGCTTGTCCGGAGTATATCTCCTATTCCTTACCAGCTAAGGATTCCAAATTTGGTGTGTGAGTTCATCTTGGGATGGAGGAGTGTCTCGTACCATTTTCAGATCACTGTGACCTTGACCATGACCTTTGACCGATTTTACAAAAAGCTTGTCCGGAGCATATCTCCTTTACCTTACCAGCTACAGATTCCAAATTTGGTGTGTGAGTTCATCTTGGGATGGCGGAGTGTCATGTACCATTTCCAGGTCACTATGACCTTAACCTTGACCTTGACCTTGACCGATTTTACAAAAAGCTTGTCCAGAGCATATCTCTTATACCTTACCAGATACGGATTCCAAATTTGGTGTGTGAGATCACCTTCAGATGGCGGAGTGTCGCGTACCATTTTCAGGTCACTGTGACCTTGACCTTGACCTTCGACCTCAATGTTACAAAAAAGGTTGTCCAGAGAATATCTCCTATACCTTACCAGCTACGGATTCCAAATTTAATGTGTGAGTTTATCTTGGGATGACGGTGTGTCGCGTACCATTTTCAGGTCACTGTGACCTTGACCTTTGACCTAGATTTTACACAAAGCTTGTCCGGAGCATTTTTCCTATACCTTACCAGCTACGGATTCCAAATTTGATTTGTGAGTTCATCTTGGGATGGCGGAGAGTCGTGTACCATTTTCAGATCACTGACCTTGACCTTGACCTTTGACCTCAATTTTACAGTCCGGAGCATATCTTCTATATCTTACCAGATACAAAAAGCTTGTCCAGAGCATATCTCCTATACCTTAAACGTTGACAATCAACCCAGGGTCCTTTTTAACGTTGAGAATGACTTAGGGTCCTTTTTAACTAAGTTTTGACGCTTGGCTCTTTTCTTAGCTATCATAATCCAAAGGTTCTGTTTCTAATGTTAAGAACTGACTCCTGTGTCATTTTTAACAGCATCAAAATTTCATGTTACACCTGCATTGTTTTTCCGCCAAAATGCATTTCGGTGTCAAACACTTTGGGGGCATTTGTCACCCGTGACGACTCTCTTGTTTTTATTAAGATGTAATGTAAGGATTAATGTAAGAAATAATGACAACATTGGTATTAATTAGATTTATTTTAATGGTATTTGAACACAGGGCATTTTGGCTCAGGCAGAAACTGCAGAATCAGATCTATATTATACCATAAGCAAACAGGGCAGAGCCTGATCAGACGGTTTCCATTGGAGTCACCTAATCTGGATCTACTCTGTTTGCAAAGGTGTGAAAAGGCTTTTATATGGGGAAAGGGTTAACCTAGTGTTTATGTTGCTATGTTGTTTAAAATTTACAATAAAAATGGAATTTGATAGATTGGCAAATATTAGTGATAGATTGGCAAATGTTAGTGCTAGATGGCAAATGTTAGTGCTAGTGAAAGTGAATACAAGTCATAGGTTTAGACTGTTTTCAACTACAAATTATCCCCTTGTTCCTGTCTCTGAAAGGTTCAAACAATTTACATATAAAATAATATTGCACTTTTAAACTATTATTGAGTTTCTAAAACTTACTGGTAATGTAGTCCCATATTTATTCTCATTTATTCCAATTTTTATGTTTTATATTTATTGGGAACATGGAGATGTAATTTGATTACACATGTATATCGTGTAGCTTCTTGTGACAGTATAACCTCTCAAAAGCCAACTGTTATACAAAGTCAAATGGTCTTGCATGAAGATTCATCAATTTACCCTTTCCTTTATATAAACGCCTTTCCACGTATTTGTAAACAGAGCAGACCCAGATCAGACGGCTCCTACAGAAGCCATTTATATCAGTGTCTGCTCTGTTTGCTTATGATATGATATCGATTTGATTCTACAGTTTCTGCCCGAGCTAAAACATCCTGTGTAGATATGCCATTGTAAAAATTCTGCTAATAAATATTCATGATGTCATTATTTCTTACATGATTGTTAAACAGGGAAAGGGTTAACGACCCCTATATAAATTATTAACTGAAACACAATAATCTTTTAACCCCTACCCTTATGAATATTCATTTGATAGATAATAAATGTATAAATAATGAGTAGCTTAACCCATTCCCTCATGCTATTTCTAGATACACCCTCTTTGAATAAATGTACCAAAAAGGAGCATTAACTAGAGACTTTTTAAACTTTTAGAAATTTTTAGTTTGAAACCCATTGTGATAAATAGAGCATTTGCTCCTGTAGGAGCAAATGCTCTATTTATCACAATGGTCCTATAGGAGCAAATGCTCTATTTATCACA
The DNA here is from genome assembly GCA_963576725.1 of Azorinus chamasolen. Taxonomy (NCBI): domain Eukaryota; kingdom Metazoa; phylum Mollusca; class Bivalvia; order Cardiida; family Solecurtidae; genus Azorinus; species Azorinus chamasolen. The sequence goes on from OY755235.1 coordinate 50,952,331, forward strand.
ATGGTTTCAATAGGTGATTTTTACAGAGGCGTAGAAAGGTGTATTTATGAAGGAAAGGGTTAACTGTATAATGGCATCATGAACAAGGGCATGTAAGTAGATAGAGCAGACCCTGATCAGATGGCCCTTACAGGAGTCATCTCATCTGGGTTTACTCTGCAAAGGCGTCAAAAGACGTATTTGTGGAAGAACGGGTTAAAGACACTAATCGAAATACCAGGATCTTTTAAAGATTTCCCTATTGTTTCACTACTGATTACTTTGTAGAGGTTCTGCTGTATGTATGGATTGTTTGGCCATATTTCACATATGTCGACTTTGTTGAACGAAGTATTTCTGATCCTAGTCATATTGCATGGATAGTCTTCAACAGCCAAATCAATGTTTTATTTATATGCCACGCAGTTATCAGATTGTATGATTTTCGGGTATACATGTGTACAAGTGTTCCAGATAAGAGACTTATTTTTTTTCAACATACCTCTCTTTTTTCTCCACCGAACTGTATCTTGTGACCACTCATTAGAATCAACTCAAAGAGGCAATTCTAAGGAATAGTCATAAAATATGGTTTTGCAGAGAAATATAGAAAACATTGTTTTTCGCTTTTCTAATACATCTCTTATGTTGAGTTCTGTTTGTATTATATCCCACAAACATAGGATAATAGCTTGTGCACGCTATATAGGTGAATTTGTGTAATGTTTGAAACCTGACGAGATGCTGAGTATCTTGGTGTCTCATCAGATTCTAAACTATCTACATTCAAATTTTATGTTTGTAGAAAAGATAATAAATAGGTTACCTCTCAACCACCACCAGTCAAAAGATGAGTAATTCTGGAGAGTTTCTGATAGGTGGTGGTTTAATCCATTCCTTCATATTGATGCCTCGGTAAAAGCCATTTTTTTGGAACCATGATGATAAATAGAGCATTTTCTCTATGGGAGCAAAAGCTCTGTTTATCACAATTGTTTCAGAACTACACAATTCTTAAACTTCTATTTCTCTTGTAAATGCTCCTTTTCAGTAGATTTATTCAAAGAGGTTGGGTCTAAAATAGCATATGAGAGAAAGATTAATGCAGGACACAAATGATGCAGAAAGCTTGGCCAGGAGTGTCTGTAATACCGTTGTTCTGCATTAACCCATTCCTTCATACTGACACCTTTTCACACCACCATATTTTAAAACTATGGAGCACATGCTATATTTATCACAATGGTTTCAAAGCTACACAAATCTTAAATTTTCCTTTTCTCTAGTAAATGCTCCTTTTCGGTAGATTTATTCAAAGAGGTTTGATCTAAAAATAGCCTATGAGGTAATGGGTTAAGCAACCACCTGCACTTATAGACCCCATGTTTATTCATTAACCCATTCCCTCATATTGACAACTTTTGACGACTCTGTAAAATTTACTTTGTGAAACCATTGTGATAAATAGAGCATTTGCTCCTATAGGAGCAAATGCTCTATTTATCACAATGGTTTCCAACTACAAAATTCTAAAAAATTTCCTTTACTCTAGTTAATGCTCCTTTTCGGTAGATTTATTCAAAGAGGTTGTATCTAAAAATAGCCTGTGAGGTAATGGGTGATTACTGTAGAGAGGTTTTAGAGAGAATAGTTTACAACAATTAGCACTGTTCACTTGATATAGTTCACCATTGAAGCATTGTAGTGGGAGTATTTGTCACCTGTATTAACCTTTTCCCCCCTGTCCAATATTCATGTAAGAAATAATGACGCCATGAATATTTATTAGCAGGATTTTTATGTTAACTTTTGCTGTGACAAAAATTGTAGAATCACTATCTATATCATGTCAAAAGCAAACAGAGCAGACCCAGATCAGACTGCTCCTATTGGAGACATCTGATATAGGTCTACTCTGTTTTCAATTGTGTGAAAAGGTGTTTATATGAGGAAAGGGTTTAACCCTTTCCCTCATATAAACGTGTTTTCACGCATTTGCAAACAGAGTAGACCCAGATCAGACGGCTCCTAGAGGAGCCGTCTGATCAGGGTCTACTCTGTTTGCTTATAGAATTTCAAAGATCTGTGTCTTTACTTTCTAAAATGGCTACAATTTTCCATCTTCCATATTTCGTTATAATCATTTTATCTATGAATATTCAGTAGGTATTGAAATTTGGAATGAACACAGAACAGGGAAAGGGTTAACAGCTCTAGATTTGTGTTAGAGAATACGGTGTTGTTTCTGTATTTGTTCTGTTTTCATTATGTTTTGTTGTTTCCTGCATTGTTCATCTTGCCACTCAATATTTGGTTGATTAATTTACATTTGACAATATCTGTATGGCAGGTTGTTTTTTTTCTATATTGTTATGTTTTTGCATGCTGTTGGAAAATTTCTGATAATCTGAACATTTTGTCCAGATTAGACCATTACCGATATTTTAAAAGTGGAAGATCCAAATCATTTTTGGGTTGGGTCAAGATTATACCATTAGCAAGTCATATTTGGGTTGCTCCAAGATTAGACTACTAATTACACTACCAAGCCATATTTGGGTTGCTCCAAGATTAGACCACTACAACGGCATTATTGAATGGGGTTAAGATTAAGACTACTAACAAGTCATTTTTGGGTTGGGTCATAGTTAGACCACTAACAAGCCATTCTTATTTTTATTTTTACATGAAGACACTTTGCAGCTTGCTCTCAAGAATGTATCTAAATTTATAAAATTCTGAGAAATCACAGTGTGTGGGAATAATCTTTATGGTTATAGCTTTAGCTGCCATGGGTACACCTGTGATCATCTTGGCAAATAATTTTGGTCCTCTACATTTATCAATAACTCAGATAAGATACATAAATTAGATTATGTTTTCAAGAGTAGCTCCTTCATTTCTCCACCAAACTCTATGTTGTGACCACTCTATAGAATCGTCTCTTCAAGAAAATTCTAAAGAGTGGTCACATCATAGGTTTTGTGGAGAAATTATGATTTTAGTACAGTAGAACCCCTCTTAACTGGACGTTTAATTTAGTATAGATATCGGTTTTGGAGACAGGAGGCAGCTTAATGCAGGGTGTAAGTCATGCAGAGAGCTCATATAGGAGCTTTCTGCATGACTTACACACTGCATTAAGCTGCCTCCTGCTTAAAAGTATCTAAATTATTCTATATTAGAATTTCTGTTTAGAGAAGTTTTACTGTATATGAAACCCACCCATTATGGCTCTGGTCTATTGTTGTTTCCTGTCTCATTAAAATCTGGTCATGTATATTTAATACACAGCCATTCCTTGATAAATGCTGTCCTTCTGAATTTTAGACGTTGTAGACCCAGCGACCTTGACTGAGATACTGCAGCTGCAGTTTACACTGTTAATTCTCTAGTTTAGACAATGCTGATTTGAGACAGTCTTTCACCCTGCATTAAGCTGTCACCGGCCTCCAAGATCAATATTTATACTAAATTTAACGTCAGGTTTAGAAGGGTTTTTCAGTAGTTATTTTGTATATGACAGCTATATTGAAATGTCAATATGTATTTGTCTGTTTGTATGGATGCTGATTCTGTATGGAGTTTGGATGAAGATTGTTCATTGTTATAGTCAAAGGCAGTTTACAAGTAAAAAACATGATCAAATTTATACTGTGGCCATTGAGCCGTAAACAAACCACCGGTGTGTAAATTGATTTGGTGCATTTGTGTTTAATTTTTTTCTATGTATTTTTCGTTATATATTGGTAATAACCAGAAATAATGATGTCCCTAAATCCTACTGGACCCATGTCTGCTTTATATCTCTTTACCTGATAGACACCTTTAACCCCTTCCTCCATAGGCTATTTTTAGACCCAACCTCTTTGAATGAATCTACCCAAAGGGAGCATTTACTAGAGAAAAGTAAAATTTTAGAATTTTGTAGCTTGAAACCATTGTGATAAATAGAGCATTTGCTCCTATAGGTGCAAATTCTCTATTTATCACAATGGTTTTAAGAAGTGGTTTATTACAGAGGCATAGAAAGGAGTATTTATGGAGGAAAGGGTTAATGCCTTTGCAAACAGGTTGGTCTGGATCAGATGTTTCCTGTAGGTGCTGTCTGATAATAAGGCTAAGAGTTTCTCATTACATTTCATCATTCTGTTCACTTCCATTAATTAAACATTCTGCACTGTTCACTTCATTAATTAGACATGCTGGAAAATCTCTATCTAAAGAGCACCTAACCCATTTCATGGAAGAAGTAATGAATTTATGAATATTATTAGCTTGTCTATTTTTCAAAGAGCTATTGTCGTTACTTGGGCGTCGGCGTTGTCGTCTGGAAACTGTAACATTGACTATTACTTCTTTACTATTCATGCAAATGTTAATGAAACTTCACACACTTGTTCACCATCACAAGGGCTACAGTCAAACAGACAAGTTTTGGCACATGAACAAGAGAATTGTTTTGCCCTGGCTAAAACTGTACAGTCAGGTCTTCCTTAAGCTAATGGAGTGGACCCGCATCAGTTGTGATGTGCCAATTGATGGTAGTATTCGGCATAGTTCCGTATAGTGACAGGCCATCGTCGATTCATGTTTTTGACTGTCAGATGCAAATTTAAAGGAGTCGGCTTTTCAACCATGCTTAACTTCTGTAATTTGCGTCCGAATTGCACACAGTTTTCGGCATATCAAAATGCTTTTTCTCAGTGAGGGAGCCGTGTCACAGTTTTTCGATATCTTGCTTCTATTGTCTATTAAACATCAAAAGAAACGTAGTGGGAGGGAGAATTTTAGTGTTCTTAAAACTATAATATTGTATAACACCAAAATGGAGGGTTTTATAATAATTCTGTGACACTGTTCCCTAGACATGTTAATGATTAACATATTGGTCAGTTGTCAAAACTTTAGTCTGAAAGATGACTTTGTAATCACTGTTTAAAATTTTCAAACTGGCACATTTAAATGGATTGTAAATGTCGGTTTCGATAGGATTGTTGATGTTTTTGATAAATATTCAAATAAATCAATATAACTAACCATCTAGATTTAGAACAAATGACATTTGGTAGTATTTAATACCATTTTCTGATTGCTAATGCTATTAATCATATCTCACTACGTTAAATGAAAATTAATGGGTTAAGTAAATATCCTGACACCAAATCTCCCTTTGATTTTTAACCCTTTACTCCATGGGCTATTTTTAGACCCAACCTCTTTGAATAAATCTACCAAAAAGGAGCATTTATTAGAGAAAAGGAAAATGTTAGAATTGAGTAGTATTGAAACCATTGTGATAAACAGAGCATTTGCTCCTATGGAGCAAATGCTCTATTTATCACAATGGTTTCAAGAAGTGACTAATACAGAGGCGTACAAAGGCGTATTTATGGAGGAAAGGGTAAACACCTAAATCAATTCTACAGTTTTTGTCAAAGCAAAAAATTCCCTTGAAAAGTTTACATTGAAATAATTCAGCTAATAAATACGGTGAAAGGATTAATTTAAGCAAAAAGTTGTCTAAGAATTACTTTTGAGGTTAATAAATTGAAGCCAAAGGTCATATTCATCATAAAGCAATATTGCATTCATGTAAATAAAACTTTGGTTGATATATTTTGTGATAATGCGTATTTGACTTGATCAAATTATGGACAACCTGGCTTGTTTAACCTATTCCTCCATAGACTATTTTTAGATCCAACCTCTTTGAATGAATCTACCGAAAAGGAGCATTTACTAGAGGAAAGTAAAAGATTAGAATTTTGTAGTTTGAAACCATTGTGGTAAATAGAGCATTTGCTCCTATAGAAGCAAATTCTCTATTTATCACAATGGTTTTAAGAAGTGGTTTATTACAGAGGCATAGAAAGGCGTATTTATGGAGGAAAGGGTTAATATCAGTATTCAGACCAGTTTAACCATTTGAATTGATTGCAATGGCATTTGCAAACGGTGCAGACCCAAATCAGTAGGCTCCCCTGATCATAGATCCTCTAACAAACATACTGAATGGACTCTATAGTTAACCCTTTACTCCATAAATACACCTTTCTATTTTTGCAAACAGAGTACACCCAGATCAGACACCTGTAGGAGCTGTCTGATCAGGGTCTGCCCTGTTTGCTTATGATATAGTGTAGATATGATTACTGTTTCTGTCACAGCCAACCATTTCTGTGTCTATGTGCTATTATAACAATTATTCTAATTCACATTCATAATGTCCATATTTTCCTAGATGAATATTCATGAAGTAAAGGGTTTAACACGGATGGGTCAGTTCACTTTGAATATTCCTCATTCAAAAAGTGTTCAACCTATTAAACCTATAAAGAGTTAACTCTTCTCTTATTATGACATGCTAAGACTTAGGGGACACTTGATAAATATACTTGGGCGTTTTTATAAGCAGGTGGCTTCTTAACCTATTACGTCATAGGCTGTTTCTAGACCCAACCTCTTTGAATGAATCTACCGAAAAGGAGTATTATCCAGAGAAAAGGAAAATTTGAGAAGTTTGTAATTTGAAACCATTGTGATAAGTAGAGCATTTGCTCCTATAGGAGCAAATGCTCTATTTATCACAATGGTTTCACAAAGTGACTTTTACAGAGTCATCAATATCAGGGAATGGGTTAATGTAGAATTAATGTAATGCAGAAATCTCCCATAGCCCTTTGTCCCTTTTGCCAAGTGCATTATGTTACCAACTTGATAGTATAACTTCTTTTTAGTGAATTATGGAGATGTTTCACAGTAGTTTGCAGAAGGTCACTACTTAGCGCAGTGTTTCTCAGATAATACATATATAGCTGATATACTTTAACCCTTTCCTTCATATAAACACCTTTTCATGCATTTGCAAATAGAATAGACCCAGATCAGACGGCTCCTATAGCAGTCTGCTCCTATAGGAGTCTGCTCTGTTTGCTAATGGAAATATGGATCTGTTTCTTTACTTTACTCTATAAATACTCATGTTAGAAATAATAACATTGTCAATAGTAATTTGATGAACTTTTATAATGGCAAATAAAAGAAATGTTTTATTGTAGCAGTAACTGTAGAATCAGATCTATATTAGCATATCCATAAGCAAACTACAGACTCTGATCAGCATCTTTAGGAGTCGTCTGGTCTTATTCTTCTGTTTTTGCAAAGGCTTATTTATGGAGTAAAGATTAACTTTGCTTCCAAGGGTGAATTAGTGATCACCTTTGTGTACAGTCTGGATCCAGATGAGATACTGGGTAACTTGGCGTCTAATAAGGATCCAAAGTTTTTGATCCTGTGATTGTTTGTTTTTAGCTCACCAGAGCACAAAGTGCTCAGGGTGAGCTTTTGTGATCGCCTGATGTCCGTCGTCCGTCGTCGTGCGTCGTGCGGTGTGCGTCGTCCGTCGTCCGTCGTCCCGCGTCAACAATTTGAGCCTTTAAAAATCTTCTCCTCTGAATCTACTGGGTTCTCAGCTTTCATCTTTGGTACATAGCATCACCTATAGGTCCTCTACAAAAGTTATATAAATTATGCCCCTGGGGTCAAAATTGGCCCCGCCCCAGGAGTGGGAAGTTTTCAATAGAAACATATAGTAAACTTTGAAAATATTCTCCTCTGAAACCAGAAGGTTCTCAGCTTTCATATTTGGCACATAGCATCGTGTTCAGATCCTCTACAAAAGTTATATAAATTATGACCCTGGGGTCAAAATTGGCCCCGCCCCGGGGGTGGGCAGTTTTCAATAGAAACAAATAGTGAAATCTTTGAAAATCTTCTCCTCTGAAACTGGAAGGCTCTCAGCTTTCATATTTGGCAGAGAGCATCATGTTCAGGTCCTCTACAAAAGTTATATAAATTATGGCCCTGGGGTCAAAATTGGCCCCGCCCCAGGGGTGGGCAGTTTTCAATAGAAACAAATAGTGAAATCTTTGAAAATCTTCTCCTCTGAAGCTGGAAGGTGCTCAGCTTTCATATTTGGCACAGAGCATCATGTTCAGGTCCTCTACAAAAGTTATATAAATTATGCCCCTGGGGTCAAAATTAGCCCCGCCCCAGGGGTGGGCAGTTTTCAAAAGAAACAAATAGTGAAATCTTTGAAAATCTCCTCTGAAGCTGGAAGGCTCTCAGCTTTCATATTTGGCACATAGCATCATGTTCAGGTCCTCTACAAAAGTTGTATAAATTATGCCCCTTGGATCAAAATTGGCCCGCCCCAGGGGTGGCTAGTTTTCTCTAGTTTAAAGCTTGGATGCAGACAACAAATGTTAGTTTAAACATATTTATTTGAAAAAGTATACATTAATCATGATATCAACAGAGTATCACTATAGGATTAGAACGAAAGCTAAAAGCTTATTGAGTTCTTCTCCTCATATGGTATGGTACATTTAATTGATGCAGTTGTTAACAAAATACACAATAATCTCAACATATACATACAGTACCGTAAGACTATAATATACAGCCTAAAGTGTCAAGAGACTAGAATCAGGAGAACAGTTAGGAAGGAGGGAAATGGGGTAGTCGGGAGACAACAAATGTTACAAGTAACAACAAACGAGATAAAAAGAGAAACATAAAAAAAATGATCTAAGGTTATTTTAAGGAAACATTGAAACTGAATAAGTACAAATGTTATAATCACTGTTTTTAGCTCACCAGAGCACAAAGTGCTCAGGGTGAGCTTTTGTGATTGCCAGATGTCCGTCGTCGTCCGTCGTCCGTCGTCGGGCGTCAACAATTTGAACCTTTAAAAATCTTCTCCTCTGAATCTACAGGGGTCTCAGCTTTCATCTTTGGTACATAGCATCACCTATAGGTCCTCTACAAAAGTTATATAAATTATGCCCCTGGGGTCAAAATTGGCCCCGCCCCAGGGGTGGGAAGTTTTCAATAGAAACATATAGTAAAACTTTGAAAATCTTCTCCTCTGAAACCAGAAGGTTATTAGCTTTCATATTTGGCACATAGCATCATGTTCAGGTCCTCTACAAAAGTTATATAAATTATGACCCTGGGGTCAAAATTGGCCCCGCCGCAGGGGTGGGCAGTTTTCAATAGAAACAAATAATGAAATCTTTGAAAATCTTCTCCTCTGAAACTGAAAGGCTCTCATCTTTCATATTTGGCACAGAGCAGCATATTCAGGTCCTCTTCAAAAGTTATATAAACTATGGCCCTGGGGTCAAAATTGGCCCCGCCCCAGGGATGGGCAGTTTCCAATAGAAATATATAGTGAAAACTTTGAAAATCTTCTCCTCTGAAACTAGAAGGTTCTCAGCTTTCATATTTGGCACATAGCATCATGTTCAGGTCCTCTACAAAAGTTATATAAATTATGGCCCTGGGGTTAAAATTAGCCCTGCCCCAGGGGTGGGCAGTTTTCAATGGAAACAAATAGTGAAATCTTTGAAAATCTTCTCCTCTGAAACTGGAAGGCGCTTAGCTTTCATATTTGGCACAGATAATCATGTTCAGGTCCTCTACAAAAGTTGTATAAATTATGCCCCTGGGGTCAAAATTTGGGCCGCCCCAGGGCTGGGAAGTTTTCAATAGAAACATATAGTAAACCTTTGAAAATCTTTTCCTTTGAAATCAGAAGTTTCTCAGCTTTCATATTTGGCACATAGCATCATGTTCAGGTCCTCTACAAAAGTTATATAAATTATGCCCCTGGGGTAAAAATTGGCCCCGCCGCAGGGGTGGGCAGTTTTCAATAGAAACAAATAGTGAAATCTTTGAAAATCTTCTCCTCTGAAACTGGAAGGCGCTCAGCTTTCATATTTGGCACAGAACATCATGTTCAGGTCCTCTACAAAAGTTATATTAATTATTGCCCTGGGGTCAAAATTGTCCCCACCCCAGGGGTGGGCAGTTTTCAATGGAAACAAATAGTGAAAACTTTGAAAATCTTCTTTTCTGAATCTGGAAAGTTCTCAGCTTTCATATTTGGCACATAGCATCATGTATAGGTCCTCTACAAAAGTTATATGAATTATGGCCCTGGGGTCAAAATTGGCCCCGCCCCAGGGGTGGGTAGTTTTCAGCAGAAACATATAGAGAAAACTTTGAAAATCTTCTCCTGAAACTGAAAGGTTCTCAGCTTTAATATTTGGCTCATAGCATCATGTTCAAGTCTTCTACAAAAGTTATATAAATTACGCCCCTGGGGTCAAAATTGGCCTGCCCCAGGGCCGGCTAGTTTTCTATAGAAACATGTAGTGAAAACTTTGAAAATCTTCTCCTCTGATTGTCTGGTGAGCGCTTCAGGGCCATTCTGGCCCTCTTGTTCTATTTTGTACAGCACTCTGCTTTCTCCGTCCAACTTGATGAGCATAATGTCTGAAAACTTTTACCTCTTTTTATATGAAAGTTGAATTTTTGTTTGTAATGTCTTTAAACTTATATATAGAAAATGTGTAGTTGGCAGTAGAATACTGCTGATATGACTTTAAAAAAGAAAAAAATCATTGTGTTAACCCTTTACTAGATGAATATTCATGAAAGAAATAATGACATGAATATTAAATGACTTTATTAGCTCACCTGAGCAAAACTCCGGATGAGCTTTTGGAAGACTTGTATGTCCGTTGTGAACAATTTGCTTGTGAACACTCTTGTGGTCACAATTTTAATCCAATCATCATGAAACTTGGTAAGAATTATTGTCTTGATAAAATCTCGGATGAATTCAAAAGTGGGTCATGTGGGGTAAAAAAACACATGTGGGGTAAAAAACTAAGTCATTAGGTAATCTAGTAGGAAAACCTTGTGAACAATTTAGAGGTCACATTTTCAGCCCAATAATCATGAAACTTAGTCAGCATGATTGCCCTGATAAAATATCCGACGAGTTTGAAAGTGGGTCATATGGGGTCAAAAACTAGGTCAAGTAGTTGAAAAAACTCGGAACACTCTAGAGGTCACATTTTCAGCCCAATAATCATGAAACTATCAGAATGATTGTTTTCATAAAATCTAGGACTAGCTCGAAAGTGGGTCATGTGGGGTCAAAAACTAGGTCACCAGGTCAAATAGTAGAAAAACCTTGTGAACACTCTAGATGTCACATTTTTAGTCCAATCTTCATGAAACCTTATCAGACTGATTATGTTGATAAAATCTCGGACAAGTTTGAAAGTGGGTCATGTGGGGTTATAAACTAGGTAACTAGGTCAAACAGTTTAAAAAACATTGTGAACACTCTAGAGGTCACAATCTTTGTCCAATCTTCATGAAACATAGTCAGAATGATTGTGTTGATAAAATCTCCGACGAGTATGGGTCACGTTGGGTAATAAACGAGGTCACCAGGTCAAATAGAAAAACCGTGTTAACACTTAAGAGGTCACATTTTTTGTCCAATCTTCATGAAACTTAGTCAGAATGATTGTCTTGATAAACGCTTGATCATGGTTGAAAGTGGGTCACTGGGGGTCAAAAACTAGGTCCCTATGTCAAATGATAGAGAGAAAAAAAGAACACGCCAGAGGTCACATTTTTAGTCCAGTCTTCATGAAACTTAGTCAATGATTGTCTTGATAAAATCTTGGAAGAGTTTGAAAGTAGGTTAAGTTGGGCCAAAAGGTAGGTCACTAGGTCATATCTTAGATAAATCTTGTTTATACTCCAGTGGCCACATTTTAGCCCAAACTTCCTCAAGCTTGCTCAGAATGTTTGTCTTGGTGATATCAAGGTTGAGCTTGATCATGGTTGGGGCAGGATCAAAAAGTAGGTCACTAGGTCAACTGTTAGAAAAATCACTTTAGGGGTCACATTTTTAGCCAAATCTTTATTGGTCAGAATTATTGTCTTGATAAAATCAATATTCTGAATCTTTGAAAATCTTGTTCTCTAGAATCATTGCTCATGATCCACTATCAACATTGTTCTCTTAGGTCAATAGTGACCCCACCCCGGGACTATCCAGCTCTATTCTCTTAGGTCAATAGTGGCCCTATCCTTGGACTATCCAGCTCTAATTTTAAATCTGTGGTGATCAGGTGAGCGATTAAGGGCCAATTTGGCCCCCTTGTTATGGCATATGAACACAGGACATTTTGGCCATGGAATAAACTGTAGAAACAAATCTATTCTATTCTGTAAGCAAATAGCGGAACCTGATCAGATGGCTCCTACAGGAGCTGTCTGATCTCTCTACTCTGCTTGCAAAGGTGTCTAAAGACTTTTAAATATGGAAGAAGTAATAAGTAGACTAATGTTTTTACTTCAAAGTCTTAAGAATTAAATGACTCTAAGGGGGCCCAGGGGGTCTTGGTCTGCACATTTTGTGACGGGCTTCTATTACTTGCTGTTTGTAAAGTTATGGCTATAGAGAATTCTCGAATATCAGCTACACATGTAAAATCGACCAAGTTATAACTGTTAATCCAATAGATCTTAATTAGTACATATTTTATAATGGCACATGAACAATGAAATTTGGGGCCATTGTTGAACTATGTCTGTATTATTTCATAAGAATACAGCAGACTTGGATTAGACTGTTCCTTTTGGAGCTAATTGAGTTTGGTATTCCAGACAGTAGGAGTGTTTGCATGACTTTCACTGTGCATTAAGCAGCCACCTGCCTAAAATACCTTAATTGTACATTAGTAAAATTCCGATTTAAAGTGTTCCACTGTACTTGATTTGCAAATGCATCTCCTCCAAGCAAAAGGTCAAAATCTTGAAAAGACATACATGCACTACAAGAACCTACAGCAATGATTAGTCAGCAGCAAGAATTTTACTCGAAAACAGAAAAACAAGTACCTTTGCTAATTAAAAACAAAATCAAAATGTTGCTGTGGCAAGTCTGTTTTGTTAGAAGTGCTAATTTGGATTGGTCGTCTGGATCAGAGTGGGCACAGTTGAAAAAATATAAGTACAGACTGTGTACAGACTTCGGTCTGATATACTCTACAAATGCCAGTTGACTGTTTTATTCATATTCATTAGAGAAAGTCAAGGTTTTAGGGATTGAAGGGAAAATTAAAGTACATGTACTGATTTATTTCTAAAGGATTTTAATGAAAATTTCCTAGCTGAAGAACAAAGGGTTTTTTAAAGTATATTTGTATACTAGCTGCACTATGAGAATTTAAACATTATAAAGTAGAACCTGTATTTCGAGGCCATCAGTAAGAGGTCTAATTATGTGTCTGCAAGGCAGGTGGTAGCTTAATGCAAGTCAAAAGGAATGCAGAAAGCTCCTATAGGAGCTTTCTGCAATACTTTTTCACTGCATTAAGCAACCACCACAGAGCAGAGCTTGATCAGACTGATACAGGAACCGTCTGATCTGGGTCTAATCTGTTTTCATAGGTGTTAAAAATCAGTTATATGGGGAGAAAAGGGAAGGAAAATGTACATTTATAACCTAACCATTGCTGCAGGCAAGATTTATCTAGTGCTGAAAGAGCTAGTGGAATTTAAAAACTGTTCACCAAGACCATTGGCTCTGTCAATGTCTGCAATGTTTGACACTGGTCTGTGTTCTTATTGTTTTACCCTTTACTCTATGAATATTCATGCAAGAAATAATGACATCATGCATATTAATTAGATTAATTGTTATAACAGCACATGGACACAGGAATGTTTGGCCATGGCAGAAATTGTAGAATTATATCTATATTATATCATAAGCAAACAGAGCAGACCCTGATCAGACAGCTCCTATAGGAGCTTCTGATCTGGGTCTACTCTGTTTGCAAAGGCATAGAAAAGCATATTTATGGAGGAAAGGGTTAACATTGTTTACCTCTTTTGCTGTCATGGGTTCGTGTGTTGTCATGGCAAGCAGTTTGAATCTAGTTGTGACATCGTATAACTCAGCATTTTATCAAGAGCTAAATTGTTTGATACTGTGATTATGATTTATGCCAGAAAAGTGAAGAAAATTGAGGGAAATAGGAGCAGATGACACAATGGACAGATGGTTGCAAAAGACTGTCTTCAGTACAGTATAACCCCTCATAATCGGAATTCTAGTAGTGAATTTAGATACTTTTAGACAGGTGGCTGCTTAACCCATTCCCTCATATTGACGACTCTGTAAAAGTCACTTTGTGAAACCATCGTGATAAATAGAGCATTTGCTCCTATAGGAGCAAATGCTCTATTTATCACAATGGTTTCAAACTACAACATTCTAAATTTTCCTTTTCTCTAGTTAATGCCCCTTTTCAGTATATTTATTCAAAGAGGTTGTATCTAAAAATAGCCTATGGGTCTAAAATAGCCTATGGGGTAAAGGGTTAATGTAGGATGAAAGTCATTTTAGAGGAACTTTCTGCATGGCTTTCACCCTGCATTAAGCTGCCACCTGTCTCCCAGACTGATATTTATGATAAATTTAATGTCTAGTTTAGAGGGGTTTTACTGTATTAGATTTTCTAACCCAGCAAATTGTAGTCCACATGTTTTGTGTGGCATTTTCTGTTCTATGGTTCAGAGAGTTCAATTTTCTCAAGGATGGGCTTATTATTGCCCTAATTATTGGGACAGACACACTTAGGCAAATAGTGTGGGCCCAGATCAAATAACTCCTACAGCAGCTGTTTGATCAGTCTACTACACGATTTGCTATTATATTTACTCCATAAACATGCCTTGGCAAATATAGTAGTCCCAGATCAGACAGCTCCTGTAGGAGGCATCTGATCAGGGTCTGCTCTGTTTGTTTATGAAATAATAGATATTATTCTTCTGTTTCTGCCATTGTCAAAAAATATCTTGTTCATTTGCCATTTTAAAACAGTCAGCTGACAAATATTCATGAAATCGTTATTGTTTTAGGCCCCCCAGATCAAATTGGGGGGCATATTGTTTTTGCCCTGTCTGTTTGTTTGTTTGCCTGTTTGTTTGAGATTGAGAGGGTCTGTCTGCAATGATTAGAGGAATGAATGTTACGTTTTAAAAAACACATCAGGTCTTTATTTGTACATAATGCATGTTTAACTAATGATCATTGTACTATTTTTAAGACTTCTGTATATATTTTGATTTCACTTGTACAGATTATCGACTCTTTATGTACATACAGATCATGTCGGGATCAGTTTTTAGCATTTGATGCAAGTAAGAAGTGCTAAAAGAAGTGCTATGCTATGTTGATGTGCAATTGTTTTTATGAGTTTGGCCATTTCGTGTACATATGAATGTTGTTTGTTTTTACTTTTGCTCTGACATATCTAGTTCTTATGATTACTCTTTGCACGCTAGCGGCAAATTCATATTTTCTTACGCAAACAGTTTTGATCCAGATGGGACCGGAAGTAACTTGGCTTCATCAGAATGCAAACTGTTTTGATACTGTAAGTTTTTGAAAAACAATGGAAAATTTCACTTTGCTGCCAAATCTTTTCGTCTGCAAAGTTTGTCGTCTGCTACAACTTTCATTTGTTTTTCTTCTTCTTCATTTTTGTTTTAAAAAAACCAGTCACAGTAACAAACAGTTTGGATCCTGATGAGACACCAAGTTACTTAGCGTCTCATCTGGATCTAGTCTGTTTGCATAGGTAATCACAAATACGACATTGGCAGCAAAAGAGTTAAGACTTTGCAGCAGAAGTTTGCAGGTGAAAATCACTTAGCGTGCAAAGGGTCTATAAGTACTGTAAGAAGGTTCATGAAACTGTAGAAAATAAAAATTGATTTCAAAGTCTTTAATTAGTGGCAAGAGTTTATTTTCTTGGAAGTTGATCCTTATCATACTCAGCATGACATGACTTTAATTTGCAAACAGCTTGGATCTAGAGGGGATGCCAAGTATCTTGGCATCAGATCAGGATCCAAGCTGTTTGACACTTGGCATCACATCAGGATCCAAGCTGTTTGACACTTGGTCAATGGATCCTCAGACTCTTGAAGAAATTGGAAATAAGTAAAACATTACTCCAAATCAGAGATTTGAGCAGACATCAGTTTTAACAGTGTATGGTAAATGATAACCCTTACAACACTGAATTTTCAAATGGATTATTCCAAAATTCAAACAGGTCAAGCTTATGCTGGATATTTAGGGAATTTTCTAAAGTAAAGTGTAACATGACAAATAGGGCAGACCCTGATGAGAGAGTTCCTCTGGGAGCCCTCTCATCTGGGTCTACACTGTTTGCAAAAGATATTAGTGACTTGTGTCCCACACTGTAAGGTTTGAGCAAGCAACCCTACAATGTTGAAATTTTTATTATTCAGTTATTTGGCTCCGAGGTTATAAGGCTAGTGAGTCTGAGTTCATTCTCAAGTATCTGATTGGTAAGATTTTGAGTTCGCTCAAATTCTGACCAATCAAATGCTTGAAAATTAATTCCGACTCTGGCAAATAAATGTATAACCTCAGGGACATGTTATTGGTACAATTAACCCTTTGAACTCTGAAATTTCAGATTGGAATGACCCATCAGTCTTAACTAGAGTCCATTCTGTATGAGATGCAAACATTTTGAATGACAAGACAGTGCAGACACTGTTCAGAATGCTCCTGTATGAGCCCTCTGATCTGGTTCTACACTGTGTGCAGTTTCCAGTACACTCATTCTCCACATTGAAAGGGTTGAGCCCGGTTATCCTTAAAATATAAATTATGGAAAGCAAACAAAGTACTCTAAGAACTGGCCTGATACGGATCTATATTGTTTGACAACACTATTGAACTATCTCCCACTTGAAAAATGCAATAGAAATATCCGCCTAATTTGGCCATGTTTCCATTGTTACAAACATGGAGTTAAAACAATAAGCAATATTTATAAATTTTTCAAAATGGATATTGGTAAAAAATATTTACCCAAAACTTTTTAGTTTTAACAGAGTTCTAATTCTGATCAGAAAATTTTCAGTTTTCATTGTATTCCTAAAATAATTGACTAGAATAATTCACAAACATTAAATTGAGTCTCTAGAATGGAACTTGCCAGTTCATCTGAGACTTGTTACTATCCTTTAAAATTCGAGTCTGGCTACATGTCTTGTACTTAATGAATCAGGTTTGCAACCAGATTAACCCTTTCCCTCATAGGCTATTTTTAGACCCAACCTCTTTGAATCAATCTATCAAAAAGGAGCATTAACTAGAGAAAAGGAAAATTTTAGAATTTTGTAATTCTGAAACCATTGTGATAAATAGAGCATCTGCTCCTTAGAAGCAAATGCTCTATTTATCACAATGGTTTCAAAAATTTACTTTTACAGAGGCGTGGAAAGGTGTATTTATGGAGGAAAGGGTTAACCCTTTACCTGATAGAGATGCCTTTGCAAACAGAGTAGATCCAGATCAGATGACTCCTGTTGGAATGTCTGATCAGAGTCTGCTGTTTGCTTATGGAATTATATAGATCTGATTCTACAGTTTCTGCCATGATAAAACTTCCTGTATTCATACACCACTTAACCCTTTCCCTGTTCTCCGTCTATTTCAAATTTCAATATCTACTGAATATTCATGGTCAAAATAGTTATGAATAAATATGACAGGTGTGACATTATAGCCATTTAGAAAATAAAGAACCAGATCTATCAAAGTCTATTAGTAAACAGAGCAGACCCTGATCAGATGGCTCCTCCATGGGCCATCTGATCTGAGTCTACTCTGTTTGCAGATGCGTTAAAACATATGATTGAAGGAAAGGGTTAACATAGAATTTAGCTAATAAAATATTCATGAGGTAAAGGTTTCAGGATATAAAGTGTGTCAGGGCCATAGATAAAGAGATGTTTAGGATATAAAGTGTGTCAGGGCCATAGATAAAGAGATGCTTGCTACTTTACCCTTAGGATATATAGAGGATCTGTTGCGAGTTGTCTTTTAAGATCACATGTTCCTAAACGAGCCTTAGAAAATGTCATTAAGTGAGCCTTGGCGAGCTTAATAACATTTTCTTGGTGAGTTTAGGAACATGTGATCTTAAAAGACAATGAGCATTAGATTCTTTTTCTCACATATCAAAAAAGTGTATTTTCGCCGTTTAAATGACATGTAAACATAGTTTCCATGTTCTAGAGTGATCTTACACGTGTTACCGATAAGGGAATCTTAACCTTTTGTTCTAACTCGGAGATAAGGGAAGGTATGTGAGAAAAAGTGTGTCAGGGCCATAGATAAAGAGATGCTTGCTACTTTACCCTTATGATATAAAGTGTATCAGAGCCATAGGTAAAGAGATGCTTGCTACTTTACCCTTAGGATATAAAGTGTATCAGGGCCATAGATAAAGAGATGCTTGCTACTTTACCCTTATGATATAAAGTGTATCAGGGCTTGCTACTTTACTCTTTACCTCATGAATTTTTGTGTAAGAAATAATGATATCATGAATATTAATTAGATTATATTTTGGTATGGCTCATAAAGTGTTGGCCTTAGCAGAATCTGTCAAATCCGACCCTATATCATTTCATATGCAAACAGAGCAGACCCTGATCAGATGGCTCTCTACACTGTTTGCAGATGTGTGAAGAAGCATCTCCATTAGGTAAAGTAGTACATGTAATGCAAATCAGAAGTAATGCATTACATGTATAGTAGAACCTGTCTTAAGCGACTTTGAATTGATTGAATGCAGAAATCTTAAAAAGCAGGTGGTTGCTTAATGCAGGAAAAAAGTAATGCAAAAGGCTCCTATTGGAGCTTTCTGCATTACTTTCGCCCTGCATTAAACAACCACCTGCCCTACAGACCCATAATTAGACCTTTTTTATGGTCACTTAAGACAGGGTCTACTGTTCTTGACTTTTGTCCTGCATTATGCTATCCCATATTCAGATTTTCATTGAGTGGTTGTTAGCGACTTTACTGTTATGGTGATACTACTTTCTGTATATTTAGGATCTCTTGTTTGTTCCACTAATTTTGTTCTGTAAGTTTGAAAAGGAATTCAGAATCAGAATAAATTCAACCTCTTCTACTAAACATCCAGAGTTTGTGTTTTATGTCCAGTGTACCACTTTCATTTGTACATGTGTGAAAAATGTCTTCGGATAAACTGCACATGATCCAGATCATCAACTGTGTTGTATATGCATTTGAGCAGAATCCACCCTGGTTGCAGTAGATGAGGTGGAACGTCTTACACATGACCGTGGACACTTATCAGATGCCTTGCTTCTGAGTTTATTTCAAGCCTCTGATTGGTCAGATTTTAAACAAGCTCAAATTCTGACCAATTAGATACTCCAGAATGAACTCCGACTTAAGCAAACAGTTTTATAAGCATGAGACTTCACCAGAAATTCAGGTGTTTTTTCCTTGTCTACAAATTACTCTGTAATATTGTTATGCCCACAATTCACAGTGTAGACATTACACATAGTCTACCTTTTGCACTCAGACTGCATTTTTAGCTCGTCTGTTTGGAAGAAATCACAAGCTATTGTCGTAACTCCGGCTTCCGCGTCGTCGTCTGAAATCTAAACATTGACCATAACTTCAATTTTTCATTTACAACCTTAATTTTTGGTATGCATGTTCATCTTGACAATGACTAGACGAGCGATTGCACCCGCTTGCGGTGCTCGTTTATTTTGATTTGGCAGTATATTTCTAAACCCATATGATGTCCTGCTGTAGTACAGTAAAACACCTCTAAACCGTCAGTCTAGTTGAGAAGAATTTAGATTCTTTTGGGCAGGTTGTAACTCTAAATTCATTTTGAGGGAGTTATTCCCTTTAGTTAATTTTCAGAAGCAATTTTTTGTCCAGAGCATAACTTGTCAAGTATTATGGGCAAAACTGTGAAACATTTATATATGGATAGAGGATGATGAGAGGATGTGCAGTCAACAAGGGTTGTAACTCATTTTTAGCTCACCAGAGCACAAAGTGCTCAGGGTGAGCTATTGTGATCGCCTGATGTCCGTCGGTGTGCGTCGTTCGTCGCCAACAATTTGAACCTTTAAAATCTTCTCTGAATCTACAGGGTTCTCAGCTTTCATATTTGGCACATAGCATCATACTCAGGTCCTCTACAAAAGGTATATAAAGTGTGCCCATGGGATCAAAATTGGCCCCGCCAAAGGGGTGCCTTGTTTTCAATAGAAACATGTAGTAAAACTTTAAATATCTTCTTCTCTGAGACTGGAAGGTTCTCAGCTTTAATATATGGCACATAGCATCATGTTCAGGTCCTCTACAAAAGTTGTATAAATTATGCCCCTGGGGTCAAAATTGGCCCGGCCCCAGGGGAGGCTAGTTTCAATAGAAACATATCGTCGCTGTGCTGACAAAACCTCGTATATCCATTTTGGCCGAAAATCGTTTCTTCACGATTTCGGATTTAAATGTACAATGCCCACATCCTGTCAAAATCTCAGCGCAATCGACCAATGAAATATGTCAAAACTCGCCCGTGACTAAACCTCGTATATTTATCGGTCTGAAATTTTCAATATCAAAACCTCGTATAAATTTTACTCTTCAGGCATGCGGAGCAATGACATTAAACAAATCAAAACACATGCAGATTAGGTCAGTGCATGTATTGGGGTACATAGAGCATAGGTATGTCCTTTTCTTTGTTTGTCAAGGTACAAAGCTTAAACTCAAGTGAAATGTAAATTGTTGTATATCATGATCGCCGGATAAAAATTAAGCAACGAAATATCGTATAAGTGGTAAAAGCTCGTATATACATAAAGTGAACAAAATTTGGTACAAAAATATCGTACATTTAAAAAATCGTCATACCAAATGATAGAAAAATAAAGTTTTATTAATGATAGAATAAATAAGGTTTTATCTATTAATTTGTGTTTTAATATAGTACCAGAATATAGACCTTATTTATCACATAAAGACAAATTCATAAAAATGATCAGTTTTTTGCTTCTCCTGAAAAGTAGTGATTTTCATTATACAAGGTTTTGTCAGCACAGCGACGATATAGAGAAAACTTTGAAAATCTTCTCTGAGACTAGAAGGTTCTCAGCTTTATTATTTTGGCACATAGCATCATGTTCAGCTCCTCTACAAAAGTTATATAAATTATGCCCCTGGGGTCAAAATTGGCCCTGCAAAAGGGGTGGTTAGTTTTCAAAGGAAACATATACATGTAGTGAAATTCTTTTGAAAGTCTTCTCCTCTGAAACTGGAAGTTTCTCAGCTTTCATATTTGGTACATAGCATCATGTTTAGGTCCTCTACAAAAGTTATATAAAGTGTGCCCCTGGGATCAAAATTGGCCCCGCCAAAGGGGTGCCTTGTTTTCAATAGAATCATATATATAGTAAAACCTTCTATTCTGAAACTGGAGGTTCAAAAGGTATATAAATTATGTCACCGGGGTCAAAATTGGCCCCGCCCCAGGGGTAGACAGTTTTCTATAGAAACATATAGAGAAAACTTTCAAAATCTTCTCTGAAACTGGAAGGTTCCCAGATTTCATATTTGTCACATAGCATCATATTCTGGTCCTCTACAAAAGTTATATAAATCATGCCCCTGGGGTCAAAATTGGCCCCACCCCAGGATCGACTAGTTTTCTATAGAAACATATAGTGAAAACTTTGAAAATCTTCTCCTCTGATTGTCTGGTGAGCGATATCAGGGCCAGCCTGGCCCTCTTGTTAAGGGAGTTATTCCCCTTAGTTACTTTTTAGAAACAATTTTTGTCTGGAGTATAACTTCTCAAGAATTGTAGGCACAACTGTGAAACTTGATATATGGATAGAGGGTGATGAGAGGATGTGCAGTCAACAAGGGTTGTAACTCTAAAAATTCATTTTTGAGGGATTTATTCCCCTTAGTTAATTTTCAGAAGCAATAGTTTGTCTGGAGCATAGTTTCTCAAGTAGTGTATGCACAACTGTGAGACTTTATATATGGATAGAGGGTGGCGGGAGGAAAGTTCCTTTTTGTGTCACCTGTCGAGAGGCAGTGTGTCACTTAGGGATCACTTTTCTGCCGTCTGTCCGGCCGGCCGTCCGTCCATCCGTCTGTCTGTTCGTCACACTTTCTTTTTTTGGCTGTCATTTCTAAACTAATCATTATAGAGCTTTCAAATTTCACACATGGAACAAGCATGATGAGAGGAAGTGTCATGCATAAGGGCCACAACTCTAGCATCAATATTTTTTTATTCCCCTTTTTCATATTAACAATAAGTTTTTGTGTCAGCTGCGAGCAGGTGACACATGTGTTCCTCCGAACACTCTTGTTGAGGGATTTATTCCCCATTGTTACTTTTCATAAGCGATTTAAGTGTGGATGAATGGATTATTGAGCTATTACCTCTTGTATTGAAGTCAATGGATCTTGTGACAAGGTGGGGTGGGGGTATTAATCACCCTTAGTGATAGCTTTAGTTTCAACATGGATTCTTTTCGTACTTACATTAAAAACTCAATTATTTGAACACTCAAATACATATCATTATTGATATTTAAGACAGGTGGCAGCTTGATGCAGGGTGAAAGGCATGCAGAAAGCTCCTAGGAATCTGTTTTAGATGAGAAAACTCACTGTGTCTGTTTTAGAGAAGATGCTCACTGGCCATTATAAACAAGATGCTCATGGTGTCTGTTTTAGATAAGATACTCACTGTGTCTGTTGTGGATGAGTTGTTTATTGTGTCTGTTTTAGATAACATGCTCACTACTGTATGTCATTTTTTAGATAAGATTCTTGCTATGTTTGTACTTTGTACTGACCCACTTATTTCATTCTACTGTATAGATAAATCAGTGTGTTACCAACACAGCTATAGCACCATGCAATAAATACTTGTAACATTAATATGTTACCAACACAGCTATAGCACCATACAAACATACATGTAAACATCAATATGTTACCAACACAGCTATAGCACCATACAAAAATACTTGTAAACATTAATATGTTATCAACACAGCTATAATAGCACCATACAATAAATACTTGTAAACACCAATATGTTACCAACACAGCTATAGCACCATACAATACATACTTGTAACATTAATATGTTACCAACACAGCTATAATAGCACCATACAATAAATACTTGTAACATTAATATGTTACCAGCACAACTATAGCACCATGCAATAAATACTTGTAACATTAATATGTTATCAATACAACTATAGCACCATGCAATAAATACTTGTAACATTAATATGTTATCAACACAACTATAGCACCATACAATAAATACTTGTAACATTAATATGTTACCAACACAGCTATAATAGCACCATACAATAAATACTTGTAACATTAATATGTTACCAACACAACTATAGCACCATGCAATAAATACTTGTAACATTAATATGGTATCAACACAACTATAGCACCATACAATAAATACCTGTAAAATTAATACTTTACTCAAGGATACCATATTCTCTCTAATAAATGCCCCAACTCTAAACATCCCCTTACTTCTGGGAGAAACTAATGATAAATAAACCACCTTAACTATATTTCAAAATACAGGTGGTTGCTTAATGCAGACTAAGAGCAAGACAGAGCTCCCTGGGAGCTTTCTGCATTGCTTTCATTCTGCAATAAACAACCACTTGTGTACAAAATACAAGAAACTCCTTTTAAATGATGTAACGCACCTGGAAACATTTATTAGAGATAATACAACATGCTTTTTAACACCTTTACAAACACAGTAGACCAAGATCAGATGGCTTCCGCAGGAGCTGTCTGGTCAGGGCCTGCTCTGTTTGCTTATGGAATTGCAATAGATCTAGTGATATAGTTTCTGTCATAGTCAAAAATGCCTGTGTCTAGATGCCAATAAAACAATTCATCTAATCAATATTTATGTTGTCATTATGTCTTACACGAGTTTTTGTGAGGTTAAAGGAAGTGATAAATCTACAGTAAAACCTCTCTATAATGGCCACTAAATTACATCAAGTATTTTGTGTTAAAGGCAGGTGACTGCTTAAAGCAAGGTGAATGTAAAACAGAACGCTCCTATTGGAGCGTTCTGTTTTACGTTCACCTTGCTTTAATCAGCCACCTGTCCTAAATACCATATAATTAACACAATTTAGTGGCCGTTGAAGAGAGGTTTTACTGTATTACAATGTGCTTGTTACAAACATATTATCAATGGAAATATTTGCAAAGCATTTAAGAGAAAATCAATTATTTGGGTGCTGCGTGAGTCAAACAGCAAACCTGTTTTGTTATTAACCCGTACAACACGGAATTTTCAAATGGACTATTCCAAAATCAAACAGGTCAAGCTTATGGTGAATATTTAGGGATTTTTCTAAAGAAAAGTGTAACATGACAAACAGTGTGGACCCAGATGAGAGGGCTCCTAGAGGAGCCCTCTCATCTGGGTCCACACTGTTTATAAAGGACATTAGTGACTCGTGTCTTGCACTGTAAGGGTTGAATGTGCTGTATATTGAATTTCTGAAAAAATGTTATGTACATTGTAGATCTATGTTTTGTTTCTGTTGGTTTCTTACTCAAATATTTGTGTGTCTGTAATTTGGATTCTGATCAAATACTTCAACACTTCACCTCATCAATTTCCATGTAAGAAATAATGACATCATGGAGATTTGTTAGTTGGATTGTTATAATGCTATACATGCACATAATAAGTATTGACCATGGCAGAAACTGCACAATCAAACATATGCTATTCCCTAAGCAAACAAAGCAGACTCAGTACTCTGTTTGCAAAGATGTTAAAAAGCATATCTGTGAACTAAAGAATTAATTTTTACTCCATAAATATGCCTTTCTATGCCTTTGCAAACAGAATAGACTCAGATCAGATGTGTTCATATGCTACTATGAGTCAGAGTATGCATCAGATATTCATGATATCATAATTTTTACATGAACATTTATAGAGTAAAGGGTTAATTTGCATTAAATCTGTGAGTAGAGGACTGCAAACTGAGATCTTAGTGCAAAACTGCTATAACTACAATCTATAAGTAAACTGCTATAACTACAATCTATAAGTAAACTGCTATAACTACAATATATAAGTAAACTGCTATTACTACAATCTATAGGTAAACTGCTATAACTACAATCTATAAGTAAACTGCTATAACTACAATATATAAGTAAACTGCTATTACTACAATCTATAGGTAAACTGCTATAACTGATCTATAAGTAAACTGCTATAACTATGATCTATGGGTAAACTGCTATAACTGATCTATAAGTAAACTGCAATAACTGATCTATAAGTAAACTGCTATAACTAAACTGCTATAACTGATCTATAAGTAAACTGCTATAACTATGATCTATGGGTAAACTGCTATAACTGATCTATAAGTAAACTGCTATAACTATGATCTATAAGTAAACTGCTATAGCTACAACCTATAAGTAAATTTATTGCTATAACTACAATATATAAGTAAACTGCTATAACTATGATCTATATATAAACTGCTATAACTATGATCTATGTATAAACTGATATAACTATGATCTATATATAAACTGCTATAACTATGATCTATTATATAAACTGCTATAACTATGATCTATAAGTAAACTGCTATAACTATGATCTATATATAAACTGCTATAACTATGATCTATATATAAACTGCTATTAACTATGATCTATATATAAACTGCTATAACTATGATCTATAAGTAAATTGCTATAACTATGACCTAAAGGTAAATTTGTGATAACCTTTGTAAACAGTATTGATGTGTAGAATCCGAACTTTCTGGTAATTTTTTGGAAAGTAATGAAATTATTAAAAATCCAAAGCGATATCTAAAGGTCCAGATAAGAAGCATAACTGTTAACATTTTCAAGAACAGTTCCTTTATTTCTCCACTAAACTCTATACTGTGACATTCTTTAGAACTGTCTATAGGTAAACACTGACTGGCCAGTACACTTTCAATATTCAGCTATTATGGTCTAATCTACTCATTGTAAAAGGGTTTGCATTTCTGTGGGTATCAGTGTAGACCAAGACCAGAGGAATACTTTATAGTTAAACATAGATTGGCAATTTCACAATGAATATTCAGCATTCAAAGGGTTAACCCTTTCGGCGCCAAATTTCTAAGTGTCGTCTGCAATCCAACTTTGTTAAATCATACAGTAAAATAAGGAAATGAGATAAATAAATGCAAATTTCAAAGGAATAAAGCACATATATAGAACTGGAGATTGAGACAAATAGTGAAGTCCCTGATCAGACGCCGCCTTGAAAAGGCGGCGTCTGATCTGGGACTGCACTATTTGTCGTGGTGGATTTACTCGACTGTGGCGGTGAAATGGTTAAACAAATGTAAATGAATGTTGCAACACTTTGGCACTAAGCCATTACACGTCTATTTGCACTATGAATCCCAGTTTCTGAATGAAGTCAGCTGTTATTGTATGTTGTGTTGACTCTATTCATTATAAAAGGGTTTGCAATGAGGAAGACCCGCATTCTTCTGTGGCAATCAGTACAGACCTTGATCAGAGTGCTACTCAAGTAGTAAGAATCTGGGTCTATACTAATTTTTACTTATTTTCTCATTTACTTCTCCCATAGAACAGTGAAGTCTGGCTTATATACGACCATTCAAAATAAGTATAAAACAAGAAACCGCCAATGTCAGTATGGCCAGATTGCTGATTAAAGTGTTATAGATGAGCAGTCAATCATTATACATTTCTGCATCAGCAGATGCTGAAGGCATAATAAATAGTTAAACATATTCCAATTGCATGTAATGAGGTCCTCATTATGACTCCACATGTTAAAAGGGTCAACCTAGAAATTCATTGAAGCGTAAAAAACAAGAGATGTTTGTAAAACATGTATACCCCGCAGACCCCTGACCTTTGATCTAGTGACCTCAACTATAGAGGTCATCTAGTGGTCATGACTAATCACCACAGCAACTTTGACGATCCTAAGCCAAACCACTGATAATTTATTGATCTGAAAACATTTCACAAGTTAAGGTCATGGTGACCTTGACCTTTGACCTAGTGACCTCAACAACTATAGGGGTCATCTAGTGGTCATGACCGACCACCACAGCAAGTTTGAAGATCCCCAACCAAACCATTGAGCGGTTCTTAATCGGAAACCATTTCATCAGTTACGGTCATGGTGACCTTGACCTTTGACCTAGTGACCTAAAAAACATTAGGGGTCATCTAGTGGTCATGACGAACCACCACAGCAAGTTTGAAGCACCTAAGCCAAACCCTTGAGTAGTTATTGATTGGAAACATTTCACCAGTTAAGGTCATAGTGACCTTGACCTTTGACCTAGTGACCTAAAAAACAATAGGAGTCATTTAATGGTCATGACCAACTACCACAGCAAATTTTAAGATTCTAAGCCAAACCCTTGAGCAGTTACTGATCAGAAACCATTTCACCAGTTAAGGTCATAGTGACCTTGACCTTTGACCTAGTGACCTCAAACACATTAGGGGTCATTCAGTGGTCATGAACAACCACCACAGCAAATTTGAAGATCCTAAGCCAAACCCTTGAGCAGTTATTTATCAGAAACCATTTTACTAGTTAAAGTCATGGTGACCTTGACCTTTGACCTCAAAAACAATAGGAGTCATCCAGTGGTCATGACCAACTACCACAGCAAGTTTAAAGATTCTAAGCCAAACCCTTGAGCAGTTATTGATCGGAAACCATTTAACCAGTTAAGTTCATGGTGACCTTGACCTTTGACCTAGTGTCCTCAAAAACAATAGGGGTCATCTAGTGGTCATGACGAACCACCACAGCAAGTTTGAAGATCCTAAGCCAAATCCTTGAGCAATTATTGATCGGAAACTATTTCACCAGTTAAGGTCATTGTGACCTTGACCTTTGACCTAGTGACCTCAAAAACAATAGGGGTCATCTAGTTGTCATGACCAACCACCACAGCAAGTTTGAAGATTCTAGGCCAAGTCGTTTATTAGTTATCGATCGTAAACCATGGAAATTCTCTAAGTCATTGAAGCATAAAAACTAGTTCACAAAGGGTTCATCATAACCTGCTAACCTATGACATATAATGTGACCCTCATTATGAACCCACATTCCAAGTTTGGTTACTGTAGGTGTTATACTTTGGCTATAACTAACACAAACAAAAAAAGGTCAACCTGGAAATTCTCTAAGTCAATGAAGCGTAAAAACTAGGTCACAAAGGGGTCATAGTAACCTGCTAACCTATGACATGTAATGTGACTCTCATTCTGAACCCATATGCCAAGTTTGGTTACTGTAGGTATTATACTTTGGCTATAACTAACATAAACAAAAAGGTGAACCGGACGGACGGACGGACGGCATTCGCCAATCTATAAGCGAGCAATCCAGCCAATTAGGGAGGGTGGGGTGGGGTGAGGGGGGGGGGGGTGGGGGAGGGTTAAAACAGGAGCCTTCTGTATTAATTTTGCATTAAGCAACCATCTGCTTATACAGTTTCCTATGTGATTGCTCTAGCAAGACTCTTCTGTATAACTTTCAGTTGTAATACTTTTTTTTATAAAAACTATAAAGACTGAATGTGAATGAAAATCAACTCATCATGATCCAAGCTGTATGAAATATTAACCATATTTTATACATGAAATAGA
Source organism: Azorinus chamasolen (assembly GCA_963576725.1). Classification (NCBI taxonomy): domain Eukaryota; kingdom Metazoa; phylum Mollusca; class Bivalvia; order Cardiida; family Solecurtidae; genus Azorinus; species Azorinus chamasolen. Next base: position 50,980,863 of record OY755235.1, read on the forward strand.
AGAAAAGCGTATATTTAAAATAGCAGCAGAGGACGTTTTTGCAAGTCATGTTAGTGAAAGAGTTATGCATTAAAAATGGTTTTTTTTACTTAAAGGGCATCATTGAGATGACCTTGATGTGTCCTTGACATTGGTGAGACAGACTGTTAGGTTAATCGTTACTGTGTCAAATTCCTGGTGTCTGAATTTCCGTGCCTGTTGCTGGTGAAAGATCTTCTTCTTTTTTTTCTTCCTGTCATTTTAGACTAGCCTCATGGCAGACACTTTTTGTTGGTACAGTCTTTGTTAGTAGTGTAGTTGCAGGTTTTGCTATAAAGAAGCTGGTACTCTCTTAACCCTTTCCCTCATATAAATGTGTTTTCGCACATTTGCAGAGTAGACCCAGAGTAGACCCATATCGGATGGCTCATTAGGAGCTTTCTAATCAATGGGTCTGCTCTCTTCACTATAGGAATAGTATAGAATTGGTTCTATCAGTTTCTGCCATGGTTGTAAAATCCATGTGTTATTTTTAGATACAACTGCTTTGAATAAATATACCAAAAAGGAGCCCTCTCATTAGGGTCTGCACGGTTTGTCATGTTAGGCTTATCTTTAGAAAAATCCCTAAATATTCACCATCAGCTTGACCTCTTTAAAATTTGGAATAGTCCATTTGAAAATGAGTAGACCCACATTAGATGGCTAATGTAGGAGCCATCTGATCTATCTACTCTGTTTGTTTATAGGCAGCTCTAGATCTGATTCTTCCTTTTCTGTTATGCCCAAAAATTCTTTTGTTCATATGCCAATATAAAAATGTAGCTAATGAATATTCATGAAGTAAATATCTCATACAGAAATATTTGTTAGGTAAAGAATTAAGAGCTGATGCAACAAACTTTGAATCAGTCAGTTGTAAAAAAAATATCTGTATAAACTGAAAATTTCATCTAACAACTGCAAATAATTTTTTTTTTTTTTTTTTTTTTTTTTTAAAATTGTTATTGGATATACTCTTATCATTGTCTATAAAATATGTCTCCTGCTTATATTCTCATTGAAGATTTTCAGACTCAGTATCAGAAGTTAAACATGTAACTATCTGTGCTCTGAACAGTTGTTGTCTGCAAATATTGCCATCTGCTTCAATTCTATGGCATTTAAAACAATAGTGTCAAAGTCTCAGATGATCTCTGATCTTGGTCGACAGTGTTTGCAAATGCAGGTATACTTATTTCTCATATTCAAAGGGTTAATCCTGCTCTTGCTAGTAGCCTACATATCGGTATCTGCATTTGCTACTAGTGTAAACCAAAATGAGACAGCTCCTATATATGGTCTGCTCATATGAACCTGCACTATCTGCTAAGATAATTCATTTGATACATCTTAAGAATTATTCACCTAATCCTTTCCTCCATGAATATTCATGTAAGAAATTATGATGTCATGAATATTAATTAGATTAATTTGTTATAACAGCATAAGGATATAGGAATTTTTAGCCATTGCAGAAACTGTAGAATCATATCTATATAATATTATAAGCAAACAGAGCAGACCCTGATCAGATGGCTCCTACAGGAGCCATCTGATCTGGGTCTACTCTGTTTGCAAAGGCGTAGAAAGGGGTATTTATGGAGTAAAGGGTTAATAATCATGGAGGATGGATTCACATTTGAATATTCAGCATGAGGTTAACCCTTTCCTTCATAAATACGCCTTTCTACACCTTTGCAAACAGAGTAGACCCAGATCAGACAGCTCCTGAATGAGCTGTCTGATAAGGGTCTGGTCTGGTCTGTTTGCTTATGACACAATATAGATATTCTACAGTTTCTGCCATGCCCAAAACATTTTGTGTTATTAACATAATTGTAAAGTGCATGGAGCAAGCCTACCAATTACCTGTGTACCTATGCTACCCCGTATTCACCACAAACATATAGCACACAGGTGGGAATAAATATGCCACAGCAGTCAGCAGCAAGATGAGGTGGAGGATGCAGAGATTAATCAACCTGTGTCTAATGTATGTATTGGCAAACTCTTGCAACACTTTCAAATTGACCCTTCCAGATCTAACACAGATCTCATGCTTATTCAAGAGGGGACCTTTTCCTTCCCATAAACTATAAAAATTGCAAACAATGCAGACCCTGATCAGAGGGTTCCATCAGGATCCCCCTGATCTGGGTCTACATTGTTTGTACAGGCTATTTAATTTGGTTCCTGTATTACAAGCGTTAACACCTTTGCTAGCCTGCTACTATATGACTGTGATATCAGTTCAAACAATTAACCATTTCCATGTTCAGTATTCATGTCAGAAATAATGACATCATGAATATTTATTAGCTGAATTTTTATAATGCCATATGAACACATGAATGTTTGATCTATAACAATTTAATATGCAAACAGAGCAGACCCTGATCAAATGGTTCCTACAGGAGCCATCAGATCTGGGTCTACTCTATTTGTAAAGGTGTGAAAAGGGTTTATATATGGAAAAGGGTTCAGATCAAAGTAAATGAGTATTTTGTTTGGATCCAAATTGTTTGATTATCGGAAATTTAGGCTATGGCATAAACAGTTGAGTCATATCTATATTATTTCATAAACAAACAGAGCAGACCCAGATCAGAGGTCTCCTACAGGAGCCATCTGATCTGGGTTTACCCTGTTTAAAAAGGTGTACATATGGAATAAAGGGTTGAATGAAACAAATGGAGAAATAAAAAGTGTAGGCCCTTCAGGGGAAATGTGATCTGGGTCTGCACTATTTGCCTAAAATGTACAAGACTGCACATGTCATTCTTCAGTTTAAGTAATTGGTCGAAGATAAATAAAGATGCACACATTTAAACATGTGCCTAATTGAAAGAAACATGGGAGCAGTTGTATAATTTTTTAATCCAGATCAGAAAAGACAATACCTATAGTATCTGAACATTGTTATAGAACAGCCCCCCCCCCGAATAAAATATGCACAACTAAGTATGGTGCTGATCAATCCTATGGACCAAAGATTTTGGGGAATCCACATGTACAAAATTTTCCATGTAAAAATTTCAAAGTCCCACAACTCTGTAGAAGATCGGGGCAATAACTCCAATATTATTGAAGCCAGAGTTATGGAACTTGTGTATGACACTTCCTTCCATCATACTCTTCCCATGTCATTCCAATAGCATCAGTAGAACAGGAGTTATTGATCGGACAAAAAAAATGTAACAAAGGGCAATAACTCCCAAACTATTCAAGCCAGAGACATGAAAACCAAGGCTAAAATATTTGACCTTGAATTGTGACCTTGACTTTTGACCAATGTGCCTAAATCCTGCTTTCTGCACATCGGCTTGTTATGGACAACATTGTTACAGTACAACCACCACCATAGCTAGAAAAAGTACCTGACGACAAGTCTAGTTGCCTAAAGCCAGTGCCCTCTAGATCAGGGTCCATGCTTATAAAACTTTTAGTTGATTGGTCAGATTTGAGCCTTTGGCTCAAATCTGACCAATCAAAAGCTTGAGAACTCAAATCGGACCAATCAAAAACTTGAAAACAAAATCAGACTCAACTAAAAAGCTTTATAAGCATGGACCCTGATATCAAATGTTCTGAAAGCAAAGGCAGCAATGCAAAAAGAGACAATTGCAGACTCAGTTTTATTGAGTCTGTTCATAAGCAGTTACAGTAAAACCTCTCTAAACTGGAATTCTAGTAGAGAAAAATTAAAATACTTTTAAGCAGGTGGCTACTTAATGCAGGGTGAAAGTCATGTAGAGGAGCTTTCTGCATGACTTTTACCCTGCATTAAGCTGCCACCTGTCTCCAAGATCGATATTTATACTATATATAACGTCCGGATTAGAGAGGTTTCAATGTATTGAAAATGCAACACTACTCATCCCCCTAGCGCCAACTTATGGGGTATTCAATTTTCAGAACAACGCGGGACAAAAGTGTTCAAAGTCCCATAACTCTGCAGAAAATCGTCAAATCAGAAAAGGAATAAAATATGCACAACTAGGAATGGTGTTGGTTGATCAATCCTATGAAGGTTCATGGAATTTAGACTAAAGATTTTGGAGAATCCATGTGGACAAAAATTTTCCATGTAAAAATTTACTCCAATATTGAAGCCAGAGTTATGGAACTTGTGTATGACACTTCCTTCCATCATGCTCTTTCCATGAATGAAATGACTTTCCAATAGCATCAGTAGAACAGTAGTATTTGATTGGACAAAAAATGTAGCAAAAGTATTTAAGCCAGAGACATGAAAATTAAGGCTAAAACATTTGACCTTGAATTGTGACCTTGACCTTGACCAATGTGCTTGAATCCTGCTGTCTGCACATCGGCTTGTTATGGAGAACATTTGAGCCACTGCATTTTGAATCCTACCAAGAGTTTAAGAGATATGGAGCGAATACGAAGGTTGTGGCTAAAAACAGTTGATCTTGAATTATGACCTTGACCTTTATCCCACAGGCCTGAATCGAAAGTTCTGCACATTGTCTTGTTGAGTAAAACATTTGGGCCAAAGCATTCTGAAATCCTTCCATATTTATAAGAGATATGGAGCGGACACGAATGTGACAGACAGACAGATAACTTGACCAAAAACAATATGTCTCCCCATTATAAATGGGGGAGACATAATGATCCCCAAGGACCAGAAAATATAACAACATGGAGAATGAAGTATAGGGTGAATTTTTACAAGCCGCCACATAAGCACTTAACACCTGCTGTTGTGAAGTACATAAGTTCTGAAAATGGGAGATCAGAAAATATTACAACACTGAGAATGAAGTATCAAGTGCCTAGTCAGAGCAGACTGTCTAACCCGAGTTCTATATCAGATATCAAGTTGCATATTACCAGAGCCCTAGTTGAGATACCATGTTGTTATGTGTTTAACAGTTTGGATCCTGTTGAGATGCAGCATGTCACTGGAACCAAACTGTTTGCAATGGTAATCACAGATTCACCCATTACAGCAACCCCTGTGAGTCACTTTCCAACAACTTCGGGGATGAAGACGGTTCCTGTAGGAGCTGTCTGATCAGGGTATGCTCTGTTTGCACTAAACCAGGAAAACCATTATAAAAATTCAACTAAACAATATTCCTGGTGAATATGAATAAATTACAGTAAAACCCCTAAAAACTGGACATTTCATTTAGTATAAATATTTGTCTTGGAGACAGGTGGCAGCTTAATGCAGGGTGAAAGTCATGGAGAAAGCTCCCCTAGGAGCTTTCTGCATGACTTTCACCCTGCATTCAGCAGCCACCTGCCTAAAAGTGTCTAAATTCTTCTCTACTAGAATTCTGGTTTTTGAGGGATTTACTGTATTTATTACATGAATATTCATTAGGTAAAGGATTAAAAGAAGCAAACCAAACAATTCTGTGGAAGACACATGGTTAGCATGCTAAAGGATAATTACAATAACTGCTGTTTCTCCGTCCCGTCTTGGGACTGCAATACTGATGCATTTTGCATGACAAGCATTGCTAGTAAGCACTTTTAAGTGACAGTTCAAAAGTACAGTAAAACCTCTCTGGAATGACCACTGAAAAAAGTATATTTCTGTGTAGGAGCTGTCTGATCAGGATCTGCCCTGTTTGTTTATGATATAGAGTATAGAATAATATAGATCTGATTCTGCAGTTTCTGCCAAGATAAACAAAATATTCATGAATATTGAACAGGGAAACAACAGGTAAAGTGGTTATTATAGAGATTTTTGAGGCAGTTTGAAATTAGATGACTGTATGTAGCATGTCAAGCCCTTGTACACCGCAAATCTATTTAACTCTTTACTCCATAAATATTCATTTAACCCTTTCCCTCATATAAAAGTGTTTTCACGCATTTACAAACAGAGAAGACCCAGATCAGACGGCTCCTATAGGAGCCGTCTGATCAGGGTCTGCTCTGTTTGCTAGTTGAATTTACTTACTAAAATGGCTACAATGTTCCACCTTGCATATTTCATTATAACATTTGTCCATGAATATTCAGTAGGTATTAAAATTTGGAATGAATATAGAACAGGGAAAGGGTTAAGAAATAATGCAATCATGGATATCAATTAGTTTGTTATAATAACACGTGGACGCATGAATTTTACCATGGCAGAAACTGCAGAATTCTATGTTATATCACAAGAAAACAGCGCAGACCCTGATCAGACAGTTCCTATATGATCTGGGTCTACACTGTTTGTAAAGGTATAGAAAGATGTATTTATGAAGTAATGGGTTAAGAAAAAATAGAAAAGGGGGATAAATCAATAATATGTAGAGCTAGTTACGGATCTTGTATGCAACTTGTCATCTACTTATGATTAACGCTTTCCCCCATAGGCTATTTTTAGATCCAACCACTTTGAATAAATCTAACGAAAAGGAGCATTGACTAGAGAAAAGGAAAATTTTAGAATTTTGTAGTTTGAAACCATTGTGATAAATAGAGCATTTGCTCCTATAGGAGCAAATGCTCTATTTATCACAATGGTTTCATTAAGTGACTTTTACAGAGGCGTAGAAAGGTGTATCTATGGTGGAAAGGGTTAAGATGTGTGTCAACTAACATTAAATTCTGTCATTGCATAGAGAAATTGATAGCCTGGACAAAATCTTTACAAGAAAAACTAGAGCTAAAGCTGAAGATAATTAATACCTTGAATCTTAAATTTTATTAAGTGTCATGAAAATACTGAAATATATTTGCTTCACAAGGACATTGCAAATTCAAAGATGGTCACCAGTCAGCCATCGTGAATCCAATTAGGGAGAACATGGTGCTTCAACATTGTCAATTACGTTCATGTTTTTGTATTAAAAATTGCAACAGTCTGTTGAACTAGTATGCTCCACAAGGAAATTTGAATCCTATTTGGAAAAAATAGCCAAACTATTGTGCCTGTGCAACTACTGTTCAATAAATGGTCAAAGGAATGCCATGCTGTTGAGGACAACACAAATTTGGGAAATTTCGACGAAGAGTTATATTAGGCAATAACACTGGTTATAAAACTCCACTAAGATATTGTACCTGTGCAACAACTATCCCAAGTTTGGTAATGCTAGCACGTGATCTTCAGAGGACATCGCCAATTTGGGGATACATGTATTTTGATAATCAAAGGCCACAACTTCTGCCGGAATTATGCAATATTGCTGGTTTCTGCCTCTGCAACTACTGACCAAGTTTGGTAATGATTGGTCAAGGGATTCTCATGTTATTAAGAGAACAAGACTCGTTTTGAGAAATTTTGACAATCACAAGGCCATAACTCATGACCAAATGATGCAATATTGCTATGTAGTTATTCAACTCGGCAGTTATATTGTGAATGTGCAACTGTTGATTGAGTGTGGTAATGATTGATCAAAGATTTCTCATCATATGTAGAAGACAACACAACTTTTGGGAAATTTTGACAATCTAAGGGTCACAACACCTGTCTGAATGATGCAATAATGCTTGTTATCAAACTCGTCTGACATATTGTCCAACTATTGACAGACTGGTAATCAGAGGTCAAAGGATTCTTATGCTCTGAAGAGAACAACTTCAATCAATGGGCCATTGATTGACAATCAATGGGCCATAACACTGGACTGAATGGTACAATATTGCTGGTTATTGTACATGGTTAAGATTTTGTGTCTTTGCATCCATTACTCGAGTGTGGTATTTGATTGGTAAAAGGAATATCATGCTATTGGGAAGACAACATCAATATTTGAGAAATTTTGACAATCAAAGGGTCACAACTTCTGCCTAAATGATGCAATATTGCTTGTTATCAAACTCTGCTGAGATATTGTGTCTGTGCAAGTGCTGAACAAGTTGATTGGTCAAACTATTCTCATGCTATTGAGAGGACAACACCAATTTTTTGGGACATTTTGACAATCAAAGGGTCATAACTCACGCCATATCATTTGTTATTGACCTCTGCCAAGATATTGTGCCTTTGCAGCTGATGACCATGTTTGGTTTTGTAGCGGTAGGAAATACATTGACAACCTTCAATAATAAGATATAAGAGATGTACAAAAACCGTTTATTCCTCGTCTATTGAGAGGACAAATCCAATTTTCGGAAATTTTAACAATCAAAGGGCCATAACTCATGACTGAAGTTCTGCAAATATCTACCAAACCCTATTATTTTGGTACTCATTAAAATTCTAATGAGTACCAACAAGAAAAGGCTTGATTGAGAAATAAGTGGTTTAAAAGCTACATCAGTGTGCCTCTTGTAACTACACCTCTGTGTTCAATATAGGCCTAATCATGTTCATGGTGTTTGCTAATCTCTGAATAGTACTCTTACCTATGACCCTAGTCATATGCACTATAAGTCTATAAGTGAGTTCTGTAAATGCTACTCACTGTTTGCACAACAGGGTCCATGCTTATAAAGCTTTTAGTTGAGTCTGAGTTTCGTTCTCAAGCTTTTGATTGGTCAGATTTGAGTTCTCAAGCTTTTGATTGGTCAGATTTGAGCCAGAGGCTCAAATCTGACCAATCAAAAACTTGAGAACGAACTCAGACTCAACTAAAAGTTTTATAAGCATGGACCCAGGTGTCTGTTGTTTTGTCTCCGTAACATAGAGAGGAATTGTATTTTCTTACTTCCTTGCATAGGAGCGCAGGGGAAATCAAAATACAAGCAAAGCCAGTGTTGTATAAACTATTGTAATTTATTAAATATACCTATCTAAATAACAGTCCCTGATGGGTATCAAATCCAACATAGAGAAAACAAATGTATAATAGCAATAGGCAGCACTAAAGTGCTCACAAAAATCTCTGAGGCTATTTTGAGAGCATCCTCTGGTATTGCGAAATATTGTCTCAATATCAGATACACTCAAAATACCTTAAAGATATGTGAATGTAAAAACAGAACAAACACAAACTAGAAATAGGACATGGATTCCCCCACTGCTGCATGTGCTGCATGTCCCACAAAGTTGCCATATAAAATGCCTTAATATTGATCAAGGTAAGGACCATAACTCTGGTATTACTGTCAGATCCCATGTGAAAACTGCAATGCAGGAGCACAACTTCTCATCCAAATAAACATTCATATAATGGCTGATGACTTTAAGTCTATTAGTCAAGGAGCAGTGTGTACCGCAAAATTTTCAGGATGCATGTAATTACTGATGGAAGCACAAGAACAAATCTATATCCCTTTTCATATACATGTGTATGGGAGCATAAAAATGAAATATCAACAGATCATTTACTTTTTTAACATTCAAGAACTTTTAATCACCATCTTTGGTGAAAACATGATCATGAACAAAATAATATTGTTTAAGGTTTAAGAGCTAAACAGTGTCAACTTTTATCAAACAGCTCCACTAACAGACCCTGGATTTTGGAACAAATCTCCTTTACCTGATAGAGATGCCTAAGCAAACAGAGTAGACCCAGATCAGATGACTCTTATAGTAGCAGTCTGATCAGGGTCTGCTCAGTTTGCTTATGGAAATAAATAGATCTGATAGTATGATTTTTTGCCAATGGCAGAAACTACAGTATCCGATACCATAGTTTCTGCCATGGCCAAAAATCTTATGAAAATGAAAAATAAGCTAAAACCTGTTCATGATGTCATTATTTCTAGGTAAAGGATTAATACAAACTTTATCTACCATATGGTAAAATGTTACTATAGTATTAAAACACATGTTTGAGCCCGTCTTACTAAAGATGGTACTACTGAAAATACTGAAAGTTCTAAGATATGTTAGAACTGTTATACAAATTAAGCCTTGATTACTGCAAACTAAAAGTAGTTTCCATTTAGGACTAACAATAATGTTGGCTGTACGATCTTTAGTAAGATGGGTCCCTGGGCCATTACTTAGCATATAAGAAGAAAAGTGGTTAACCTTTTACTCCATAAATACACTTTTCTACGCCTTTGCAAACAGAGTAGACCCAGATCAGACAGCTCTTATAGGAGCCGTCTGATCAGAGTGTGCTCTGTTTGCTTAAGTAAACCTAGATCAGATGGCTCCTAGCTCTCACATGAATATTCATCAGGAAAAGAGTTAAACTACAACTTTCATATACATTAGTAGTCTTTTAGAAAAGAATAAGAAGAGAAAACAAATCCAGTATTAAATACAAGTCAGTAGAGTAAGAGACCATATTAAATTACCCCAGTACAATATTCCTACCCACTTGTGTCCGTCTATATCACATCTAGAACTATACAAGATGTGCAATACAAAAAAGTGACAGTAAAACCTCCCCATGGCCACCACTTAATAAACATGGGAGCTCATTATCAGCAGGTGAATGCAAAACCCTTCCCCTCATGGAGACACCTTTTGACGTTCTGTAGACCCAGATCAGATGACTCCTGCAGGAGCTGTCTAATCAGGGTTTGCTCTGTTTGTTTATAGAATAATATAAACTGATTCTACAATGTCTGAAATGTTTAACTTAAAGTGCAATGAATATTCATCAAGTGACAGATTCTTGCATAATTATTCATGAGGGAAAGGGTTAATGCAGAATGATCATAATGTAGAAGGAGCCTTTTGGATGGTAATTTTTAGAAGGATTTTACTGTATCTTCAAAGATTTGCAATAATGATCTGAGATGTATCTCATATATCAAATATTCTTAACCCTTCACTTGCTGAATTTAAAAAAACAACATTTCTCCTTCTTTACCCATGCCCTGTTGTATAATTACATATACCTTCACTGTGTACACGTATTTCGCTGTGCAATCACTGCTGTGGAGTACTCTGGTTGCACAATCAACTTGTAAATAGTGCAGACCCTGATGAGACAGCTCCTGCAGGAGCTGTCTCATCTGGGTCTTCAATATTTACAGGTAGGTATATTGATGCGAATAGCAAGAGAAGGGTTAATAATGCTGAAAAAAAAATCCCATTTGTATATACACATGTACATATTAATAAAAAAAATGTTAAGGAAATCACATATCTCTTAAATATAAGTCATAACAAAAAGGTGCTGCTACACTATTTTAGTGACCCTCTACCTATACCAGACATTTAAACACAAACAAACCACGGCTGAATGAAACCATCTTTAATACATGTATTAGAATGCATACTTTACAATACATACTGCTTTGGTATTAAGTGGAGAAATAATGGGTTTACAATCTAAATTTGCTGCTAGATATAGAAAAATGTACTTATTCATTTATATATATGATCAATTAAGACGTGCAAAGCAGTGAAATTAGTATTGACAGGCATAGAAAATGTCATATTTAAACTCTGAAAATTAGATAATTCTTTCTACATGTTAGTATAAAGTAAATATTGCAGAATTTCCACTTATCAAAATCCCAAAACAAGCTAGAAATGCAGTGCTCATTCTGCACCTTAATGAAAGAAATAAATTAATCATGACAAATACATACAAAAAATCACTTGTTTGCTTCAGTGTTGAATGCTGTCTCCCATTACTTCATGACTATTGATGCAAGTCTCCACAAATTATGAATTCATTTAACCCATTACTTCATAGGTTATTCTTTCAATAAATCTGCCGAAAAGGAGCATTTAGTAGAAGAAAGGGAAATTTTAGAAATGTGTAGTTTTTAAACCATTGTGATAAATAGAGCAATAGCTCCTATGGAACAAATGCTCTATTTATTACACTTGCAGAGACGTCACTATGAGGGAATGGGTTAATTCTAGAACTAAAAATATATAATAAGGAAATATATTGCCAAAGAGTAGAGAATCAGATCTATAACATACAAGCAAACATAGTAGACCCTGATCAGACAGTTTCTCCAGGAGCTGTCTGACCTGGGCCTTTTCTGTTTGCAAAGGCATGAAAAGGCTGCTTTATGGAGTAAAGGAATAATTGGTAAAAGCTAGTAGCAAATAAACCTCAAAATTGGGTGGGATAGGCAAATTTCATAAGAGATAATATCAATATTTCATACTCATCAGGGCCTCCTTTAACTATAAGACGGTATCAAAAACACTTTCACAGAAATGTGAGTTCAAACAAACACCCATACCTGTGAGAAAAACACTACAAAGAAAGTTCCTGCTTATATACAAAACTACTGACCCTGAACAGCCCCATATACTTGTCAGAACCGTTGCATCAGGTCATACGACAAAATTTACAACACTCACAGAAAATACATAAAGTTTGACCTTGGTATAAAATTAATGCAACATGTACATCGGGATGCCTTGTTTTATACACATTAACCCTTTCAGTGCAGGTAACAAGTCACTAATGTCCTTTGCAAAACAGTGAAGATCCAGATGAGAGGGCTACTATAGGAGCCCTCTCATCAGGGTCTGCACTGTTTTTCTTTACAAAATTTTCTCAGGGAATATTCATGGTAAGGTTGACCAGTTGGAATAGTCCATTTGAAAATTCACCATTGAAAGGGTTAACCCTTTACTTCATAAATATGTCTTTCTACACCTTTGCAAACAGAGTGGACCCAGATCAGACGTTTCTTGTAGGAATCAACTGATCAGGGTCTGTTATATTTGCTTATGAAATAATATAGATATGATTCTACAGTTTCTGCCATGGCCAAAATTCCTTGATCCATGTGGCATTATAAACATTACTCTAATTAATATTCATGATGTCATTAATTCATACATAAATATTCATAGAGTAAAGGGTTAATTACACGAGTATCTGTAAACCCTGACCAGACACTGCAGTTAATATTTAGACACTGGTCTAGATTTTCATGTTTTAGAAACCTTGAAGCTCTGACAGGTTTCTCATGCTACATTCCAAATAAATTAAACTGTCTCTAAACTGCACCAAACATTGCCAACATCTGAAATATCTATCTCATTTAATTCTTTCCTTCATATAAATGCTATTTTCACGCTTTTGCAGAGTAGTTCCAGATTAGACAGCTCCTGCAGGATCGTCTGATCAGGGTCTGCTCAGTTTGCTTATTGAAATACTTACATGTGATCCTACAGTTTTTGTCTATATCAATCATTCCCTTTCAAATATTTACCTTTTGAAAATTGAATATTTATGAAGTTAATGCATTATTGTTCATTCTAAGAGTGTTCAAAGGAACATGCATGTCAACCTGTCCTCAACAGTGTGACAAAAGCATGACAGATTGACAAACAGATAGGTAGGAGAAGTGATCCGAAGTATCATCATGCCAGATGACACACGAAGTTGGAGTAATGTGAACCTGAAGAAACTGTCATAAGCGGCCATCCAAAAGGTCTTATTATGGGTCTGCAAGGCAGGTGTCAGCTTAATGCAGGTCAAAAGTAATGCAGAAAGCTATAGACAATTTCTGCATTTCTTTTGACCTGCATTAAGCAACCACCAGCTTTTTAAGACTCCCATGTCCCATAAATGAATGGCCGCTTAGGACAGGTACTACTGTATATCACCACAAGAACAGTTTACATGTGATTTACATTTCCTGGAAAAACTTATCAGTGTTTTGCATTTCTTTCCTGTAAAACTGTCTTTAACCCTTCGCTTGCTGAATTTTAAAATACATTTCTCCTTCTCTACCCATGCGCTGTTGTATAATTACATATATATTCACTGTGTACAAGTATATCGCTGTGCAATCACTGCTGTGGAGTGCATTGGTTGCACAATCAACTTGCAAATAGTGCAGACCCTGATGAGACAGCTCCTGCAGGAGCTGTCTCATCTGGGTCTTCACTATTTACAGGTACATATATTGACGTGAATAGCAAGCCATGGGTTAAATGGTCTAGCACAACATGAACTTCATTAGGATTGTGTAGGGACATTTCTGTGTCCTTGGTCAAGGGGGCTATATTGTTACCTCTTTATGTCTGATTCGTATTTGTACTTTGGGTGAAACTTTGTAACCTTCTAATACAGGCATTCAATCATGATATCAGAATGGTCTCACACATTCCTCCTCTCCTACTCTCAGCTGTCATTGGATTGGTGTGTTAATACTTTTAATTGTATTTCAAAACAAGTGTCAACAATTTGTTCTTTTTCCATTGTGCACAGGATCTTTACTTGTCCTCGTCAAATTTGAGTGGATTGTCACCTGGGTTAGGCAGTTTGGTAGTGGAAGGTTCCACGCCCCAGATTTCACGTGCATACTCAGAAATGGTTCTGTCACTAGAGAACTTTCCAGAGGAGGCAATATTGTGCAAGCACATTTTGTTCCATAGAAGTGGGTTCTGAAATGACACATACACAATACCAGATTTACACAAGTACTATATGCAATGGGGTTATTGTGTAAGTTTTCTCAGGACCAATAGTTGTTTATTCTACAAGAATTAATGCATTAATATTCAAAAAGTTAGAATGAAAGTTTAACCCTTTACTCCATTAATATGACTTTCTACACCTGTACAAACAGAGTTAACCCAGATCAGATGGCTCCTGTAGGAGCTGTCTGAACAGGTCTTTTCTATTTGCTTTTGATATGATATAGATATGATTCTACAATTTCTGCCATGGCAAAAAATCCAGTATCCATAGGAAATTAATATTCATACTGAACATAGGAAATGTTGACCATAGCAGAAAAGAATCAGAACTATTTTTCTATACTGAAATGATTCTGCTTCACCAAAAATTGTAACTCACCGTGAATGTTTTGCTCACAGTCTGTTGGCACTTGATGTAAGAATCAAAGTCAGCAAACAGCATGAACCTGGCAAACAGAAATCATTTGTCAGTACTCAAGAACAAAAGAGAACAGGTGGATAAAAACATAAAGCAAATACAGTAGAACCTCTCTATAACGGCCACTAAATTACATCAAGTATTTTGTGTTAAAGGCAGGTGGCTGCTTAAAGCAAGGTGAAAGTAAAACAGAACGCTCCTATAGGAGCGTTCTGTTTTACTTTTACCTTGCTTTAAGCAGCCACCTGCCCTAAATACCAACTAATGAACACAATTTAGTGGCCGTTATAGAGAGATTTTACTGTATAACCATTTGAATGTGGGACACACATGCACTGTCATTTGCAAACAGTGTAGACCCAGATCAGAGAGCTCTCTGATTAGGGTATGTACTGTTTATCAATCAAAATCCTGTGAAAAGTTGAAAGGGTTAATTGTAATATTGAACATAATATCCTCTCCAACTACACACAACTCAATTAAATAAGAATAAACTTTTACCAGCTGCAACATGAATATATTTCTATGAAATTTCTCACCTGTCTTGGTTCACCAATGAATTGAAAATATCATGGAACAGACCGGGCTCATCAGGATTAAAGTAGCCGGAGTTGATCTGATCCATGATCTGTCTGATTTCTGCATTGTTGTCATAATGCCATCTGGCATTGTAGCTGAATATAGAAAAGGTGTTATAACCATTAATGACTGTTTTTAACATTTCTGATGTATATTGTTTTCAGCTGTGAAACTATTCTGCTTTTTGTTTCAACATTAATTAATATACAACCCATCACTCTAAACTGGAAGTTTAATAAAGAATAATTTAGGCAGAAGGTTGTTTAACCCATTCCCTCATAGGCTATGTTTAGACCCAACCTTTTGAATAAATCTACCGAAAAGGAGCATAAACTGGAGAAAAGGAAAAGTTTAGAATTGTGTAGTTTTGAAATCATTGTGATAAATAGAGCATTTGCTCCTATGGAGCAAATGCTCTATTTATCACAATGGTTTCATAAAGTGATTTTTACAGAGGCGTAGAAAGGCGTATTTTTATGGAGGAAAGGATTAATGCAGGGTGAAAGACCCTTGAAAAGATTAAGAGGGGGTTCACTGTATTTATTACTTTATTGAAAAAAAAACCCTTAAATTCTGATGACGTCACATACTGAATTACTTGACATCTGATCTTGAACCAAGTTAATGATAAATGCCAGCCATGTTACCATAAGCAAAAGAAGCGGGCAAAGTACAACTACTAAATCATTCTTATAGACATAGAAACAGAGATACAAATAAGAGACGATTCTAAAGAGCGCCACAACATAGTGTTTGGTGGAGAAATGATGATTTCACTATTTGAGTATGCACATTTATCTTCTGCTCCACAGACACAAGCTGCCAAGGTAAGCAATAAATGTTCTCTTTCCATCCTATGGAAAAATTGGTAATAACATTTGCAAACAACTCGAAATTCTTATTGGATCTAAATAAGGGATGTTTGTAAACCATGTATGTCCCCACCCTAATGTCAACAAGCCTATAATTTTGATGTATGAACTTGAAAAGTGACCTTGACCTACTGACCTCAAAATCTACAGGAGTCATCTACTTATCATGACCTGCCTTCCAACCAATGAGGACTCTAGGTAATAGGTTCATGAGTTATTGATCAAAAACCATTTCGTCAACAGACAAGGGGACAAAATGGACATAAGCAAAGCAGAATACCCACATCCCCTTTTTAACAAAAGCGCCAGTGGACACAACATACGCCGGTCTATGCCTTGTTCAACGTAAATTGAGGTTAACATATTTGCTAAACGCAAATTCTAAGTCCAATTGTGTGACCTTGACCTTGGATATATGTACTGCGACACACCCATGCTGCACCATTCTATAATACGTCTCATTTTTTAAAATGGGCGTATAAAAAGGGGACATAAAAGGTGTTTGGATGGACAAAAACTGTACCCTATCACATACCTCCCCAATCCAGGACCTGCAATGGTAATAAGTGTGTCTTTTAAACCTTAAAGTGTGGCAACCAAGTATATAAGACCTTTTCACACAGTATAGACCCAGATCAAAGGGCTCCTGAGGGAGCCTTTTGATCAGGGTCTGCAGTTTGTCATAAAAATAATTTCCTTCTGTGATAAATATAGATCAAATTTCTTGTTCACTTAATTTTCCATGAGGGAGGAGCCAGTTTAACCCATTCCCTCATAGGCTATTTTTAGATACATCCTCTTTGAATAAATCTACCGAAAAGGAGCATTATCTAGAGAAAAGGAAAAATTTAGAATTTTGTAGTTTGAAACAATTGTGACAAATAGAGCATTTGCTCCTATAGGAGCAAATGCTCTATTTATCACAATGGTTTCACAAAGTGACTTTTACAGAGTCGTCAAAAGTCGTCAATATGAGGGAAAGGGTTAAATTATTCAGCAGGTTAAGGGTTAACCACTGCATCGTCTGCAATGTTCCAAGACTTACCCTTTCTTTGATAGAGCTTCTACCTCATCCACTGTCATGCCAAAGATGAAGATATTCTCTGGGCCCATCTCCTCTCTCATCTCCACGTTGGCACCATCCAGGGTACCAATAGTGAGGGCACCATTCAGCTGGAACTTCATGTTACCTGTTCCAGAGGCCTGTGTAACAGATACATCAGTTTTTTGCTAAAATGTGTACTTTAATTAAACAAACCAGACTTCCATACATCAGTGTCCTAAACAAACAATATTTCCCAAGAATGGAATGAGAAATATACGATACCATCAGACAGGGTGGCTCCTAGGCTATCCAAGCAGTGTGGACTCCTACCATTCTTTATCTCTGTGACCATGCACAGAATTTGCTAATGTCCATGCACAGTGTTCCATTTACCCTTTAACATTTGTACAATACCCCCGGTAATTCACAACTTCATTATTCATCAATATTCATTAACTGAATTTTTGAATGCCGGAAGAAACCCCAACAGAATTTTGCCCCATCCTTAAAAACTGCATAGTGGAACATAGTGCTCCATCATGGTTTTGCACACACGGGATGTTGTCCCATCCTATTTTTCTCATACGGAACTTTGCCCCACTCTAAGGCGGAATTTTGCACCATCAATTGTCATTTTCCCATTCTATAGCCTATGGCCTTGTTCTATTGCAAAATTGTGTTTAACATATTTTCAACTTATTATTTTGGCAAATAATTATTTAAAGGCATATCATTGAGAATCATAACCCGATACAAACCTACTATATTTAAGGGGGGGGGGGGATGATTGGAAAATTGTCGTCTGCTCAATTCACTTACACATCTTTAATTTTCGAATGAAATGTACTACATAAGTGCAAAATTATCACTCTGGGTCGTATTTTTGGAGTAAAGGGTTAACTCTTTTGGCGCCAAATTTAAAAGTGTCGTCTGCAATAATAATTTCATATTAAATATAATTCTAAACTAAATAGTAAAGGTATATTAGTAAAACATTTGTTTTTAAAAACCTTTATGATTGGGCTAAAACAATACAGAAAACAGTGTAGCGGCATCTGACCTGGGACTGCACTGTTTTCAATGGTGCCAACAGGCGACATTGGCACCAAAAGGGTTAAAGGTTGTATCATTTGTTTGCTTACCTCTGTTCCTGCAGTAGAGATCTGCTCACTAAGATCTGCCGCTGGAATGATCTTTTCAGCCAGGGATACACGGTAGTTCTCAAGGTAGACAATCTTGAGTTTGTCCCCGATGATAGGGTCATTGTTGACAACGTGGCCAACGGAGGTGATCAGCTTGATGATAAGCTTGGCCATGTGGTAGCCTGGGGCAGCCTTGTGGAAACAAATTCAACTGAGTCAATAAAACTACACCATGGAAAGACCTAGACAATATCTGCACAGGTACTTGTCCATATGCTGACATTCACCTACGAGATAAGCATTCGCTAAAGCATTGTCATTATTTACGCTCTTCAAATCCATGGGTCAATTTGTGTTTACCCGACTGGACCCAGATAAGATGCCCATTATTCAATGTGGAATATGTGTTGAAAGGTATTACATAGTACCCAATTAATATTCATGTAAGAAATAATGATTGCATGAATATCAAATAATTAGTTGAACATTTTATAATTGCATTTTTAACAAGGGGATATTTCACCATGACAGAAACTAAAATCAACGCAATATGAATTATAAGCAAACAGAGAAGACCCTGAACCAAGGTCTATTCTGTTTGCAAATGTGTCCCTATTGATAAAGAGTTTAAGTCGCTAAACATAGCAGTGCCTTTGTCCTTTTTGCAATAATGTTTGACCCGAGCATAAACGGTACCATACAGCTATAGAAAGAGGCATACTGACATATCTAAATCTCTTATTTCTAAGATAACACTATCTTGTTTGTACTTCACCACGGAGAAGGGATTCTAATGGATATTAATAAGACAGGGTTTGACCAATAAAATATAGAAATCATTTTATAAGACTTCCCAAATACTCCTCTTAACCTTTTCCTTCATATAAATGTGTTTTCACGCATTTGCAAACAGAGTAGACCCACATTAGACGGCTCCTATAGAAGCTGTCTGATCAGGGTCTGCTCTGTTTGCTAGTGGAATTTGAAAGATCCTTTTCTCTACTTTCTAAAATGGCTACATTGTCCAACTATTTTAGCCATGAATATTCAGTTGGTATTGAAATTTGGAATAAATACAAAACAGGGAAAGGGTTAAACTACAACTCTGGTCATACTTTGTCTAATCCTTTGTATGCTTAACCCTTTCCCTTTTGAATATTCATTGATGAAAATGATGGCATCATGAATCTTTATAAGCTGAATTTTTATAATTGCATATATACAGTCCACTCTCGTTATGGCGAACTCGCTTGACACTTGACACGAATTTCTCGTTGACACGAAGTTTTTGTAAAGTCCCAACTTTTCTTCAGGGTTCCCACAAAACAGAAAAAGTAAAATTCCCTGACTTTTTACTGACTTTTCCCTGACCAAATTTCAATTTTCCCTGACCCCATGTTAAAAGTAATTTAATTGGTCATCTATAAGCATGATCAATAAATGTTGGCCTCCGTCCTCCCCATCAGCCAATCCTTACCACCTCTCTCTTTATGATAACTATATATACAGCAGTAGTGTTTTGATCATTTTAAAAAAAAAATGTTTTTGACTTTTTCATTTTAATTGCTCAATATTGAATGTAACATGCAGGATGCCAATCATGTCCTTATAATTATGCACCCAAAGTAGAAAGTCTCTTGAATCTTTTCTACCTCTCTTAACCCTTTCCTCCATGAATTTTTATTAGAGACTCCATCTACTATGAATATATAATTAAGTAAAATTTTATTTTTCAGCTATGAAATATTTTGGCAGTAGACTACAGTAATTACTCAGATTTATGATATTTTTCTAAGCAAACAGAGTATACCCTGATCAGGCAACTCCTACAGGAGCTGCCTGATATGGGTCTATTCTGTTTGCAAAGGTGATGAAAAGGTGATGAAATGTGTATCTATGGTGGAAATGGTTAATCTATCAATTTTTCTGTGTAAGCTGAATTTTAAAATAGTACATACAGTGTGTAAGACACTGATATAGCATGCTATTAAATTTTCATCACTTTTTTTTTGGCAAAAAAGGTCCTTTTAATGGGTCTCTGTAGATGCCAGAAAAGGGTCTGCATTTTCACTGTTTTCATAATAGCAGACCAAATATTGTTGCACTAACAATTGAAGACAGTACAGTACAATGTCCAACATTTAGCACCGCTGTCCTGCAGCCTGTCCTAAAATGTGAAGACACTACAGTAGAATGTCCAATATCTAGCATTGCAGCCCTATTCTAGCACTGCTGTCAAAATGGATGCTGGAGTCTTGCAGAGGTGCCAGAATTCTGCAATAATTTTGTTTTAACAGACTTCATGACAGATATACTATAAAATTTGGATGTGAAATATACATTTAGCTGATCAAAGATGTATAAAGATGTTTGGTTTAGTCAAAATTGAAGAAACTGCCTTAGCCTTTTATATTCATTCTTTCTCCTTTTTGACATATTTCCTCGGCCCTCATCCTTTGGTTCCAAATTTCCCTGACTTTTCCCTGACTTTTGCCAAATTTCAAATTTCCCTGACCAATTAAAAAATTCCCTGACTTTTCCCTGACCTTGAAAAAAAAATCTTTTTTCCCTGACTTTTCCCTGTCCGTGGGAACCCTGTTCTTCCTATATATTCTATATAAATTTAAGTTTTTAAGACGAATTCGAACTGATCACATTTTCGTTAAGTCGAAGTCATTTTCCGTCCCCAAAGTGTTTGTTTGCATGTAATTATCGGTGTTTGTATCGAAGTCGCACCTCTCAGTCTGATTGAATTCGAGGTGTGAATTGGACCTTTTGATCCGACCCTGGCAAAGTACGCCAGGTGATCACGACACACGTAATTACAGTGTTTTGTGGGTAAACAATAACTGGTGTCAGATAATTATTCAAACTGTGGAACAATGCCGCGTTGAGTGAACGTTATTTAGTAAAATGACACCTTACCGTTCATTTGTCCTAAGTGTCAATCATAACTACTGTAGTAAGAAAGATAACTCTCAAGCGTCCTCGCTTCCGGACGATTTTGTAGAGATTGGATAAAAAGTAAGGCCTGTTCCTTATTTTATTACCAATACATGCAGTTCAACACTGAATTTAATTTGTCACTTGAGTAATAGCGAAACAGCTCACGGCGAAACATATTTAAAATGGTGACTACATTTTGAAACGTCTGGTTTCCTGAATAAGGCTGTTCTCTTAGATGTACCGGAAGTACACGAATCGGCAACCAGCTAGTTTACGTGTGATTGCGTATTTCCGGTGCCCGTTTAGGAAAAGGGATTTCCCATAGAAATGGCGTAAACAAACGATGCGCTTTAAAAATCGCCAAACCAACGGTGATTAATTCAATAATAAAGGCAAAAGGGATCTGAAAATTGGATAGGGCCTTGTAAATTACGGTATACTGTCATTAATGGAGGGTAGGAAAGACAGAATTTTGTTCTCGCAGTAATGGATCAACACGCACATGTACAATTTTATATACACAGAGTGCGATTCTTTTACACAATGTGAAGACTAAACTGTACAAGCACATTAATATTCTTGTAATATGGCAGCTTGTTTAAGGTGAACGTAATGGAAGAAACTGGATTTTTTTTAAAAATGGCATGTGATTTTTGAGTCGAACTCTCGATGAGTCGAAGTTTTTAACAGGTCCCTACGAACTCGACATAACGAGAGTCGACTGTATATATGTTCTGCGCATTATTGGAATATGGACTATTCCAGAATAATTATTGTCCTGCGCGTTTTAGGAATTCCAATAATGTCTGGCCATTCTAGAATTGCCCTGTGCGATTTTTAGAATCACGCAGGGCAAAATTACATTACAGTATGTGATTATCACAGCAATCATACTTTGCCGTGTGTCGTAATAATTACCTTATTATTTATGATTAATTGGCGAGAAAAAGAGCTGGATGCAGGTACACTTTGTTTTTGTTGGTGTAATTTGTGAAAAACAATATTTCTGTTAAACCCTTTTATCAGTCGCCTCTTACGATCATGCAAAGGGTGAGTAGTGGTACCCATACTTGTGCCATTCAGGCATGCCCAAGTATCACATGGGACACAAAAGTGTTTGAAGGAGCACATGTCAGCTACTGAAAGCATGATTAAAACAAAGAGTCGTAGATTACAAGTGTTTCAGACAGACAGCGAGACAGACAGACCCATCGATAGTCAGATTGGCAGTTACACAGACCAAGAGACAAGTTTCATTCTTCTTACAGCAAGTTACACAAAAACTAAAGTAATAATAATGATAACAATAATCATAATAATAATAAGGAAGACATGGATTCATTTTGGTGTGCTTCTGCGTAAAATAGGCAAATAATTTCATCAGGACACATTAAACATTGCGACATGTGAGTCCCAAGGATGCAATGCAAAAAAATTGCTAAAAACATTCCTTCAACTTCAAAACAAACAATAAGTCATTTTCGCATCAATGCTGGGTCAGGCATTTTTTAGTCTGGGTCATATAGACGTTTATCTGACCCTACTTCGATAATGAGTGTCTGATTGATTGGGACTAGACCCATGTAAAAAGTGCTAAGGCACCGGTAGTCTCAACCAATCACTGCTCTTGATTCTCGATGTAAAAGCCCGGATGAAGGCCACCTCTGAATTTGTTTGAATTTGAATTTGAACAAGTTTTCATGCCACCAAAAAAGAAACTGAAAACAGACCTAAATAACAATTGAAAGCCATTGATAGGTTGTTTCAATAAAACACCAAGTCCTAGCAGTAGCTAGTACAGGTAGTGTATCAGGTCCGCGAAGAGAAAACTACTAATAGTAGTAATGCAAAACAGCCTGAAAACACTAAACATGAAGTCAGACTCCGACTGCTGCCAGTGCGCATTTACAGTGTTAATTTCGAGGATGAAAACTTGAGTAAATCTTGTCTTTAAATGATAGTCATAATAGGTCATTGACTCATTGTTAAAAATGTTAATGTTTTATTACACTTTTTTCATACTATTTGATCAAAACTTACTGTGACTCTTTCATTTGGTTTGGGACTCATTGTTTCAAAATATGTCAGCCCCAAGGACCCATAATGTCAGATTTCAAAATGAATCACTGCATTGAGCAAAACAATCTGTATTGTATGCAAGTACATTGTGTATATTTCCACATACCTTTCCTCCAACCATGATAGTCCTGGGCACTACGGCCTTGTTTGGATCTTTCTTGATCTGGTTATATAGCCAGATCATGTGCATGCAGTTGAGGAGCTGGCGTTTGTACTCGTGAATTCTCTTCACATGGATATCGAAGATGGATCCTGGGTTCACATCAATATTATACTTCTCCTTGATGTAAGATGTCAACTTCATCTTGTTTTCCTGCAAAAGGTATGAACTTTTAGCTCAAAAGTTTCTCAAGACTATCGTGACTTTAAACTCTTAGCTTATAACAGAAAATATTGCATCACGTTTTATTTACAAAAATATAATCAGCATCAAACAGTTTTTGGATCCTGGGGAGACGTCATGTGTTTGCAAGAGTTATCACATATTTGCTTATGGCAGAGAAAGAGTTAAAGACATTAAGGTAATTTCAGAATTTAATTTTACGTTTTGATACAGAATTTTTATTTATAGCTTCTCCCTTTGAAATATTGGTTAGCTTCTCCCTTTGAAATATGGATAATGTCTTTCTTCTTATAATTACCCCATCCAGTTTTTCTGTATTATTCCTTAACCCTTTGCTCCATAAATGAGCCTTTCTACGCTTTTGCAAACAGAGTAGACCCAGATTAGATGGCTACCATAGGAGCCATTTGATCAGAGTCTAAAATATAGATAGGATTTTACAGCTTCTGTCATTCTCTGTTTATGAAATTATATACAGTAAAACCTCTCTATAACGGCCACTAATTTACATCAGGTATTTTGTGTTAAAGGCAGGTGGCCGCTTAAAGCAAGGTGAAAGTAAAACAGAACGCTCCTATAGGAGCGTTCTGTTTTACTTTCACCTTGCTTTAAGCAACCACCTGACCCAAGTACAAACTAATTAACACAACTAAGTGTCCGTTATAGAGAGGTTTTACTGTAGATATGGTTCTACAGTTTTTGATATGGCCAAAAATGTGTGCGCCAATCTAACACAAATGTTCATGAGGTAAAGGGTTAAGGTAGAGTTTGACTTCCGTTTGTTACTACCAGAGTATTAACCTTTTACTCCATGAATACGCTTTCCTACGCCTTTGCAAACAGAGTAGACCAAGATCAGATCACTCCTATAGGAGCTGTCTGATCATGTCTGCTCTGTTTGCTTATGATATAATATTGATATGATTCTGCAGTTTCTACCATGGACAAAAATTCCTGTGTTTATGTGCTATTTAGATAATTAAACTAATTAATATTCATAATGTTATTGTTTCTTACATAAATATTCATGGAGTAAATGGTTAATCAGCTTGGATGCAGATGAGTTACTTGGTGTCTCACTTGGATCCAAGCTGTTTGCATTGGTTATCAGAAATTCTGTTGCACTTGACTAAGGAATGACCACTTACCAGCTTGACCTTGGCAATGGCTCGCAGCAAGTTCTCATCTTTATCAAACGGCTTCAGTTTCTTCAGCTGGTACAGGTCTGTCACCCATTCCTCTCCAATTTTCTGAATAAAATCAAATCCTCAAATAGTAGACTTCATGTATAGGACAAGACCCGAGTGCAGCGCCAACGCTCGTCTGATTTGGTGCTTGTCCAGCTAAATTAAAACTTTTTGAAAACAAGAGCTGTCACTGTCACGTGACAAATGCCCCCAAAGGATATCCCTGTGACCTTGACTTTTGATCCATGGACTAGGGAGTTGAAAACGACACATCTTTTTTGTGTGATGAACATTTGTGCCAGGTTATTTTGAAATACATTTAAAGATAATTTGGGACGGACGGATGGAAGGAAAGACGGAAGGACGGACAATGCGATTACTATATGCCCGCCGTTGGGGGCATAAAAATAAAGGGCCATAACTCCAAAGTTTTGAAATCACGAGTTATGGTTCTTATAAAGGGGGCTTCTTCTCAATTAGATCTATCAACCTATGAGGTTTAATGTTGATACCTCTTATACTTTTCGAGTAATGTGCTACATTAAAGTTTTTGCATGCCGCCGCCGACGACTACGACTACGACCCAGTGATCACAATAGCTAAAAATGATCACTTCAATAGCATACTGAAAGTGGATGCCTATGTAAGTAAGTAATTAATGATATATTCTACCCTTATCAAAAGTTTTGAAGGACGTAATTTCATTCACCTTCCAATTATTTTCAAACTTTTGTCTAATGGATAAGTTTTCATGAACTATATTATATTGTCTCCTCCTGTAAAAAATACAATCCATGTGTAAAACAGTTTGGATCCTGATGAGACATAAAGTCACTCATTTCTCATCTGGATCAAAACAAAGTCCTCCATAATGTATTAGAGTGGTTGTTTTATTCTTAGAGTTTACAATACATACATCTGCAAGGATATCTGAGAGTCCAGGGTTACACAGCAGCAGCCAGCGGCGGGGTGTGATGCCATTAGTTTTGTTCTGGAATCTGTCTGGGAACATCTCAGCAAAGTCCTTGAAGCTGTAATTAAAACAATGTCATCTGGATCTATATTATTTGCTGTTACAGATGGCAGATTAAAGCATTTCAATGTGTCAAAGGATAACTTTTGTGTCAGTAGATGAGTTATTTTTTTAGATGGCAGGAATAATGCTACCATCAGTTTAGCTTTAGAAGGCACTATGTTAACCCTTTCCCTATTCTATGTTTATTTCAAATTTCAATATCTACTGAATATTCATGGCCAAAATGGTTATTAAGAAATATAGAAGGTAAAACGTTTTTGCCAATTTAGAAACTAAGAAACAGATCTATCAAATTCCAATAGCAAACAGAGCAGACCCTGATTAGACGGCTCCTATAGGAGCCATCTGATCTGGGTCTACCCTGTTTGAAAATGTGTGAAAACATGTTAATTCTTTCCCACATGAATATTTATGTAGGAAATCATGACATGCAGATCTGATGACATGAATATTTATTAGCTAGATTTTTATAATGCTGTATGGATACAGGATTGTTTGGTCATGGTAGAAACTACAGAATCAGACCTATATATTTCTAGTAAATAGAGCAGACCCTGATCAGGCTGCCCATACAGGAGCTGCCTGATCAGGGTTTACTCTGTTTGTAAAGGTGTGAAAAGGTATTTATATAATGGAAAAGGTTAATGTTTTGACTGACTGGGGTTTCAGTAAATGTTAATGACAAGAGCACTGTTGAACTGATCTAACTAACAGTTTCAAAACTCATAGTACAAAATAGTTCCTTATAGCTCTAACACACTTATTTAAATACATGTCATGATGAACTAATGAAAGCATTTTTGAATATTCTCCTTAACCTATTACCTCATAGCCAATCTCTTTGAATAAATCTACCAAAGAAATGTATTTATTTATAGAAAAGGAAAATTTTAACAATTGTGAAGTTTTTAAACCATTGTGAGAGAGCATTTCCTTCATAGGATCAAATGCCTTAATTACCCCAATGGTTTCAAAGAGCGACTTTTACAGAGGCATCAAAAGGCGTCAACATGAGGGAATAGGTTAATTGGTAGAACTTGTTCAGTTGAAGTTTAGGTAATCTGAGTGAAAGATAAAACACTCTTTAATGATAAATAAGCCGGCCAATGACTTTGAGGTTATTATATATTGGCCCTGGCTGGGAATTCACAGGTAGCAGTAACACAACGTATAGTCTGTGGGAAATCACCATGGACCTTGCTGAACTGAAAAAAATACTTACAAGGTCATCTGGATCTGGATCTAAAAGGTCTGCAAAGGTTATTGTTAATTTACTCAAAGCATGCTTAACCTGTCACACACACACATATTATGATTTGAAAACAGGGTAGACTCAGATCAGAGGGCTCATATAGAGGAGCCCTCTGATCAGTGTCTGCACTGTTTGTCATTCAAAATCCTTAAGAAAGTTGAGGTTTTTCATACTAAATTGACTCTATAGTTAAATACTGATAGACTAGTCCACTCAGACAATTCAGGGCTGAAAGGGTTATGATTAGACCAAATTCTTACGTGTCTCTTTTGATGATCGCAGAGTGGATGGCTGCCACACCGTTGACGGCATGAGATCCGACAATAGCCAGATGGGCCATGTTGATCTTCTTATCTCCATGTTCCTCCACGATGGACATGCGGCCCATACGACCCGTATCTCCTGGGAACTTCTTCTTCACCTCCTTAAAACAAGATATAAGAGATTGTTAGTACCATATCAATATAACTCTTTGAATGCTGAATATTCAAAGTGAAATGGCCCATCATTGTTTAACAGTAGTCCATTCAGTATGAAAGGCAAAACATTGCTAGGATTATAGATGAGAAATAGTGCAGAACCTGATCAGAGAGCTCCTTCAAAGCCGTACAATCTTGGTCTACACAGTTTGCAAAAAGCCAGTGCACTCAGTTCCCACATTCCAGGGGTTAGTATAATCATCGCCTTCAAGTTTTGCCAGCAAAATACATATAAGTAACATTAACCCTTTCCCTGTTCACTATTCATGGAACAAATATTGACATCATGAATATTAATTATTCTAATATAATGGCATATGAACACAGGAAATTTTGGCTTTAGGCAGAAACTGTAGAAGCTGATCTATATTATACCATAAGCAAACAGGGCAGACCTTGATCAGACAGCGTGAAAACGCATTTATATGAAGGAAAGGGTTAACTCAATGCACAGCGTTGCACGCATGCTCAAATGTGTAATTACCTAAGCAAACAGTATGAATCAAGATGACAGTAAATTCTCCAATTGGTGTATGAGGAATGGGGGATACAATAAGCAGGGCTCTTTTTTATTTTCTAGAAATGCAGCCTTAAAATGCTGCTTCATCCTGTTCCTAGTACAATTTGCTCATGTGCAAGTTTGTGTTTAATTGTGTGAATAGGTATATGGCAAAATATTTTGGAAAGAAGATTTCTTTCCATCATGAACCCTAATCCTGCTGTAAAAATATGTTTGCTCAAATTTGAATCTGGTGTAATTTTGATTACATTTAATTAGATCAAGCTTATGAGAAACTATTAACTATGTTTCATGACACAAGCTTTCAGAATTCAAACTCCTACAATAGTTGTCTGATGAGTCTAAGGAGTTTGCAAAGGCATAAAATGGCAATATTATCAAGTAATGGATTAAATATATCTATTATCTAATGGAGCAGCCAATCCAATGATGTTTCCTCTATACAACCTGCTCCTCTACAATGAGTTTGATCTGGGATCTAGACTATCTGCCAAAGTTTGTCTCACTGAACAGCTAGGCTAATTACAGTATTGGGGTTTAACTTTCATAAGTACCTACTTCAAGTTGTCTTAGAAGATGGAATTACAGTAGATGTTCAATATTAGCTTTTCATTTGTTTGAGCAAACGTCGCTCTGCAAATTTGTAATTCGGTGGTATAGATTACAGGAGAAGACAAGCTGAAAAGAGACTTCATTACCCAATTGTACTGCTAACCATAACATTTAACAGTTTAAGTGGTTGTCATGTATTCTGAGTCGATTTTCTTGAAGGGATGTGCTGAATTTCTAAAGCAAACAAAAAGACCCCAGGGGCATAAGTTATATATCTTTTATAGAGGACCTGAACATGATGCTATGTGCCAAAGATGAAAACTGAGAACCCTGTAGATTCAGAAGAGAAGGTTTTTAAAGGTTCAAATTGTTGACGACTGACAACTCACAATGCACACCGACGGATGACAGACATCAGGCGATCACAAAAGCTCACCCTGAGCACTTTGTACTCTGGTGAGCTAAAAAGGATAGATTTTTAGAAATGTGTAGTTTTGAAACCATTCTGACAGAGCATTTGCTCCAATAGCGCGCAACTGTTCTTTTTATCACAATGGTTTCAAAAAAACTTTTACAGAGGCATCAAAAGGCATCAGTATGAGGGAATGGATTACAGGGCTAATAGCTATTAAATATCCACATGATATAAATATATATAAATAAGTTTTAACATATGATAATCTCAACTTCAAGTTGTCATATGTAAGTCACAGACCGTTCTTAAGGTGTCAAAGCCATGAGCATAAGAGAATGGGTTAGACAATAAACTATACATTATTTCAATGGTGTCCTGAAGGACAAATTGTATTATATAGCTCCACTATGTTCCTGTGGTGGTTTAACAAAACAACCAACCTCAAGGAACAGATGGTTGATATAGTAAATAATCTGCAGATGTCTGGGCAGGAGATTCTCAAGTAGAGAGACTGGCCACCTCTCCAGGGCCTCAGGCAGTACAGTGTGGTTGGTGTAGGCGCAGGTCTTGATGCAGATGTCCCAGGCCTTCTGCCATGGGATACCCTCAATGTCCACCAGAATACGCATCAGCTCGGGGATAGCCATTGCAGGGTGGGTGTCATTCAGCTGGATAGCTACCTGTGATATAAAGTCATGATTTCTTAGAGTGAATAAAGTGCATTATACAGCAAGATTCACTTGAAACATCTGAACTATGTAATTCACTAGGTAAATCTAAAATATGAAAAACTTCACCTATGAAGGAAAGCAAACACAGATAAAAATCTACAGTTCATACTACAGTAAAGTCTCGCTAATACAATCAAGTCTGAATTTTTAAAACAGTTAGTACCGTTAAGCAGAACAGAGGTTATACAGAAAGCTCCTGCATTAAACAGCCAGGTCAGGGCTTGGACTGTTTGTCACTAATCAACATCTGTAGCAATTTGCTACAGATGTTGATGAGTGACAAACAGTCCAAAGTCCAAACCCTGACCTGGTGTCAAGTTGCCTCCGACATGAGGGCTGGTTTGGGTCTACAACTTTTGCAATAAAACCTCCTTTTCCAACAGAGTAGCTCATTTGATCCCGTTGGTCTTCACTCACCTTGTCTGGGAATGCATCGAAGGAAGTTCTGACAGGATCTTTGCTGCCAAATTTGGCTGATTTGAACCTACGTATAATGTCCTGTAGAGTTGCTGCACACAGAAAGTACTCCTGTTTCAAACGCAGTGCCTTACCCTCAAAGAACTGAAAAACAGAAAAGTAGTGAGTGATCAAAACAATGTAGTTATTTTTCTTGTTATAATATATAGTTTATATTGTAAACACTCCGTATTTACTCTAACTATTCAGACACACAATCAGTCTCCCCTCTTCACCTAAAGTTGTAAAGCTGAATAAGTCAATTTGATAACTTTAACCCTTTCCTCCATATCGACAACTTTCAAACTTTGTAAACAGAGTAAACCCAGATCAGACAGCTTCTATAGGAGCCGTCTGATCAGGGTCTGCTCTGTTTGCTTAAGGAATTATATAGATAGGATTCTACAGTTTCTGTGATCATGTACCATTTAACATAAAAAAATTAGCGAATAAATATTGATGATGTCATCATTTCTTACATGAATATTGAACAGGTCAAGGGTAAAATTAGATTGACAAAGTAGCAAATTGTGAACATCCTATGAAACGGCTCCGGATCTGCACTACAGTAAAACTCCTCTAATGCGACCACCAAAAAGGGACATAATTCAGTGGCAAAGGTAGGTGGTAGCTTAATGCAGGACGAAAGTTATGCAAAATGATCCTATAGGAACTTTCTGCATAACTTTCATCCTGCATTAAGCAGCCACCTGCTTATGAAGACAGTCATGTTTGTTCATTAAGTGGTCGCATTAGAGGGGTTTTGCTGTACTTTCCTTTGGTTGTTCAAATACTTTGGGTAGATACTACAGCACCTCATCTCCACATTCAATCGACAGTATGTGTAAAGCAGCATAAGTGAATATGCATCATTCTGATAACATTAAATTAAAGTAGTAAGAGTAGTGCATATTCCAATCAACTTGCTCTTTCAAAACCAGTGTGATCTGGGTCTAAAATATTTGTTTAACTTTGTGCAAATACTTCTGATAATTTGGTTAACATTCTGATAAAGATTTAGAAGTTACTGTTTGTGGTACACATCAACCTTTTCCAATTCAGATAAATTAAATGCTGAAGGACAATGAGGTATCATTGCGTTTAGAACTGTTGAAAAGATGTGTACAATAAAAACCTCTCTTAACGTTAAATTTAGAATAAATATTGCTCTTGGAGACAGGTGGCAGCTGAATGCAGGATGAAAGTCATGCAGAAAGCACCTGCCTGAAAGTATCTAAATTCTTCTCTACTAGAATTCCAGTTTAGAGGGGTTTTATTGTATTAACCCTTTCCCTCATATAAACGTGTTTCATGCATTTACAAACAGAGAAGACCCAGATCAGACGGCCCCTAGAGGACCCGTCCGATCAGGGTCTGCTCTGTTTGCTAATAGAATTCAATAGACATGTTTATTTACTTTCTAAAATGGCTACAATGGTCCACCTTCCATACTTTATTATACCTATTTTGACCATTAACATTCAATGGGTACAGTAAAACCCCTCTAAACCGGACTTCTAGTAGAGAAGAATTTAGATACTTTTAGGCAGGTGGCTGCTTCATGCAGGGTGAAAGTCATGCAGAAAGCTCCTCTAGGAGCTTTCTGCATGACTTTCACCCTGCATGAAGCTTCCACCTGTCTCCAAGACCGGTATTTATACCAAATTTAACGTCCGGTTTAGAGGGGTTTTACTGTATTTAAATTTGGGTTTAACATAGAACAGGGAAAGGGTTAATTTATCAGCATCCCTTATTTCTCAGCTAAATCCTATCTTGCTGCTTGTTACTAACATTGCCTCAGAGAGGTGATTCTAATGAGATGTAACAAGATAGGGTTGGGCAGAGAAATAGCAAATTATTTTACATACATGTCATAAATAATCCTTTATTCACAGCTAAAAGTTTTGTCAAATTCAGTGATACAGTATCACAAGAGCTGGTGACTGTCACATAGTGTCTATCTTTCATTAGAAGTACCCTTATTTGGACATCCAATCTCCCCTGGCACCAATTTGGCACCATTCTGATAACTTTCAATTACTGATGTAGCAGCAAACAGTGTATACCCTGATGATCAAACTGCTCATTCAGGAACAGACTGATCTGGTTCTGCACTATTTGCATGAGCTTGTCTATCTGATTAACCCATTCCCTCATATTGACGCCTTTTGATGCCTCTGCAAAAGTCACTGGTTGAAACCATTGTGATAAATAGAGCACTTGCTCCTATAGGAGCAAATGCTCTATTTATCACAATGGTTTCAAACTACAAAATTCTAAAAATGTTCCTTTTCTCTAATTAATGCTCCTTTTATGTAGATTTATTCAAAATGCTTGTATCTAAAAATAGCCTATGAGGTGATGGGTTAATTAGGGTACAGCAGCTAGTCTCGTTCTTCACAGCCCAGACCCTAGAAGGTATTTTAACACTCAATATAGTACTTTCCGGTATGTCATACTCACATTATCATTGGGGTACAATACTCGTGAAATGTTTTCAGCCTGGTTTCTGTCACACACTGCATTGATATACTCTCCACTGTTAACTGAAAAATATATCGTAATGGTTATATACTAGTTCTTTGCATGCTACTAGAGAATAATGGATGTAAGTATATCTTTAGTGTCTCATCATGATCTGTTTGACATTCTGATTGCATTTTTATAGAGAAAAGATGGAAAATTATTTTCAGAAATGCAGAAGAATTTTCGCACATAACAATCAGTGGGCAAAACGTTTTGGACTGAAAATGAAAATCTTCAAAATATTTGCAGAAACAAGAAATTTGTCACAGTAGGTAACAAATGCACAAAAGCAGATCACTGACACTGAAATGTGTTTTGTAGGCAGGCCTCTATATGCTATTGCTAAGTAAAACTAAACAACTGCACAGTGTGACCTAATGTAAAATACCCATTTTTAACTGTGTGAAGGTTTTTCTATCACTGGAATCAAAGGTCAAGGTCACTGTGACCATAAAACAGTATACAACACTCAGCCATCCCAAGAGGTACTTACACATCAAAATGGCATTCTTATATCAAGTAATAGAAGATATGCTCCGAACAAGGTTTTCTATAGCTGAGGTCAGAGGTAACCTGAAAATGGTACGCAGCACTCCATCATCAAAAGATGTACTCAAACATCGTATTTTGGTATTCCTTACTCAAGTATTATAGGAGATATGCTCTGTATAAGGTTTTTCTATAGCTCAGGTCAGAGGTCATGGTCAAGGTGACCTGAATGGTATTCGACACTCCGCCATCCCATGATGTACTCACATACCAAACTTGGCATTCCTACCTCCTCAAGAAATATAGGAGACATGCTCTGGACAAGTTTTTTCTATAGCTGAGGTCAGAGGTCATGATCAAGGTGACCTGAAAACAGAATGCCATCCGCCATCCCATGATGCACTCACATTGGCATTTTTTGCCAAGGGATAGTTGTTGAGTCCAGACCAAAGGCTGTTGGCAAAAACCCACCCATAGGAAGAAAAACAATGTTAAAACTCATTTGTCAGTCAAACCTTCGGAGAGGAAATTCTAATGAGCACTAACAAAAAAGGGTTTGGTGGAGACAAACGGAAACTATTTCAATTAACCCTTTCCCTGTTCTATGTTTATTATAAATTTCAATACCTACTGAATATTCATGGAAAAAATAGTTATAATGAAATATGGAAGTTGAAATATTGTAGCAATTTTAGGAAGTTAAGAAACAGATCTATCAAATTCCGATAGCAAACAGAGCAGACCCTGATCAGACGGCTCCTCTAGGAGCAGTCTGATCTGGGTCTACTCTGTTTGCAAATGTGTGAAAACATGTTTAAATGAGGGAAAGGGTTAACCTAGATTTCCAACATTAATCTCTCATCTACTGCTCTGAAAAGACTCAAAATCTAACTCTGAGGAAAAGGATCGCTAAAGTAATAGTAACTGCTTTTTCTTCCCAGTTATGAACAATTACTGCTGGTGTAAGCTTTCTTCAAACTGAACAAATTATTCTTACAGAATCTAAGGTTGAAGCTGTTTGGAGCCTTGGCTGACCACAGTCTCATGGTGTTCACGGTGTTGTTACCATAGCCAGGGATAGGGTTGTCATATGGCATGGCAAAAATGATCTGTAAAACAGTGCCAAACCTTTAAAATTCAACATTTAATAATGGATTCTTTCATATCTAATGTCATCAAAGGCTGTAATAAGTGTTGAGGCATGCGATCTGAACAAAAGTTTACCATTCTTCATCATCTGGCTGAAGTTCTAAAGCATTTCAATAAACAAGTGTGTGTGTGTGTTGGGGGGGGGGGGGGATTTCCAGATAGTGTTGCAAACAGGTTGAATCCAAACGAGTGGCTGAGCGTCACATATTTTCTTCAGGATCCAAACTGTTGCTTTGATTAGAGACACTGAGCTACACAGTTTTTTATCTGGATCCAAACAGTGGTTCTGATTAAGGTTTTTTTTTAAAAATGATTTTGAGAAAAATGCACTTTTGAGAACTGAAGCAGGTAACATTTTTTGCTGACAAAAGTGCATGTAGCCTTCAAAGATTTAACACTTTCCCTCATAAATGCATTTTCATTCCTTTGCAAACAGAGTGAACCCAAATTAGATGGCTGCCGTAGGAGCTGTCTGATCAGGGTCTGCTCTGTTTGCTTATGAAACTAAAACAGATTTGACTCTACAGTTTCTACTAATCCAAAAATACCTGTGTACATGTGCCATTATAAAAATTCAGCTAATAAATAGACATGATATGTACATTATTTCTTACATAAATATTCAACTAGGAAAATTTTAATTGAAATCTGTAATGCCTATTGAACTGACAGCATTATGAATAACTCAGCTTCCTGAACCCTTTCAATGCTCATTGCTCAATATTCAAAGTGGAATTGTCCATCACTGTTTAATGCTTGAGTCCATATAGTATGAAAGGATTTAATCTGTGAGAAATTTTTGAATGTCAAACAGTGCAGACCCTGACCAGACATATTACTCCTGATGAGATGACCAGTTACTTATCATCTTTTCTCACATAACTTCCCTTATCTCCGGGTAAGAACAACGGCTTAAAATTCTCTTATCAGTAACACGTGTAAGAACACTTTAGAATACATATGACGTCATACGTCATATATGACGTAAAAATGGAAAAATCGATGTTTACATGTCATTAAAAGAGCGAAAATAGATCTAGATCTCCACTGTTTAGGTTATGTGAGAAAAAGAATCTGATGCTCGTTGTCTTAAAAAAATAAGATCACATGTTCCTAAACTCACCAAGAAAATTTTATTAAGCGAGCCTTTGGCGAGCTTAATAACATTTTCTAAGGCTCATTTAGGAACATGTGATCTTAAAAGACAAGTCGCAACAGATCCTCTATATCTGAACCCAAACTGTCTGTAAACAATATAACCAGTACCCCAAATAGTGCTGAACCAGTCATACCAGGAAAATATATCTGATGAAAAAGTAAATTAAGATAAAATGACATTATGAATATTAACCCTTTCCCTGTTGAATATCCATGATAGAAATACTGACATCATGAATATTTATTAGCTGAACTTATATAATGGCATATATTATGTACACATGCTTTTCTGGTATTGGCAGAAACAGTTGTGTCAGACCTGTTATAATTGGGTAAGCAAACAGACCAGACCCTGATCAGACGGCTACTGTAGGAGCTGTCTAATCTGGGTGTACTCAGTTTGCAAAGGTGTGAAAAGGCATTTATATGAAGGAAAGGGTTAATCAGATAATTTGTTATAACTCTTTTCCTCATTTAGATGACTTTTGGTACCTTTGCAAACAGTGTAGACCCATATCAGAGTACTCAAGGACAGTCCTGTAGCAGCCATTCTCTATTAAAACTATGTTATCTCCAGTTACCTACTTCCTGTGACCTACATATGCAGTGGAACGGAATTTTTTATACAATTTTCATAGAGGGTCATCTACAGATCATTCCTATACAATTTGTTGAAAATCCAATGAGTGCTATAGGACGAGTTTTTTAATGAAATTGTTGACGCATGACAGACCAAGGGTGATCCCAAAAACATGCCTTGGCACTTTGAGCAGGAAAACCACTCTGCCTTTCTCCTGCTAAATCTGACCTGACTGGCATTTGCAAACAGCTTGGATCCAAATGAGATACAGAGTAATGCTGCCTTTCATCTGGGTCTAACTTGTTTGCTACTCAATCAGTAGTTTCTAAAAAGTTAGAATGAATCTGAAGAAAAGAAATAAATGTATTGCAAAAAAATAGCATTTGAAGCAGATAGTATATTTACAGCAGAAGAAATGAACACATAGCCACTAATATAGACAAAAGGGGTGAAGTACTGAAACCAACGTTTTTCCTGTCAAAAGCTTAGGTTAAACTTCCTGCAACCTACCCTTTCTACCCTAAGTATTCAGACAGACTAACATACCGTAGGCAAATAGTGCAGACCCAGATAAAACTGCTCTGGAAGGAGCAGTTTGATCAGTGTCTTCACTACTTGCTACTATATCAGTCTAATTGTAAAGGTATGAAAATGTTGTCAAATTCAATTATTCAGCTTCACAAAATAGTCCTAAGGCAGATTGGGTGTCTGAATACTTATGGTATTTTGGGTATGTACAAAAACATCCTCCTACAGCTTGTATCACAGTTTGAAGGTTAAATTTTAAAAAACAATTGTAAAAAAGTGTAGTCCATTGGTTCTGGCAGAGTACAAATAGTGCAGAGCCTGAAATGGAGTCCTCTGATCTGGGTTTACATGCTACTGAACTAGTTTCTCTAACAGATTAATCACTTCGTTGTCTTTGTATAAGCCGCTGCCAAAGGTCACACTAAACCTGACAAACATTAAAATTATTGAATAAGCTACTAATAACATCTATTTACAGAAGTAGATCTCAAGACTGAATATTCATGTCTGAAATAATGACATAACTATTTATTAGTTGAATTTTCATATTACTAAATTTGCTTTGACAAAAACTTTAGACTCAGGTCTATATCTTGTCATAAGCAAACAGCAGACCCTGATCAGATAGCTCTTACAGAAGCCATCTGAGTATGGTCTACTCTGTTGCAAAGGTGCGAAAAAGAGTTTATATGAAGAAAGGGTTAACTTAAAGTGATTCTATCGGCATGTACCCTTATAGCTTGGACACACAAAAACGTTCACTTACCTGAGTGTTAACCCATTTTGATTTTCCGTCTTTCTCCTCCACATTGCCGTAGAAGTTGACCGGAATCACATACTCTGGTCTGGCCTTTTCCCAGGGGTTACCATATCTAAGCCAATCATCTGGTTCTTCTATCTGTAATCAAGACAAATGTGTCCAAAATACGGCTTTCATGCAAAAGACAATTCCACCCGAGCATAATTCTCAATATTTAATCCAGCATTATAGAACTTGTCATACAGTCACCTGATAACACAAAATATGTATGTAAAGTTTCATAGTTTTACCATATTTGACCTTAACCCTTTCCTCCATAAATAAGCCTTTCTACGCCTCAGTAAAAATTACCTATTGAAACCATTGTGATAAATAGAGTATTTGCTCCTATAGGAGCAAATGCTCTATTTATCACAATGGTTTCAAATTACAAAATTCTAAAATTTTCCTTTTCTCTAGTTAATGCTCCTTTCTGGTAGATTTATTCAAAGTGGTTGGATCTATAAATAGCCTATGGAGGAAAGAGTTTATATTCTTACACCTAATCTCCTCTCTCCATTGGTTTGTAAAGCTGAATAAGTCATTTTGGCACTATTTTGGTAACTTTAAATTATACTGACATCATATCAAATAGTGTAGACCCTGATCATACCATTTCTTCAGAAGTTTGACCTGGGTCTGCACTATATGAGTATTTGCCTAAGCTTGTCAGTCTGGATATTTTAAAGTTTTAAGATAAAACATGTAAAACTATGTTAACCCATTACTTCATAGGCTATTTTAGACACAACCTTTTGAATAAATCTACCCAAAAGGAGCATTTAATAGAGGAAAGGAAACTTTTAGAATTGTATAGTATTGAAACCATTGTGATAAGTAGAGCATTTGCTCCTATGGAGTAAATGCTCTATTTATCACAATGGTTTCAAGAAGTGACTATTACAGAGGCGTAGAAAGGCGTATTTATGGAGGAAAGGGTTAAAGAGGGACATAATTCTGTAAAATATCCATCTAGTGCTATGGAACATGTAATACAGAGTCACCTAATGACCCCAAACATGTTTGTGAAAGTTCATAGTGATACCTCCTATAGTGACTATTAGTGTGTGAGATCTGGCATTTAATGTAGACCATTAACCTATAACAAAGTTGTGGTTGTAGGAACATCTGTCATCTTCTAGCAGAAGTGTAACAAAAATACTCAACAAGGACAGACAGCCAGCAAGAAAGAAAACAGACAGATGGACTGTCACTGAGGACCATGCTAAAATAGGTAATACTAATAGAAGGGGCATACTTCCATCAAAATTCAAATCAGAGTTATGAAACTTGTCATACAGGGTCAAATGATGACCTTGAACAAATGTTTAAAGTTTCCAAGCAAAAGCTTTCACAAGTTCTAAGGAAAGGCTCTTCATGAAAATCTTTAACCTAAGAGAAATATGCCAATACTCAAGCATTGTGAGTAGAATAGCCAACCTTACTCTTTGAAAACTCAAGCATAAATGTCGATGTTTGTGAGCCATGCCATAATGATAAGTGTATTAGTCTCATGCTGTCAAAGCCTAATAAAATGTTTAAAGAATCTGGAGACCAAATACAATGTTCCTAAAACAAGATCGACACACGTCAATGCTTAAGATTCAGAGTTTTGGAGAAATCCAAGCTCTTAAAAGACTTTGACCCTTACCTGATTAAGACATCTACTCAAGCATTTGCAAACAGAGTAGACCCAGATCAGACAGCTTTTGTAGGAGTCATCTGATCAGGATCTGCCCTGTTTGCTTAAGTTTCTGCCATAGCTAAACATTCTAGTGTTCATATGCCATTATAAAACAAGAGCACCGCAAGCAGGTGCGAACGTTCGTCTGTTATCATTTTGGTATGTGTGGACAGGCCTTGTCAAGATGAACATGCATACCAAAAATGGAGGTTGTAAATGAAAAATTGAACAAATATTCATAATGTTGCTGTTTTATAATTAAATATTTATCAGGTAACGGACTAGTGTGCCAATATCAATATCAATGCTATCTCCCTCTTCAGAAAATGGCACTTTGTAAAGTTTGAAAGGGGTACTTCTAAACATTTTGAAATAATAACCTACATTGTAAGTGAGTTACATCTTGACAACTGTACAGACAAGAGCAACAATGTGCACCCCCTTTTGGAGGATATAAAAAGACATCACACACACCTGCCAACCATTTTCAATCTTCTGTGCAAAGATACCATAGTCATATCGAAGGCCATAGCCATAAGCTGCAAGACCAAGTGTTGCCATGGAGTCCAGGAAGCAAGCAGCCAAACGACCCAGACCACCGTTTCCGAGACCAGCATCCTCCTCAATCTCCTCCAGCTCTTCAATGTCAA
Source organism: Azorinus chamasolen (assembly GCA_963576725.1). Lineage (NCBI taxonomy): Eukaryota > Metazoa > Mollusca > Bivalvia > Cardiida > Solecurtidae > Azorinus > Azorinus chamasolen. The sequence continues at coordinate 51,020,738 of OY755235.1, forward strand.
GGCCAAGCTGAAAGTATAAGAAACAAACAGGTTAAGAAACTGACACAGTTTAACCTCTCCAAATCAAGTCATTTACTGAAAACCCACCTAAAGAGGTATTAAACCCATTCCCTGATATTGACGACTTTTGACGACTCTGTAAAAGTCACTTTCTGAAACCATTGTGATAAATAGAGCATTTGCTCCTATAGGAGCAAATGCTCTATTTATCACAATGGTTTCAAACTACACAATTCTAAAAGTTTCCTTTTCTCTAGTTAATGCTCATTTTCGGTAGATTTGTTCAAAGAGGCTGTATCTAAAAATAGTATATGAGGTAATGGGTTAAAAGCTGGTGACTAGCATTACTTAGTAGACTAGCTATGAGTAACACAAGAGTTTCTGTCTAATTGTCTGTCTTTTCATATGCACCTTTTTCTGCAGCTCTGCCTTTGCTCCATTGATTTTCATATCAGAAATAATGGCTGTATGAGTATAATTAATTACAGTTGATATCTCAAACTCGGATACTTTGAACTTTGGAAAAAGAAGTAATGGTTTACAGTAGAGAATAAAAAAATGTTCTAAACTATCACTACGCATATATCTAGAAAAACATGTCACAGCTTAATGCTGGTTGAAAGTAATGCTGAAAGCTCCTACAAGAGCTTTCAGCATTACTTTTGACTTGCATTCAGCTGTGAACTTGAGAAATTGTTCAGACTGGAAATCAGATGACTAGAACTTCAATTATCTCGATTTAATTTATAACATCCCTTGAAGTTCGAGATATAGAAGTTCAGCTGTATATGAATTTTTATAATGGCACCATGAACAAGGAAATTTCACCATAGCAGAAGCTGAAGAAATAGATCTATGTTATTTCATAAGCAAACAGATGATCAAACCCTGATCAGACGGCACCTAGAGGCATCTGATCTGGATCTTCTCTGTTTGATACATATGGAGTAAAGGATTAAATCTTTTAAGTAGTCATTTAAGCCTTTACTCTATAGATACGCCTTTCTAGGCCTTTGCAAACAGAGCAGACCCAGATCAGATGGCTCCTATAGGAGCTGTCTGATCAGGGTCTGCTCTGTTTACTTATGGTATAATATGTAGTTTTTTTTCTGCCTGAGCCAAAATTCTCTGTGTTCATTTGCCATTATAGAAAATCATCTAATTAATATTCATGATGTCATAATTTCTTACATGAATATTCATGAGTTTAACTCCACCCTCTTTGCATATTTATCACCTAAATTGTATTTACATACGAGATGTATATATTGGCAATTATTTCTATGGAAGGCAGGTAAAACTGAGCCTAAAAGATTCTGATCCAGTCGGTTCTAAAGCTCTGCAGAGAGTGTTTAGTGTTATTACTGCTATTCTAAACTTTAAACTTTAACCCTTTTCTCCATAAATAGGCCTTTCTATGCCTTTGCAAACAGAGCAGACCCAGATAAACAGCAAACAAATTTTATGAACCTTTATATCCATTGACTGACTAACCACACATACAGCTACCTTTTTGGTCAACATTTTGAATCAATCAAAAACATTCTGCACTCAACATATGGGTTGACTTGGAAAATTGTAAAAAAAAGTATTGCATGTTCCGCACTTCTCTTAAGTATGAGCTTAGAGATGAGTTTAAATATAAAGGACAGAATGGGAAATCTAATATCAGGACCAAATCTTCTGCTTGAATCCCAAAACACTTTTAGTACTTTTAAAATGTTCACATCTGGAGTCTTATATTTTCCTCCCTTCCCAAATTAAATACCTACAGGGCATTATCTTAGAATGCAGGAAACGTGCCTACTGGCATTTGCAAACAGTGCAGACTCAGTTTGTCATTCTCATTCCTCTTGCAAACTATACCATTTCATACAATGGACCATTCCAGTTTAAAAGGTTCACCCAACATGCTGATAGTAACTGAACTGCAACAAAATGCTAGGCAATGTTAACGCTTTGTTGCACAGAAACATGTAACGATATATCTATATCAGTGATTTCATATACGGTACATGTACCTGTATATGCATGAGAAGCAAAATGAGACTTATATATATTACAAAATGTAATGACACTTATAATTATACAGTAAAACCCATCTAAACTGAAATTTTGATAAAGAGCAACTTTAGTCATTTTAAGCAGGTGGCTGCTTTATGCAGGGTGAAAGTCTACATGACTTTCACCCTGCATTAAGCTGCCACCAGTCTGACTGGCTAGTGCCAGTACTAATTTGAACGTCCGGTTTAGGGAGTATTACTGTATTACAAATGTACAGAGACCATGTCAAGCATGAGCATTCTAAATTACCCCTTTTCCTGTTGAATATTCATGTAAGAAATAATGACATCACAAGTGAGTGAGCGTGTTGGGTTTTATGGCAACACTCTATAGGTTATTATAATGGTGCCAAGAAAAGTTTCTGGATCAACATCTCATTTACATCAAGACAAAATATGAGTTATAGATCCAGAAACTTGACACCTGCTGGAATGACATTTTGATTATTTATTAGCTGAATCAGGATGTTTTGGTATTGTTAGAAGCTGTAGAGTCAGATCTATTATAATTTCATAGCAAACAAAGCAGATCCAGATCAGACGGCTCCTACAGGAGCCGTCTGATCTGGGTCTACTTTGTTTGCATGGCGTGAAAAGATGTTTATATGAAGAAAAGGTTATTGTAGAATAATATGTTAATTCTTGTGAAAAGCTTTGCAAACAGTTGAATTCAGATCAGATGTTGACTGTCTCATACTGGCTATATATTGCTGAACAGAAAAGGAAGATAAATCAAAGTTGAGAATTGCAGCCCACTCTTAATTTTTTCAAGATGACAATTCAACTTGTGAACTAAAATTTACATCCCTTTGAATGCGGCTAACTAGTGTACTAGCATCTCCGAACAGTGCAGAGCCAGATCACAGGGCTCCTAGACGAGACCTCTAATCTGGGTCTGCACTGTTTGTCAGTCTAAAGGTTGTTACAAATTTAATCCATTGTGTCTAAATAGACATTGATGGAACGTTTCATTTTGAACATTCAGCATTTAAAGGCTTAATTAACCCTTTCCCTGTTCAAGTAAGAAATAATGAAATCATAAGTATTTATTAGCTGAATTCTTATAATGTAATCTTTTCATGGAAATGTTTTGCTGTGGCAAAAAATGTAGAAACAGAACTGTATCATGTCAAAAGCAAACAGAGCAGACCCTGATCAGACAGCTCCTGTAGGAGCCATTTGACTTTGGTCTACGAATTGTAAATGCAAATGCGTGAAAAGGCGTTTATATGAGGGAAAAGGTTAAGTGCATTCTAGACTTCTTGGCCATGACAATTTTTGCTGTCACAGCAAATCTTTGTATTTCATTACAACGAAATACGGATATCACTTTTTTATTATACTTAAATGTATCCGGGTAAAGTAACAAATTATAAAGGAATACCACATGCCATCCTTGCTAAATAGAATAGACAGGAAGAAGATTTATTTTCTGGTATTGTGTGAGTGGTAGCTATTAACCCTTTACCAGATGGACATTCACGGCAGACTCCACCTATTTTTCTCGTACAGTAAAATCTCTCTATAACGGCCACTAAATTGTGTTTATTAATTGGTATTTAGGGCAGGTGGCTGCTTAAAGCAAGGTGAAAGTAAAACAGAACGCTCCTATAGGAACAATGTAAAACAAGACAGAGGGCTCTAAAAGGAGTCTCCTGATCAGGGTCTGCACTGTTTGTTACTCAAAATCATCAAGCAACTTTAACCATTTCCTCCATGAATATTCATGTAAGAAATAATGACATCATGAATATTAATTAAGATTAATTTGTAATAATACCACATGAACACAATCGTGATATCTTAGTCATGGCAGAAACTATAGAATTAGATCTATGCAATATCATAAGCAAACAGAGCAGACCCTGATCAGACGGCTCCTACAGGAGCTGTCTGATCTGGGTCTACTCTGTTTGCAAAGGTGTAGAAAGGCGTATTCATGGAGTAAAGGGTTAAGCCTGTCAACCTGAATGGACTGTATCATAAAACAGTGATGCGCCTTTCCACTTTGCAAGGCTCTTGAAAGCTAGAGGGTTATTTGGGAGAAAGAGTCTCCCTTGCCTTGTAAATAAATAAATATATAGCACAGATAGGGAGATAAAAATTCTGGACCAAAACTTCTCCCTAAATCCAACTGAACTTCCTCATAACGGAGAGCTCCATCTTGAGCCCTTACTTTGAATACTTGAAGCAATTCAGGTGGTTATGTTACTTCAAGTAGGTTGAGCTGAACCTGACACTTCTGAACACCGACAACCTCTGTAAATAAAACGCAGGTTATAGGGAGTCCAATTAAGATGAATTCTGAAATCAAATCTAGTTCTCTCAAATATGGATCCTTAACTCTTTGCACGCTAGTGGCGAAATTGTGATTACCTATGCAAACAGTTTGGATCCAGATGAGATGCCACATAATGTGGCGTCTCATCAGGATCCAAACTGTTTGTCATATTGACCATATTTTTGCAAAAAAATGAGAGAAAGTTTATTTTCAGAATTGAAGCAGACAACAATTGTTGCAGATGAAAAATTACTTAGCATGCAAAGAGTTAATCCTTTTAAAACTAAGTAAATAACTTTTGTCTGCAAAAATTGCCATCGCCTTTCATTTTCAATGAAAATTTTATTCAATTTCTTTTCAAAAGTTTGAACAGAGACTAAAACAGTTTGCAGGGCTGTAAAATCCACTCACCTTCTCCAGTAAGTAGATTTTCTGACTTTTTCTAGCAGAAATCAATGTTCAAGGTGTCTTTTTCTGCTTTTAAGGGCGAGTTAACAATTATAGGAATTTTAACTGCCCTGGTTTAGATACTAATTAAATTAATCTCATTCTGGATCCATACTATTGCAAAGGGCAGAGTGATAAAAATACGAATACAAATAGAAATTTAAATACTTAAATCGCCATTTCTCCATCAAACCCTATGTTGTGACCATTCTTTGGAATCGTCTCTCAACATAGGGTTTGGTTCGAGGATGATTCTAAAGAGTGGTCACAACATAGCATTTGGTGCAGAAAAAAAGGAGCTAAATGTATTCTTGAAAATGTTTTTATTTTACTCATCTTATCTGGACCTCTGAAAAGGTATCCAACAATTCACCCAGATGTTGTCTGTACTCGGAGCACGTGTTGTTTGCAAACATTGTCTTCTGCTTCAATCTTATTTTTTGATTTTCTTCCTTATTGAATCAAAACCATAATCACAGCATCAAATAGTTTGACTCCTGATGAGACGCCGAGTTACTGGGTATCTTAACCCATTCCCTCATATTGACGCCACTGTATAAGCCACTTTTTAAAACCATTATGATAAATAGAGCATTTGCTCCTATATATGGAGCAAATGCTCTTTTCATCACAATGGTTTCATAACTAAACAATTCTAAAAGTTTCCTTTTTTACAGTTAATGCTCTTTTTCGGTAGATTTATTCAAAGAGGTTGGATCTAAAAATAGTCTATGAGGTAATGGGTTAACAGGATCCAATCTGTCTGAAAAGGTTATCACCAACTCGCCAGTATTCATCTATATTGAAAAGGAGCTTTGTAATGGTCTATGTTTAAATACAGTAAAACCTCGCTAATGCGACCACTTAATAAACAGCCACTGGCGCCGTTTAAAGCAGGTGGTTGCTTAATGCAGGACGAAAGTTATGCAGAAAGCTCCTATAGGAGCTTTCTGCATAACTTTCGTCCTGCATTAAGCTACCACCTGCCTCTGTCACCCAGAATTATGCCCCTTTTTGGTGGTCGCATTAGCGGGGTTTTACTGTAGTTCAAGCCTCATACTAGTTTAGTGGAAATCTGACTGGTACATCAGTATTCTGATACTATCTCATTTTTTCATTTTGTGAAACTTTTAGCTTTGTGTTGTCATGCGGACAAACCTGATAAAAAAAAAAAGAAATCCGGGTATCACTATTTCGAGCATGACAATTCAATTTGGTGGATCCGGTAAACAAATGAATACCTAAGGAATACCTAAGTCAAATGTGTTAATCATTTCAGTGCATGAAACAAGTCACCAATGTCCTTTGCAAACAGTGTAAACCCAGAGGAGCCCTCTCATCAGGGTCTACACTGTTGGTCATGTTACACTGCAAGCTTGACCTTTTTGAAGTTAGTAATAGACAAGTTGAAAATTCAGTGTTGAAAGTGTAAACAGTGGGTAAATACATTTACATCCTAATATTCATTTTCAAGCAGTTTATCTAAATGTAGAATGTTTACTTAACTCTTTCGACATAAAGTCACCTTGCAAAAAATGTCATCTGCTATAATTCTAAAAGTACAAAAGAACGACATAGGCCACTGAATTTGAGTGTCAAAACAGTTAAGATCCGGATGAGATGCCCTCGCTGTTTGAAAATACAGTAGACCCCCTCTAATGCGACCACTTAATGAATAAACATAGGTGTCTTTTACAAGCAGGTGGTTGTTTAATGCAAGACAAAAGTAATGCAGAAAGCTCCTCTAGGAGCTTTCTGCATTACTTTTGTCCTGCATTAAGCTACCACCTGCATCCTGCACCCAGAATTATACCTCTTTCAGGTGGTTGCATTAGCGGGGTTTTACTGTACCATCATTATTTATGGTGTTTGATGGGTTAACCCTTTCCCTCATGCAAATACCTTTTCAAGCTTTAGACCCAGATCAGACATGTCCTGTAGGAGTTGTCTGATCAGGGCTGGCTTTGTTTGCTTATGGAAATATATGAATCCGACTCTACAGTTTCAGTGAAATGGCAAACCATTCCTGCATTCTTATACCATTAAAAGAATTCAGCTAATTACTATTCATGTAGTCATCATTTCTTACATGAATGTTTATGAGGGAAAGGGTAAACCCAATTAAATAGCCTTTTGAACACTTTTTATTCATAAAATGTATTGTTTACTTCAATTCTTTCTTCATTTCTCTTCAAAAACACAACCAGCATAAAGTAACTAAGGTCTTGAGATGCTGAATTACTTGACATCTCATATGGATCCAAATCTCTAAAAAGATTGAAACAGTCTATTAACCCTTGACCTTGTTTTTTTCTTTTATGACAAGGTGGTCTGTAAAGAACAACTTTTTCATGACAGGTTATGATTGACCATAATCAAAAGGATCAGACACTCTTGACAATTAATTAACCCTTCCTCTGTTGAATATTTTTGTAAGAAACAAGCAAATTTGCCTTGCAAGGTGGTACATTGTAACCATTTTAGAAAGTAAAGAAACAGATCTTTCAAACACCATTAGTAAACAAACCAGAACTTGATAAGACGGCTCCTATAGGAGCCATCTGATCTGAGTCTACTGTGATTTTTTTAAAAAAAAGTTATGCAGAGTACATGTTTGGCTCTTTCGGATTTTACACCAGATATTGTTTACAAGTTCTAAAAGCATTCCTCAAGAGTGTGTGTAAATCATGTATTATTAGCTTGAGTGATTGCTCTCTCAGGTTCTGTCAAGATAATGTTGACTATTACTTTCTCATTTAAGGTCAAGACACTATGACCTGCATTACATGTTAAATGATAAAGACTGTATAATGACAATAGTGGCTTGGCACCTCATTTGAATCCAAACCCTTTACAAAAGTTAACCCTTTCAACACTAATTTTCAGAGAGGAATAGAGTGTTTAACTATTGAGTCCACTCAGTATGAAAGGCTTAATGTTTTCATCCATTTGGGAACAGAGTAGACCCCATAAAAACCAAACCCCCAAAAACTGCATTTAAAGGGTTATTAACCCTTCGCTTGCTATTCACGTCAATATACCTACCTGTAAATAGTGTAGACCCAGATGAGACAGCTCCTGCAGGAGCTGTCTCATCAGACTCTACACTATTTACAAATTGATTGTGCAACCAGTGCACTCCACAGCAGTGATTGCACAGAGAAATAATTGTAGACAGTGAAGATATATATATGTAATTATACCACAGGGCATGGGTAAAGAAGCAGAAATGTGTTTTAAAATTCAGCAAGAGAAGGGTTAAGAATACAATCAATACATCCAAGCATTGCTTATGGTTGACCCTATCAATAATATACAATAAAACCTCTCTATTATAGCATCAACATATTGAATAAACAACTCGATATACATGGACCTCTCTAGCTGGCCAGTTTGTTTGCCATCTGGGATAGTTCAATAAAACCTTATTGAGATACTCAGAACCTTGATTAACTCTTTCCCTGTTTATTTTTTATGTAAGGAATAATGACATCATGAATATTTATTAGCTGAATTTTTATGATGGCATATTTTGAATTTTATGATGGATCTTTTGGCTCAGGCAGAAACTGTAGAATCATATCAGTATATTATTTCATAAGCAAACAGAGCAGACCCTGATCAGACGGCTTCCATAGGGTCTACTCTGTTCGTAAATGCAAGAAAAGGCATTTATAACTTTATATGAAGGAAAAGATTAAGCTACCACCTATCTGAAAATCCCAGAATTTATCATCATTTGAGTGGTCGTTGCAGAGGTTTAACTGTGTGGAGGTTAACGTTTTACTCCATAAATATTCATGTAAGAAGTAATGACATCACCAGTATTCATTACATGGAGTTTGATAATGGTAAATGAAAAGATGTTCCATTTTGCCATGGCTGAAACTGTAGAATCGAATCTATATTATCCCTTAAGCAAACACAGCAGATCCTGAGCAGATGGCTCTTACAGGAATGATCTGATCTGGGTCTATTTTGTTGGAAAAAGCTTAAAAACATATATATGGAGTAGAGGGTTAATTGCAGTGAAAAGAGTAGTATGTTCTGCAAAGAAAGTAGACCCAGATCAGCCATTGCATTGGAAATGTGGTAATTGATCAAGGTATGCACTATGTGAGTTGAGATTTAATTGAATGGTATTGTTGATTCAGTGAAACAAGTAATGGACACCCTTATAGATCCTCATTTTGGAAATGTTATGACCTGACTAAGCTGATATCTAAATAAAGAATTACACACTGAATTCCATTTAACCCTTTACTTCATAGATACACCTTTAAGGCTTTTAATGTATTTGCAAACATATTAGACCCAGATCAGACAGCTCCTGTAGGGGAGCCATCTGATCAGGGTCTACTCTATTACTTACGGGTTTCTACAGTAATTGTAAAAATTAAGTTAATGAATTTTCATGAAGTCATGAATTCTTGTATAAATATTCAAGGTGGAAAAGGTTAACCCTTTCCTTTATATAAAAGTCTTTTCACGCATTAGCAACCAGAGTAGACCCAGATAAGATGGCTCCTATAGGAGCCATCTGATCAGGGTCTACTCTGTTTGCTAGTGGAATTTGAAAGATCGGTTTCTTTAGTTTCTAAAATGGCTACAATGTTCCACCTTGCATATTTCATTATAACTACTTTGTCCATGAATATACAGTAGGTATTGAAATTTGGAATAAACACAGAACAGGAATGAGGGAAAGGGTTAAACAATGCTGAATAGATCTTTCTAAAACAAACAGCAGGTTCTGATCAAGTCTTAGTCTAGTAAACAGCACTTTATCAATAATTGGTTATTTATGGCTGCTCATACTTAATTAACCCTTTGAATGCTACATATTTCCATAGTACACATACTGATAAACAGAGAAGAGCATTCAGTATAAAAGGATTAAACATGCTGGGTTTACAGTGCAGACCCTAATCAGAGCGCTCTGTCTCAAGCATGCACAAGTCAGTGCTTATGAGTTGCATGCAAACTGCTAGCAAATTCCAAATAACTCATTCAAAGCTCTGTCCTAAACAATCTTAAAGAAATATGTTGTGTGAAATGAAACTATACTGCTTGAAAACCAATCATGATATTCGAGTTAATCTGGACTTCTTCAAGTGACCACTTGCCATCTTTTATTCAGAGACGTTAAGGAGATTGCATTGATTTTTGCTGAAATCATCAAACAGTGGTGGAAAATAATTATGGTTTCCACTTTCTAAGGATACCTGCATCTCATTATACATGAAAACAGTGCTACATGCAGATGCCAATGCTTGTCTGACTGTGAAAATCAGTGTGTATTATACTATAACTCTTCTCCTCATAGAAACCTTTGCAAACATATAGAACCTGACCAGACAGCTCCTGTTAGAGCTGTCTAATCAGGATCTGCTCTGTTTGCTTATGTTGTAAAACTGGAGTTGAGTTGCCATTCTTGAACAGATCTATGAATCTGTCTAGCTAGTTTTGATATAGATCTTGATGTTGATAGTTACGATACACATTTACGTGCTTGACACTTTGTATATTTGATGAAATTAATGTGTTTTGAGCTTGGAATTTGACTTTTGCTCTGATGTCATTTCCTTCTATATAGCTTATATAGACAGATATGATCTAGAGTGGAAATACATCTTTTAATAGAAATTCTCTAGAATCTGTAACTTATGTTGATTTGTTTTAGTAGGAAAACATTCTGTATACATTTATGTGAAGTGTCATTATCTATAATTAGAGCAATTAGCCATAATCTTCTTTGTTTACATTCTGGGCAGTTGACCTACTTCTCAGTTAGACCCAAACTAAAGCCATTTTAAACATATTTGAGATTAGTTTGGACTATTTTGTATGGCTAATATGTTGATTATTGTTGTTTGGATGATTTGGGCATATTACTTTAACAGTGACATGTTGTAGAGAGCCATAGTTTGCAATTATGGGAATATTTAGCAACAGGTGCCCTTAGGGTAATGGCCGCCATTAGGGGCTGCAGAGCCTGAGAGTCACTTGGTTTTGCTATTTTTACAGTCAATAAGTTGTTATAAATTCTGGAAATATGTTCTTAGGGTTTATGAATATGCTAGATTTAAGATTGATATTTTTCTAGAATTATTGAGATTATCTATATTGTGTAATTGATGATTTTCTAGAGTGAATGGGTGTGAAGCCTAAGAGCTACAGACTTGGACTAAAGAGGTTTTTCTTAGATGATTTTTGATTGCAATTTGGCACTCATATTGGATTATATTGAGATAAAATAAATCTATTTTTGTGTAAATTAGATTGATTGCATTAGTCTTAAGAAAAACAATTTAGAGTGAGATTTGGTGAGATCTTGGAGCCAGCCAATCAGATAGCTTAGTTAGGTCATGTGACATTTCTCTATATAAGCAAGTCTGTTCAGTGCTTCAGGAATTCTCTCCAGAACCAGGGACCTGAAAGCTACTCTCTTACTATGTAGAAAGTAACTTTCAATGGTATTTACTATTTAGCATAATTTTACTTTACTGCTATTTGGTGAAACCTTAAGCTTTTCTGATCTTTGGCATTTAATATTTTTGATTCTAAATTGTTAGGAGAGAGAATCGCTCAATCAAATCTAAATTATTCCTTAGTTCCATTTTTGGCTATTTTCTAATACCTTTTAATTAGCAATTGGCTGCTGCACTTTTTGCTCATTTAAATTAGAATTAAGCTTGTTTACTTTTTGGCTCTGGTGTAAATATTGTGTAAATATTGTTGTTTTTCATGTTTCTTAGATTAGATTGTTTACTTAGATTAGAGTTTGATTCAAAATACAGTTTAATCACACTTTGGTCTTCAGTTATTCTTTTAAATTCTTTTATTTCTGACCCGAGAGGTCAGTGGTGTCATCCTGACGTAAAAAAGAACCCTTACAACACTTGTGAAATAATATGGATCTATATCTAATTCTAAACAAGAGCTGCGTGCGGCGCCAACGCTCATCTGATTTGGTGTTTGTCAGCTAAATTTAAACTTTTTGAAATAAATAAAGGGCAATAACTCAAAAAAATTGAGATCAAGAGTTATAGTTCTTATGTAGGGGCCTTCTCTTCAATGATATCTACCATTCTATGAAGTTTCATGTTGATACCTCTTATACTTTTCGAGTAATGAGCTACATGTACATTAAAGTTTTTGCACGCCAAAGACGACAACGCCTGCGACCCAGTGATCACAATAGTTCGACTTTTCTTCAAAACAGACAAGCTAAAAATTTGCCATGGCCAAACATTCCATTGTTCATCATGCCAGACTAAATATTATTCTAATGAATATTCATGAAGTCATACAGGAGAAAAAAAGTTTAACTCTTATTGTGTGGTTGACCTGTTTGAATTTTGGAATACATGTAGTCTATTTGAAAATTCAGCATTGTAAGGGTTAAAGGGCCATGACACTTGAACAACGCTTGACAGAGTAGTGATTCCTTACCAGATTGTAGATCTTCGTTGTGATATAAAGTCTAGCTGATAGGGATAGCTGAACTGATGTTGAAACTTTGACAAATGTGATGCCTATGACAAGGAAACCAACGCTATGGCAATACTTAAGACTTTCTCCTCATAAAAACAAACAAGATGAGTAGAAATATGACCATAGGCCACAGATACACACACTTATATTAGTACAACTTATGCCAAGGGCTGCACATCAAGTTTTACTCAGTGCAAATCATACTCATACCTCCTAGTATGTGCATGTTCACACAACGATCAACCATTGTTGAATTAAAATTTTCACGACTCAAGTCAATATATATACAACACAAAGGATGCGATGGACAGACAGACAGACTGACAAACATACTTAAGGTAAATCCCCCCCCCAAACACTCTTTCTGTTCAGAAGAAGGGAAATAAACACTATAAAAAGCAACAGATACATGTAAAGGTGCATTGCTCAAATACTGAAATTGTCTTTTCTCCATCTAACCCTATGACCTCTCTTTAGAATTGCCTTGAAGAAAATGATTCTAAAGAGTGGTCACATCATTGGGTTTGGTGGAGAAATAAAGAAGTTATTCTTGAAAATATTTCAATTTACGCATCTAATCAGGAGCTCTGCTCTATACTTTTAAACAACAATATGAAACTTCAAAGACAATCTATGTGTTCAAAACTTCTCATTAATCTAACTCTTTCCTCCATACATACGCTTTTCTACGCTTGTAAAAATCACTTAATGAAACCATTGTGATAAATAGAGCATTTGCTCCTATAGGAGCATTTGGAGCAAATGCTCTATTTATCACAATGGTTTCAAAACAATAAAATTCTAAAATTTTCCTTTTCTCTAGGTAATGCTCCTTTTCGGTAGATTTATTCAAAGAGGTTGGGTCTAAAAATAGCCTATGGAGGAAAGGGTTAATAGAACAGTTTTCTCTCCTTGTCAAATGATAAATTCCATTAGACCTTGTCTTTAATTCCCAAATTCAATTTGGAATCAAATTTAATTCTTCATCTCTTTCAACATTGTGGGTAACCTTTGTGAAAGTTACTTAACCCTGTACACCATGAATATTCATTTAAGAAATAATGGCATCATGAATATTCATTAGATGAATTTTTACAATAGCAGAATGATGAACACTGAAAGTATAGCAGAAACTGTTGAATCAATATTAGAATCCATAATCAAACAGAGCAGACCCTGATCAGACAGCTCCTACAGGAGATATCTAATTTGGCTCTACCCCAGGGCTCTAGAAATTTTCAAATCCCAACCGGTCTAGCCGAAAAAAACCCGGACATTTGCCCACAAATTTCTCGATGCGCGGACATTCGCGTTAGTATGTTTAAATGTCTGACATTTGCCACCTTATAGTTTTTATGTACTAATATGACAGCATTAAATACCAAAATTTGTGAAAATAATCCAGATGAGACGCCGAGTAACTCGGACGTTTTCTCATCTGCATCCAAATTGTTTGTTATTGTGACTATGTGTTTGAAACTAAAATAAAGACAAAAAAAGAAAATTGTAGCAGACTACAAGTTAGACAACAGAATTTGGCAGCGAAGTGTTTGATTTATCAAGGTTTTACTGCAGTTTCATTCAGATCAGGACTAGTTTATTAAATATCTAAATTGTAAGATGCTAATGCTAGGTATAATCAAAGTGTTACAGACGCTGAGCACTGTATTCTTTGCATGGGAACAATGTTTTGAAAATCAAACTTCTGATATTTGGCATAAAATAGCGCATCTAGAAGGGAAAGGATTAGATCTAACACTCTTTCTAGTGAGTGATTCAGTTGCAGCTTACTTTTTGGCCGTTTCCTGCTATGTTTATCAAACTGACCACTCGAAGTTGCTTTCGAAGTTATAAGTGTGATTACCTAATCACTTGCATAAGGTCATCCGACGAGCATTGAGTATCCTCTGGCAGAATAATTTCATTCATATTATGGTCACATGATTTTGCCTAGAGCCTAATATTTGTATATTCGTGCGCACTCCTTACACATGGCTGTATTTTGTGGACTTTCTTACACATACTAAACCAAAGCTAATGCTACGAAGCCTTTTCATGTCAAAAATAGTATACCTTGATTGTTTCCGGATGTCATATTAATAAACGCCTTTTGAATCTATCGAATGCATGTCAATAACTTATAGTAGACTGCCATGCGGAATAGCGATTGTCAGGTCGACAAGAGTAGCATGTGGCCGACGCGAGAATACACTTTGTATTCTTTTGCTTATGTAAAGAATACAAAAAGGACACCATAACTCAACAAATAATTGGCAGATTGTACCCAAGCCTCATTGAGACGTATAGTACTGTAATATTGTATTGTGTAAACTTTGATTGCAATACTGCTTCTCCACAATTTTTTCAGTAACTATTAACTGGAAATCTTTTTTGTTTTTTGACAGGAACAAATAAACATAAATGCAACATTTTGTACCCCATAATTTTCAAATGGTGAAGGCATAAAAAAGATGTTTGACAGACTCTCTGGCAGATAAAAAAAATCATGAACAATATGGTCTGGGACTTTAGGCTACAATACTAATATAATTGTTAAAGTCATAACTGACAAAAAACTAATCTATGTGAGGACTGATGCAAGTAAACTGATACAAAACTGATTGTCTGGAATATTATTGGCAATGTACATGTATAGTATGCCTTCATGTTATTTGATGAAGGTCGTTCTCCGGCGAGACATATTGATTCCAATCCTACAGGAAGGAAATGGACAATAAATCTACTACAGTATAATGTATTGGTGTACAACTTTACAGGAGCATCTTACAGTTTGTTAAAGATAATCCTTTGGTAATGTGCGAGTGTATGGTCCAGGAAAGCCAACCATTCAGTCTGAAACAAGGGGCTAATAATACCACATTAACTCATTCCCCCATAGGCTATTTTTAGACCGAACCACTTTGAATAAATCTACCGAAAAGGAGCATTAACTAGAGAAAAGGAAACTTAGAATTTTGTAGTTTGAAACCATTGTGATAAATAGAGCATTTGATCCTATAGGAGCAAATGCTCTATTTATCACAATGGTTTCATAAAGTGACTTTTACAGAGGCGTAGAAAGGCGTATTTATGGAGGAAAGGGTTAACTCCTCTGGGCTATGTCCGCTAAATGCCCACTGTGTTATTGTATATCTACAGCTGTCGAACTCCTGCTTAACAGAGGATCTACAGGTGAATTTCTCAACACAAAAACCTACCAACTTTTTTATTTAACCCTTTCCCTCATAGAAACTTGTTTTTATGCATTTGCAAACAGAATAGACCCAGATCAGACGTCTACTAGAGAAGCCGTCTGATCAGGGTCTGCTCCGTTTGCTTATGGAATTTGATAGCTCTGTGTCTTTACTTTCTAAAACAGCTACAATGTACCATCTTCTATATTTGATTATAACCGTTTTGTTCATGAATATTCAAAGAGTATTAAAATTTGGACTAAATATAGAACAGGGAAAGGGTAAAAAAGTACAACTTTTTTCCATATTGAGAAATTGAAATGTAGTAGACTCCATTGCTTATCCTTGTCTGTTAACTTAGAAAAAGTCTTAACCCTTTGCTTGCTATTCGTGTCAATATACCTACCTGTAAATAGTGCAGGAGCTGTCTCATCAGGGTCTGCATTATTTACAAGTTGATTGTGCAACCAGTGCACTCCACAGCAGTGATTGCACAGCGAAATACTTGTACACAGTGAAGATATATGTAATTATACAATGTATTTTAAAATTCAGCAAGAGAAAGGTTAAAATGTTACAATCAAACCATGTGCCAGGTAATTTTTATCCCTATGTAATAGATCATAGAAATTGAAGGCAACAGTTAAAAAATACACCAGATTTTGGATCAGATGCTGAGTCATCCTGCTAACTGGTCAAAAACCACAACTGGTTATAATTGACTGTCATGATTTGATAAGCATTTCTAAAATTAAACTTCCAAATTGTATGGTCCATTAGTGTTTAAATATATACCTGTAATCCATTGGCATTCAGTATGAAAGGCTTAAAATAAATTTGTTACAAGATTTTGAATGACAAATAGTGCAGACCTTGATCAGAGGCTAAGAGCTCTCTGATGTGGATCTACACTGTTTGCCAATGCCAGTACACACATTTCCTTCATTCAAAGGATTAAAGGTTAAGTCAAATGAGGATGGCTCAATACACAGCTTTTTCAAGTTCACCTACCTGATACATGGCCTCGTCACATGAGCTCTGGATGCCCAGGTTGACCATGGTGTTGGACAGGGCGCGGCCCATGTAGAACTCCAGTGACAGGTAGTACACTCTCTGAAGATAGACAGCAGTTCAATTCTTAGCATTCTAAACTTTACAGAGTAAAAACATTGTAAAAAGGATGATCAGCAAGCTAACCCTTTACCTCATTAATATTTATATAAGCAATAAAATTTATGAATATTAATAAGCTAAATTTATACAATGCCACTATGAACAAGGTATTCTTTTTACCATGGAATAGACTGTAGGATCAGATCTATATTATTATATATGCTAACAGACAGACCCTGATCAGACTGCACCTGTAAAAGCTGTCTAATCTAGATCTGCTCTGTTTGCATGCTTCAGCAAACTGGTGTCTACAAAAATGATTGTTCGCTTTAATTCTCAAAGTACATTGAAACAAATTTCTTTTAGAACCAATATTAGAATATCTAACAGTTCGGATCCTGATTAGACACCAATGAGATCTTATCTGGATGTAAACTGTTTGCAAAATGGCATAAATGTAAGCAAACAGCATAGACCATGAACTCTTGTAGGAATAATCTCATCAAAGTCTCATCAAAATCTGCCTTGTCTTACTGTACAATAAACCTTTCCAAGTACAGTAAAACCTCTCTATAACGGCCACTAAATTGCATCAAGTATTTTGTGTTAAAGGCAGGTGGCTGCTTAAAGCAAGGTAAAAGTAAAACAGAACGCTCCTATAGGAGCGTTCTGTTTTACTTTCACCTTGCTTTAAGCAACCACCTGCCCTAAATACCAACTAATTAACAGAATTTAGTGGCCGCTGAAGAGAGGTTTTACTGTATTAGTAAGAGCTACAGATAAAGGTACATTTCTCCATCAAACCCTATACTGTGATCATTCTTCTCCACCAAACCCTATACCATGACCACTCTTTAGAATTGTCTCAAAAAGACGATTCTAAAGAGTGGTCACAGCATAGGGTTTGGTGGAGAAATACAGAAGTTATCTTGAAAATATTGAAATTTAAGCATCTTATCTGGACCTCTGTAAATGGGATAAACTGTATCATATAACAGGCATGTCCATTTAACCTATACTTTTGGTATCTTTGCAGAGGAAACCCAGATCAGACAGCTCCTGTAGGAGCCATCTGATCTGGTCTGCTCTGCTCTGTTTGTCGCTGGTATTAACCCATTTGCTCCCAGTGGATTCTTCCATGCTTATATATTGGATTAGTCTTTCTTTCATCTAAGGCATGTCTGGTCTAAATTTTCATTTTTGAATTGTTTTATATTGAATTTCCTATCAGCAAACAGTGTAGACTCTGATCAGACGCCGCATTATGCGGCGTCTGATCAGAGTGTACAATGTTTGCCTACGTCCCATATATATATGGGATCGTGGGAGCAAATGGATTAAATAGAACTGCTTCAACAGTTTCTGTTATGGCAAAAAACAAATTATGTGTTCAAAATGCCATAAATTATAATATTCATGACATTATCATTCATTATATGGATATCCATCAGGTCAAAGGTTAACACCTGAATCAGTGTGAAAATGTACAACTCCATAAAGTGAGTGACCAACATTGCTGTACATGTACATAGTTAATAACTGAGAAGATTTGACAAAAAATTATGCCTCAATAAATACATGTACCGTAATTTCTCTATTCTAACACACTTAAGACCAGTGTCCTTTCTCTACCAGTTTGTATACATGCATATCTGAATAAGTCAAGTTAGGACTTTTTATTGTACTTTAGATCAGACTGATACATATAGTAAAACCTCTCTAAACTGGAATTCTAGTCAAAAAAGAAGAATTAAGATATTTTTAAGCAGGTGGCTGCTTAATGCATGAAGCTCCTAGAAGAGCCTTCTGCATGACATTCACCCTGAATTAAGCTGCCACCTGTCTCCACGGTTGATATTTATACTAAATTCAATGTAGTAGCAAATAGTGAAGACCCTAATGATTAATCAAATGGCTCCTTCAGAACCCATTTAATGCGGATCTGCATTATTGGCTAAAGTCTGTTCGTCCGAATACTAAGGTTATTAGGGTAAATCATATTGTAACTTAAATCATTATCAAATAAAGTTGAAACCTCTTGATAAATTCTGTTGTGGTAAACTTTATAACCCTTAGCTTGCTGAAAAAAATGTCATCTCAAATTCTGATCTACAGTACAACCTCTCTATAACTGCCACTAAATTATATTAATTAGTTCGTATTTAGGGCAGGTGGCAGCTTAAAGCAAGGTGAAAGTTAAACAGAACGCTCCTATAGGAGCGTTCTGTTTTACTTTCACCTTGCTTTAAGCAGCCATCTGCCTTTAATGCAAAATACATGATGTAATTTAGTGGCCGTTATAGAGAGGTTTTACTGTAGTACAAATTTCACTTATGTTCAATTCATTCAAGCTTTTGAGAAACTTTTGATTGAGCATCAAAGAGCTTGGATCCTGATGAGACTGACTGACCCAGTGTCTCATCTGGATCCAAGCTGTTTGCAAATGCCATAATGTTTGCAAATTTTCCTGAACCTGGACTGTTTCCAGAAAAAGCAGTCATGGATTTGGGCAAGCAAAAGTTAGACAGCAGAATAAAGGTGAAAGCCAGTGCAATATCCTGGAAGAGCACTCAGCACACCAGACAAAACTACCTCTCGTCATTGCTGCTTGATATGTCAGCCTATGTGGCTTATCCGAAAATCTTCGTATGACCTTGCCAAGTTTTCTACCTTGACATACAGAATAACTGCTAAAGAGAAGTACCTATCTACGCTACATTATCTAGTGTCTAGTAAGATATCTAGTATATATATTACAGAAAATATTGATTATAAATAAAACGCACCAGAAAGCTGGCTTGGCTGTAGAATAGTTGAGTCCAATTACCCAGCAATTTAAAGCTTTATTCCATATTATATATATTTATATCTTTGAATGCCTTTGCATTAGAGTAATCCCAGATCAGATATAGACCTGTCATCGCCAAAATTCCCTGTGTTGATAATTATGCCATTATAAAACAAGAGCACCGCAAGCGGGTGCCAAAGCTCGTCTGTCGTCATTGTTAAGATGAACATGCATATGAAAAATGAAGCTTGTAAATGAAAAATTGAAGAAGTTATGGTCAATATTAAGATTTCAGACGACGACGACGACGCGGACGCCGGAGTTACGACAATAGCTTGTGATGTCTTCGAAACAGAAGAGCTAAAAATCATCAGATTATGTATTTCATTCATGTGGTAAAGGCTTAAATTAACCCTTTCCTTCATGAAAACCGTTTTAACGCCTTTCCATGCATTTGCAAACAGGGTAGACCTTGATCAGACGGTTCCTTATAGGAGCCGTCTGATCAGTGTCTGCTCTGTTTGCCTACAGAATTATACAGATATGTGTATGTGATTCTACAGTTTCTGTCCAAGTAAAAATATCCTATGACTAATGCTCATACAACGATATAAAAATTCAGCTAATCTGGGTAGACTGCTCTAATATATTGCTAATGGACTTTTCTTTACTTTCTAAAATGACTACAATTTTCAACTTTTCATATTTCATTTTAACCATTTTGTCCGTGAATATAACGGTGCGTACTCAAATACTAAAATCGTCATTTCTCCATCAAACCCTATGTTGTGACCACTCTTAAGAATCGTCTCAAAGAGTCGATTCTAAAGAGTGGTTACAATATAGGGTTTGGTGGAAAAATAAAGAAGCTAATCTTGAAAATATTTTAATTTACGGATATTATCTGGAGTTCTGTCTTGGTCTACAGGAACCTCAAATCCTCCTTCTATTTGACCCTTGGAATGCAGAAACTAGTGTAGACCCATATCAGAGGGCTCCTAGAGTAGCTCTCAGACCTCTGAACAGGGTCACACTGTTTGTCATTCAAAATCCTCTTGCATGTACCTGTAGCATACCATTTCATACTGAATGTGCTCTAGCATAAACCCTTCCCTCATATAAACACTTTTTTATATCTTTACAGAGTAGAAACAGATTAGAATCATATCTATATCATTTCAAAAGCAAACAGCAGATCCTGATCAGACAGCTTCTACAGAAACCATCTGATCTGGGACTACTCTGTTTGCAAAGACGTGGAATAGCGTATTGATGGAGAAAAGGGTTAACAAATCTATATCCATATGTTTAACATAAATACCCCTTTCTACCCCTTTGTAAACAGAGTAGACCCAGATCAGACTGCTCCTATACTGTGGAGCCATCTGATCAGGGTCTGTTCTGTTTGCTGCATGATATAATATACATGTAGATATGATTCTACAGTTTCTGCCATGATAAAAAATTCCTACATGTCCTTTCGCTATTATAACATTTAATCTAATTGATATTCATAACATCATTATTTCTTACATGATAATTCATGGAGTAAAAGGTTAAACAGGTTTAATTGTAGTTATCCTGATACATATTACAGAATTGAGGAGAATGATGTACATGTATGTTAACATCATCATTTACAAAACAGTCATTTTTGGCGGATAAATCAACTGCAAAAACTTACAAAAATGACAAAGATACATGTACCAGAAAAACTTTTTTTAAAGCCTACCAAATATTGATCTGTAACACTTTAGACATGGGACCAGTCAATATTACTTCTAATCTCAAACTAATAGGAGACATAGAATATGTCTGAGGTCCAGATAAGCTGCCTTAAATTAACCCTTTCCTCCATAAATACGCCTTTCTACGCCTCTGTAATAACCGCTTCTTGAAACCATTGTGATAAATAGGAGCAAATGCTCTGTTTATCACAATGGTTTCAAAATACAAATTCTAAAATTTTACTTTTCTCTAGTAAATGTTCCTTTTGGGTAGATTCATTCAAAGAGGTTGGATCTAAAAATAGCCTATGGAGGAAAGGGTTAAAACATTTTCAAGAATAACATCTTTATTTCTCCACCAAACTCTTTGTTGTGACTACTCTTCAAGATGATTTTACAGAGTGCTCACAACATAGAATTTAGTGGAGAAACGATGATACATGTACTAGCATTTGAGTATGCACGTTAAGTTGTTTATCTGTAGCTCCGATACTCTGATATGCACTTTGAAAAAGACAGGAAATCTGTTGAGAACTTCAGCTAACAACTGTATTACAGAAGATAACAAATAAATCACTTCAGCTTTAGTGCAAACTATCTCCATGTTGCAATATTAAAACCTTCTTTATTGAATATTCATGTAAGAAATAATGACATCATGAATATTATTGGCAGACTTATTATGCTGGTACATTACATGTGTATGTACACATGTACTCAGTTTTGGTTTTGGTAGAAACCAATCGGCACATCTGATCTAGATCTTCTCTGTTTGCAAAGGCATGAAAAAGTCTATATGAGGGAAAGGGTTAACTCCTTGCAGATCTTGTATGCAAACGGTTAACACTTTCCTGCATATAAACACATTTTCACACATTTACAGAGTAACGTCTCCTATAGGAGCCCTCTGATCAGGGTCTGCTCTGTTTGCTAAATTGACATGATAAAGATATTCTACAGTATATGTCCAAGAAAACAATTTCCTTGAACAGGTTGCATTATAAAACTTCAGCTAATAATGATTATTATTCATGTCACAATTTCTTATATGAATATCAATATTGAATAGGTAAACAGTAATCAGTCCTTGTTTTAGGGCCTCCTCTATCAAAAATGTGAATATAATCCCCTAAATGTAATGATGTATCTCTGAAAGAATAATTCCACTCCATTAGCTGTTTAAACGTTGCTTGATTTTCACTAGAAAAATCTTTGCATGAAGAATGTGGACATGAGCACGGTGTAAATGCAATCAATATGATTCAGACATAACCCTTTACTTCATGAATATTCATGAAATAAATAATGCCAACATGAATATTAATTACAGTAGTATAAAATTCAACTGGCTATTAATGGTTTCCTTTGGGCGAGTAGATTTTCCAACCTTTTCTACATGGAATTAACCTATAGCCCGCCAGTCACAATGATAGTTGCATTTGCAAACAGTGTAGACCCAGATGAGAGAGCTCCTATAGAGAGAGCTCCTATAGGAGCTCTCTCATCTGGGTCTGCACTGTTTGCCATGGAAAACCCATGCCTGCATGCTCTATGCTTTTACCTAGGAAAATCATTTCAACATTATATATTCTGTATATTTTTGGAAAGATTTGCCTAATTAATATTCAAAGAGGGCAGAGTAATAAGAAATATGTGGTAGGCTAAGGGTTAATGGTCAAAATATCTTTTAACATTACCACTTTATGGGAGAGCAACAAGTTCAAGATTTTCACAGCTCTGAATTAGATTAATCAATAATTAATCTAATTTATAGTTGCGAAAATCATCATTAATTTTTATAATGGCACATGCACGCGAAATTCTGGCTGTGGCAAAAACTGTAGAATCAAATCCATATTATTCAATTAGCAAACAAAGCAGACTTCGATCAGACAGCTCCTACAAAAGCCATCTGATCTGGGTCTGCTCTATTTGCATAGGTGTGAAAAGGCATATGTATGATTGGAAAAGGTTAATCACAGGGTAAATAACTAAAAACCTAATGAATTTTATTGTTGTGATTTTATCACTAGAGACTTGTGACTGAAAATCTGTTCAAACTCTGATCAGAAACCTGTGTCTAATGTCACTAGCACACAATTCTCTTGAGATACTTGTTGTTTGGCAAATCAATAGACTTGATTCTAAAATTTCGTGGTTAAACGCATAATTGTTTGTAAGAATGTAAGCTTTTGTTTTGCAAGATGCCCTGTTTTATTTAAAAAAAAAAGTCATTCTTCTAAAAAAACAAAAACAATCATGCAAAACTGAAAAGAATGGAATTGGAAAATAAATATATTAACAAATACTGTATAATTATTAACCCTCTCAGTGTGGGAAATGAGTCACTATTGTCCTTGCAAAAACTGTAAACCCAGGTTAGAGGGCAACTAGAGAAGATCTCTTATATGAACTGTTTGTCATGTTACACGTTTTGTTGTTGGTTTGGTTTTGGGGGTTTTTTAAAGAAAAAAACACTAAATAATCATGGTAAGCTTGACCTGTATGAATTTTGAAATAGTACGTATTCAGTGTTGAAAGGGTCAACTTTTAGTCTGCTACGCTATCGATCAGTGCTTATGATAAGATGCTCTGTAACTTGGCTTCTCATCAGGCTCAAAACAGTGAGATACTCTGATAACATGTTTGAAATCAAGTACATGTAGAAGAGAATTTGCTTTGAAATCTGCAGATATTTACTATAAATGTATTTTCCTTAAGATCCTAAAGGTCCATGCAAATATAGTATTAGTGTTTGCTTTCCTGTAACTGGTACCTAATCTTACTCAATATTTTGAATGTGTGGTATTACTATTATAGAGCTGTGTTAACCCTTTCCTCCATAAATACGCCTTTCTAGGCCTCTGTATAAGTCACCTGTTGAAACCATTGTGATAAATTAAATAGAGCATTTGCTCTATTTATCACAATGGTTTCAAATTACAAAATTCTAAAATTTTCCTTTTCTCTAGTTAATGTTCCTTTTCGGTAAATGCATCCAAAGAGGTTGGATTTAAAAATAGCCTATGGAGGAAAGGGTTAAGAGGCAAATTGTTCTATAGAACTATTTTATCTCTCAGTCTAACCATAGCTTCTTGGTATATCTTTACAACCATGTCAGATGGTCCTAATGAATAATGTCATAAATTTCTAAATATGCCCCTACTCTAGAACTACATGTATCAACTTATTTCTTGTGCTTTCGTTTTATAACTACAAGTTTTTACAATAAAAGATCTCTTATAATTGCCATGCAAAGATCTAACTCTGTTTTTTACCCTTTTTATGCTCTATATTTATTCCAATTTTTTTTTTTATTACCTACTGAACATTCATGGACAAAATAGTTATGAAATATGGGATGTGGAACATTGAAGCCATTTTAGAAATTAAAGGAAGACATCTATTAACCCTTTGCTTGCTATTCACGTCACTATACGTACCTGAATATTCAAAGAGTATTAAAATTTGGACTAAACATAGAACAGGGAAAGGGTAAAAAAGTACAACTTTTTTCCATATTGAGAAATTGAAAAGTAGTAGACTCCATTGCTTATCCTTGTCTGTTAACTTAGAAAAAGTCTTAACCCTTCGCTTGCTATTCGCGTCAATATACCTACCTGTAAATAGTGAAGACCCAGATGAGACAGCTCCTGCAGGAGCTGTCTCATCAGGGTCTGCACTATTTACAAGTTGATTGTGCAACCAGTGCACCCCACAGCAGTGATTGCACAGCGAAATACTTGTACACAGTGAAGATATATGTAATTATACAACAGGGCATGGGTAAAGAAGGAGAAATGTATTTTAAAATTCAGCAAGAGAAGGGTTAAATTCCATTAGCAAACAGAAAAGACCCTGATCAGATGGCTCTTACGAGAGTCGTCTGATCTGGGTCTACTCTGTTTGCAAATGTGTGAAAATGCATTGATATGAAGGAAAGGGTTAAGACAGATGGTAACTTAACCCTTCGCTTGCTATTCACGTCAATATACCTACCTGTAAAAAGTGAAGACCCAGATGAGACAGCTCCTGTAGGAGCTGTCTCATCAGGGTCTGCACTATTTACAAGTTGCTTGTGCAACCAATACACTCCACAGCAGTGATTGTACAGCAATATACTTGTACACAGTGAAGATATATGTAATTATACAACAGGGCGTGGGTAAAGAAGGAGAAATGTGTTTTAAAATTCAGCAAGCGAAGAGTTAATGCTGGATATCTCCCCATTACCATGCATTTTTCAGTGCTCTACAAGCCCAGCAATCATTCCCCTAAATGTGAAACAAGATGTGTTTGTGAAACACTATGCCCCGACTTTTGACCCTGAAGGATGACCTTGACCTTTGACCCATGGACCAGGGAGTTGAATGCAACATATCGTCTTTGTGTGGTGAACATTTGTGCCAAGTTATTTTGAAATCCATTCACAGATAAAAAAGTTACAGAAGGGACAGATGGAAGGATGGACAATGCGATTACTATATGCCCGCAGTTGGAGGGCATAAAAAACAACACTATCTGCACTTGTTTCCTGGTACTCTTCAATCATCAAGGAAGATAAGTTTTGTTGTTCGGAGGAGCTTTTCATTTGTGAGGCGTCTTATTCCTTTACTCCATATGAATTCACATTTATAAGAAATAATGATATCATGAATATTAACTAAATTACTAATTACTTGCATTTTATTCTTGAACACAGGAAATGTCGACCACGGCAGAAACTGTAGAATCAGATCTACATTATTCCTAAAGGACTCCTGAAGCTGTCTGATCTGGGTCTATTCTGTTTGCAAAGGGGTTTAAAGGCATATCTATGGGGTAAAGGGTTATGCATGGGCAATGTACTCAACTTTACATCAGCTTTGACACTAATTGACGTTCAGTTTACAATATTTAATTGAATTTGTGATTTTCATTAGAATTGTTGCTTTAATTGAAATAATATATATATGCTTCATGGGGTGACTTTCTACATCTTTACTAAAAACATGCAACTTTAAACAAATTGTACAATCACAATTATGGATTGTAACCACAATCCTTAGTGTATTCTTTACAATACTGATGCTACTGTAATGCTTGGTCTTTACTCTCATTCAAATTCTGATCATTAAACAGCAACAAAACAACATCACACATGGCTCATTTAATCAGTTGTTCGATGTTCCCAGTGCATAACAACCACACAGATCTGATGAGGGTACACTTTTATACCTAGTAAGTTTATGTAATAGGCCAACAGGTGAAAATATTGTGCCCTGACAGGGGCTCGAACCCAGGGCCAGGGCATCTGCCTTTTCATGCCAACACTATAGCCACTGAATTATACAGCCACATGATCCAGGACTTATTAAATTCCCCACTGGCACCAGTTACCTGTAACCAACTTAACACAATCCTGCTACATTTGTAGTCATTTATGCAGCTTTTTGGTTGCAATCTGCCACATGCTTATATAAATGAGCAGTTTTTGTAATTTTTGTTCAAAAATACAATCTTATGCTATGATCTTTTGCAGGCACATACCGGTATATATATTGATTCAAATGCAACAATCTTCAATTCTCCACCAACCCATGGTTGAGACCACTCTTTAGAATCGCCTCATCGAGATGATTCTAAAAAAATGTCACAACATCGTTCAGTGGAGAAATAAAAGGAGCTACATTTTCTATTCTTGAAATCACTTTAATGTATTTCCCACTCCTGACCCAGCGAACCCAGTGCTTCACATGAATGTCTGACAGATTTATCTAAAGATTGCACAGAGAAAACATTAGTTACTAAATTCTTATTCAATGTTGGACATTTGAGTCCCCGAGGTATGCATTTTGACAGAATACCCACCTGTGACCCATTAAGCAGTTTTAGGAGGAAAAGTGAAAATACCTTTGGGTCTTTCTCGTAGTAGTATTGTTGAGTTCGAATCCATCTTCCCGTCAGGTGGTCCCTTACAGTGTGTGCAAGAGCATGGAAGAAATCCCTTGGAGTCGCGACGTTTCGATCCTTCACCAGGGTGTAATGAAGATGTCGGTTAAAGGCATGTTTGATGTTGGAGATATTTTCCACTGGCGCAATTCCACGGATACTGATTTGCTTCCTCTTGTCATGGTCGCTAAGTGGCTTCCCCGACATCTCTGCAATTTGTTCGAAATCTTAAGCAACAAATTAAATTCCGAAATTTGAAATTGCTCAACACATCCGCATCAGAATCTGCCGACAACACACAACTGTGCCCTTGATGAAGGTGAAGGACATTAGAACTAAATAAAGTTATAACGATAAAGTCCGAAGCAGTCCTGGCTGTGTTCGAGTTAGTCGATTTTTCGACTCGAATTTATGGATTAATTAGTAAGATATAAAGCATGAATATGAAACAATAGATACATAATTATTAAATATAATTCAGAGAAAATAATTAACAAATAATTTAGACCAATAATTACAGTAAAACAACGATAATACAAACAATTCACCAACTTTTAAGTCGGTTTTTAACCCTTTCCATGTTCTATACTTATCCCAAAGTTCAGTACAGGTGTAATTTAAGTCTACTGAATATTCATATAGATCTACTTAAATAGTTATATAATATATGCGGATCATTGTTGCCATTTTGGAAACTAAAGAAACAGATCTATCAAATTATATTAGCAACTAGAGCAGGCCATGCTCAGACTCGAGCTTTCAGCATTACTTTAGACCTGCATAAACTATGAACTTGATAAATTGACCAGATTAGAAATCGGATGACTCGAATCTTTGTTATCTCGAAGTAATTTGCAAGGCCCCTTGAAGTTCGAGATATCTAAGTTCAACTGTACAAACAGTACAAATAGATAGATAAACTATGGGGGGAAACCGAACCAACCAATCAAATAAACATTTATATCGTTTTTATTTCATAATGTAGTGAATTTTTATACATGTAACACCTATATTATTTAGAATTGTTCACAATACATCTTCGATTACTGACGACCCCTCTTTCGAGTGTTACATTCAGGAAAGTGCACGTCGGATGTATTAGTAAAGAAAGGTGAGTTTAAGAAACCGGGCAATAGATAATGCCACTGCCAGGTAGGGTGAAGCTTAACAGGAGTTGGGTTTAAAACGTTACTGAGCAGACCCTGATCAGATGGCTTCTATATAGGAGCCATCTGATCTGGGTCTACTCTGTTTGCATATGCGTGGAAACACATCTATATGAGGGAAAGGGTTAAGAATATAGATTTTGGTTGAGAAATGAAGAGTTTAAAGTAATAAAGTATTAACCTAGAACGGTTACAACACCATCAAATCAAGAATAGTCAAGACAATGCGGTGATGCAAACTGATCTCGTTACCTAGTCAATTTGGAAACACTAGAGCATGGACTTCAGCAGCAATAACCCAGTGTGCTTAAATTAGTGTGATTTTACGTTCGATCTAGATGACCCATTAGTCTGACTACAAGCAAAGACCTATGATAACATGTGTTATCATAGGTCTTTGCTACAAGTTATAACCGGTAACCCTTTACTCCATGAATATTCATATAAGAAGTAATTTTTATGATAGGACATGGGCATACTGAATTTTTGGTGTTGGCTGAAAATGTAGAATCACATCTATATACCGTATCATAAGCAAACAGAGCACACCCCTTTCCTGATGAATATTCATATAAGAAATAATGACATACATAGTAAATATTTATTAGCCGATTTTTTTACAATGGCATACATACATACATGTATGAATTTTTGGTATTGCTAGAAACTGCATGTGGAGTCATATGTATAATAAAGTAAAACCTCTCTATAACGACCATTAAATTACATCAAGTATTTTGTGTTAAAGGCAGGTGGATGCTTAAAGCAAGGTGAAAGTAAAACAAAACGCTCCTATAGGAGCGTTTTGTTTTACTTTCACCTTGCTTTAAGCAACCACCTGCCCAAAATACCAACTAATTGACACAATTTAGTGGTCGTTATAGAGAGGTTTTACTGTAATTCCATAAGCAGACGGCTCCTATAAGAGATGGCGGGTCTGTGTAGACATACTCTGTTTGAAAGACATGAACCCTTTCCCTGTTCTAAGTTTAGTACAATTTTCAATACCTACTGAATATCCATCGACAAAATAGTTATAAAGAAATATGGAAGGTGGAACATTGTAGACATTTTAGAAAGCAAAGGAACATACCTAGCAAATTCTATAAGCAAACAGAGTAGACCCTGATCAGACGGCTCCTCTAGGAGCCGTCTGATCTGGGTCTACTCTGTTTGCAAATGCGTGAAAACACGTTTATATGAGGGAAAGGGTTAAAAGGTTTTTATAAATATGAAGGAAACACCGGGTCGCCAATACAAAGAAGAAATTAGGACTGTTAGAATATCCTAGGAACGGTTATCAAAGTATGTCCAAAGTCTTTAGTGTTGTTTGGTATCACCAGAGACCTATATTGCGTGTTTATATGTCTCTGGTATCACATGTCGATCGTTTGTTAATGTACATATGATAAAACATGTATGTATGCAAAAGATAAGTTAGACCTCCTTGATGGTCGATTAAGACAGGTAGTTTAAATTGACCTATTTTATTTCAATCGTAGCATCTCATGAAACGGGCTCGGGCCTCAAGTTCGACCAACACTAGGCCTACTTTCGGCCATCTCCCATAAAAAAAAAAAAGACCTATATAGAGTCTGATATGTGAACCAAATTAAGAGGGCAAGTGGCTTAACGCAAAACTATACAATAGAAGCTGTCTTAAGCGACCATCAAAAAGAGGTCAAACACAATTAAGCAATCACATGCTTTTTAAGACTCCTCTAGGTTATTTTCAATAAATAGAAAATGTCCGCTTAAAACAGATAAATGTAAATTTGCATCAACTTTATTTCATATATGTTGGGATTGAATTCTTGCTTTATCATACTTTTAAGCAACCAGCATTTTTGAACGAATATTAACTTTTGTCAACATTGTACTGAACATATTTTCAGTTAACAATTCGTCTACGTGGTCAAAATCGTGCATTTTTAAACAATACCGAGACTTTATTTAAGAGGCAGCTGACTGGCACCAAGAGGTTGCGGTTGGTACGCGAGACAGCAAAGCGAGTTCTGCGTACAGATATCGAACTTGCTATAAAATGTAAACATGGCGCTAGGAAAGAAGAAAATGCAGCGAGCACGTGTAAAAACCGACATATCATTATCTGACATTCAAGAACTTGGCGGAGAAGAGGTCATTTGATGATTTCAATTTCATTAAAGAAAATACATTTATTGCTTTTTCGTCCGTCATGGTATTTTCAACGAGTATCCCCCATGGCGTGGTAATCACTAATTGACAAGCACACTCGATCGTACTGTACCATACATCGTTTGGTTGGAGGTCCGGTTCTGTACTGCTTGGTGGATGATAATTTATTTAGAAATAACATCTCAAAAGCATCAGCATTTATTTTAAGGAAGCATGTCACCAGTTTAAATCGTAATGAGATATGATAGATTCGGAACGCGACTTTTCGTACCTGAATGTGCCAATTTTAGATGTATGATCTTGAGAAAAAAAAATGCCAAGGAGACTATTTTAAAAGTTATTTTTTTTTTATAGCAATCTTACTTTCTCATTATGTAGAAGTAACTGTCGTAAATTTTCACTCGGAATGCTTCATTAATGTAAATCTGTCGGTCAATAGCTATATTCATAGCAAATGTTAACTGTTATTTATAATGGTAACTTTAAATAAAATTTTGTATCTGTATGCAAATCAGATAGTCCCAGATCATGGGGCTTGGTAGCGGTTGCTCAGTGGTTTGAAATTGAGTGCAGGCATGGTAAGCCAGAAGCCCTCGGTTCATGTCTGGGTTTAAAGGACCAAAACCTTTTCACCAGTTGTCTGTTACAGTTTGGCACCCAAGGAAAATTCTGAATGATTACATGCCTGATTTCTTTTGAGTTGCTGCATGTAGCTAAGTGGTTAGGGTGCTGGGTTGGTAAGCCAGAGGCCCTGGGTTTGAGTCATATAATAAATAAATGGAAAATCACATTTAACCCTTTTCCTGTTGCATATTCATGTAAGAAATAATGACATTTTGAATATTTATTAGTTGCATTTAAATAATGGCACATGTACACTGGATTGCTTGGTATTGGTAGAAACTCTAGTCAGATCTATTAATTTCATAAGCAAACAGAGCAGACCCTGATCAGATGGCTCCTACAGGAGCCGGCTGATCTGGGTCTACTGTATTTGCAAAGGTGTAAAAAGATGTTTATATCAATAAAAGGGTTAAACCTTTGCCTCATGAATACACCTTTGCAATCAGAGTGTGCCTCTACTCTTCCTACTCTACATCAACAACTTTCATACATATGTTACTTCTCTCCTCTGTCACAAATGCAAGCTACATGTATCTTGGAGTTATCTTCAATCAACAAAAATCTTAGCTGGAATCCACAGATTAAACAAAACTGTAAATGAAAACAAACCCAAGTGTTAATAAAAATGAACATAAAAAAAAGAAACTGTCAAAGGCCTGACTTATAAAACCATAGTAAAGGGCTGCAATATTTAATTATATGGAATTATATTGATATGATTCTACAGTTTCTGTCATGGCCAAAGTCTCATGTGTTCATGAGACATTATTGAAATGAATCTAATTAATATTCATGATGTCATTATTTGTTACCAGAATATTAAACAGGGAAAAGGTTAAACCTATGGAAAATTCATGTTAAAACTGACTGTTTTAGTACTCCTTTCCTCATACAATAATATGCTCTTAACCCTTTGGAGGTGAAAATCTACAAGGCCCAAGTGATATCATCCTTACTCTATGGTTGTGAAACATGGACACTGTAATACTGTACGGGCGGCATCAAGCAGCTCAAGCAGTTCAACACAAGATCATTGAGGACAACTTGGCAAGACAAGGTTACAAACCAAGAGGTGCTAGACAAGGCAGGCATGACCAGTATAGAGTCAATGCTCATTAA
The DNA here is from genome assembly GCA_963576725.1 of Azorinus chamasolen. NCBI lineage: Eukaryota > Metazoa > Mollusca > Bivalvia > Cardiida > Solecurtidae > Azorinus > Azorinus chamasolen. The sequence goes on from OY755235.1 coordinate 51,052,845, forward strand.
GGCTGAACTACATTGGACGGACCACATCATCAGAATGGCTGACCCCCAGTATGCCCAAGCAACTGTTTCATGATGAACTCGAAGAAGGCACCCATAAACACGGAAGACCATAACTCCGGTACAAGGACACACTGAAGGCCAATCTCAAGTGGAGCAACCTCCAAGTGTGGGAACTTGAAAGTTCTGCTAATGATAGAACAGTTTTGAGATTACTGACCAACAAAGCTACTACAGCCTTTAAGGATGATAGGAGGTCATGACTTGCTGCTACGAGGGAAAAAGGCATAGAGCATCAACCTCTGCAGTAGAAGTCATAGACCATCGTTGCGATGTATGCGGATGCCTCTGCGCTTCCAGCTTCGGGTTGAGGAGTCATATGAGACATCACAGGAGCACGCGCAGATGAGGTCATCATCAGTCACCGATGGACAACCAAGTAGAAGTTGAATCTATATTGAATAGACTGACAAGTATCAGTGATATATTGATATTATTTCTAACAAGTACACCACTATACACCACTATACATAATACTGGTAAACTTGACAGTCATTATTGCGGGCAAGATCAGTACACTGTGAGACTAGTAAACTATAAAAATTTGCCAGTCATATACTAAAGCTGTAGTAATTATTTATTTATTGTAATTGCAGGCTGATTTATCTCTGGTGGCTGGTGTTGATGAGAATAGTGACTCGGAGATAGAAAATGATGTTGCACAGACCGACTTCAATGAAGAACCAATCAAGAAAGATGAGGTATAACTTTGAATTCAGTGAATATGGTAGTGAAATTGCATAACTTGCCTTTCTTATGTTGTTTTTAGTATTTCTATCTATATCAAATATTTTTCCTCAAATATTCACCATAGAGCAAACTTCATCTTGAACTGTAGGTCAAATTTTACAATATTAACATGATGCATGCATTTCTTTATTTCATATGGAAGACTAAAAGAAAGAGTTTCTGAGGCCAAGTTAACGTGTAAATTTAAACATTTTTAACTTTTTCCCTGTTCTGTATTTATTCAAAATTTCAAAACCTACTGTATATTCATGGACAAAATAATTATAATGAAATATGGAAGTTGGAACATTGTAGCCATTTTAGAAACTAAAGAAACATATCTTTCAAATTCCATTAGCAAACAGAGCATATCCTGATCAGACATCTCCTACTATGGCCGTCTGATCTGGGTCTACTCTTGTTTGCAAATGCATAAAAAGGCGTTTATATGAAGGAAAGAGTAAAGAATAATGCCTTTATTTCTCCACTAACCCTGTGTTGTGACCACTATAGAATCCTCTTAAGAGACTAAAGAATGGTCACAACATAGAGTCTACTCTGTTTGCAAAGGAATTAACAGGTCTGTCTATGGTGTAAAGGGTTAAACTACCACCTGGCTTTAACACCCAGAATTATGCCTCTGCTTTTGATTGGTTGTACTATATATTACCAAATCTGTTTGATATGGTGGCCTGTTATATGGAGTTCAAAACGTTGATGCATGTATTTTACATTTTATCTTGTTGTCAGATAAAAGAATTCCTCACCAAGCTGGATATATACAAACACAGGCCAAAAGCTGAAGAGAAGTAAGTTATTTTAACTTTTTCGTTTTATCCACTGCCGAAGACAGACGGATATAGTTTTGGTTTTTCCGTCTGTGTGTTTGTGTCCCAGAGTCATATCTCAGATACTGTTTGATGTCTTTCTTTTAACATTTCCCTCTTATAAACGTGTTTTCGCGCATTTGCAAACAGAGCAGACCCAGATCAGACGGCTCCTATAGGAGCCGTCTGATCAGGGTCTGCTCTGTTTGCTAGTGGAATTTGAAAGATCTGTTTCTTTATTTTCTAAAATGGCTACAATGTTCCACCTTCCATATTTCGTTATAACTCGTTTTGGCATGAATATTCAGTAGGTGTTGAAATTTGGACTAAACATAGAACATGGAAGGGGTTCACACACATTGACCTTGGCACACTGGAGTTATTACCCCTTTTGTCTGTCTGGAGCCATATGTCAGAAACTGTTTTAGAGTTTTTCTATGAAACCTTGTGTAAATGTTAAGAAGCATAAAGAAATGGATCGCTGCAAGTATCATTCACATGGACCTTGGAACACCAGAGTTATGGCCCTTTGCTTGCCAAAATGTTAATGTTTTTGTCTGTCTAAAATCATATCTCAGAAATGGTTTGAAGTCTTTCAATTAAACTCTGTAAATGTTTAGTACCATGAAGAAATATGGCCCTGCAAGTATCACTTATATAGACATTGGAAGAGTTACCAGTCTTTGTTTGCCAAATACTTAACTTTTTGTCCCTGGGATCATATGGCCCCAGTAGGAGCAGTCTGATCAGGGTCTGTTTTGTTTGCCTATGGAATAGTATAGATCTGATTCTTCAGTTTCTGCCATGGACAACTATTCCTTTCTTTGTTTGCCATTATAAACATTCAACTAATTTATATTTATGATGTCATTATTTCTTACATGAATATTCGTGTTTGTATTCATAAATTTTAAATCTAGAAATAAAAAGAAAGAAAAGAAAGAAAAATCAGAGGATTCACCAAAAGAAGAGCCCAATGCAGATGATGCAACTGCAACAGGCACTGAGAAATCTGAAAAGAAGAAGAAGAAATCCAAAAACAAATTAAAAGACGAAGCTGATGAGAAACTTGCCACACCAGACTCAACAAACAAGAACAAGAAGTCCAAGATGAAAAATAAGGTATAGCAATGACTTGGAATGATAATGTGTAAATAATTGTTGTAAGAAATTCCTTTATATTCAGAATATATTATACTATAGAGGAAAACTTATGCCTTGTTGATGGTATTTGACCACTATTTAGTGGAAAATATTCAAAATTAACATCATCATGAGCTTTGTTATGTGAATATATACAGTAAAACCCCGCTAAACCGGACATTAAATTTAGTATAGATATCGGTGTTGGGGACAGATTGCAGCTTAATGCAGGATGAAAGTCATGCAGAAAGCTCCTCTGGGAGCTTTCTGCATGACTTTTACCCTGCATTAAGCAGCCACCTACCTAAAAGTATCTGCATTCTCTAGTAGAGGTCTGGTTTTGATGGGTTTTACTGTACATGGGTCAGTATATGAAAATACTTCGCGATTTTGAACATAGAATTGTTTTGGCCATGACAGAAACTGTAAAATCAAATCTGTACTATTCAATAAAAAACAAAGCAGACTCTGATCTAGGTCTACTCTGTTTGCAAAATGCCTTAAGAGGTGTAGGTAAAGGGTTAAGAACTTTGCTGGGACCATTACACTGTTACCATTATATGGTTAGGTTGTAATATTTGACTGCAGTTTTGAAACTAAACTTTACTTTCAACCTTTTAATTCATGAATATTTATTCAAGAATTCATGACTTTGTGAATATTAAATTAAAATACTTTTTTGTTATGACATATGAACACAGAAAGTTTTGTCCATGGCAGAGAAACTACAATGTTTTTCATTTCATAAACATCCAGTACAGACCTGATCAGACAAATCCTTGTGTTGTGCTCTGTTTGCAACAATGGTGAAAGGTGTCCTTATCACATAAAGCATCAAAACTAACTGTAATTGAAACGGGGTAATAAATACGACACTGAACAGAACGTTTTAACTGTCCTTTTGGTTACTCTTAACCCTTTCGCTCATATAAACATGTTTTCAAAAATCTGCAAACAGAGTAGACCCAGATCAGACGGCTCCTATAGGAGCCGTCTGATCAGGGTCTGCTCTGTTTGCTAATGAAATTGAAAAGATCTGTTTGTTAGTTTTTTTTAAAATGGCTACAATGTTCGACCTTTCATAGTGGGTTATAACTATTAGTATTATGTCCATTAATATTCAATAGGTATTGAAATTTGGAATGACTATAGAACAGGGAAAGTGTTAATTGATGACTGGAACACTATATTTACCATTTCAGGTACAGGACAGTGAAGTGTCTAGTACAACTGTAGAACCTACAACTAGTGGTCAAAAGAATCTAAAGAATCCAGTCACAGCTGTCAAATCTCATATGGCTGGCTACCAGCCACGTAAACACCTGCTGGTGAAAGTTGGGGGAGATTGGATAGATACAGAGGTAAGATAAGTTTGGAAGATACGCCTGCTGTCACTATACTTGACCAGTAATGTCAGCTGTTCAAAAGTCCTTGAATGCAATACCAGTATCCATGCTTATAAAACTTTTAGTTGAGTCTGAGTTCGTTCTCAAGTTTTTGGCTCAAATCTGACCAATCAAAAGCTTGAGAACTCAAATCTGTCCAATCAAAAGCTTGAGAATGAACTCAGACTCAACTAAAAAGTTTTATAAGCATGGACCCAGGATACCATCTTACTGAAGTTCTTTGTTAGTCTATTAAATGCAACTTCTGTGTGAAAAACAGCTTTTTGCAAAGTGTAATCTCAGGTCAGATGCCGCATTGAAAACACACCATCATCTCAGAGTTTACACAGTTTTCAGCAGCTGTGGGTGAAATCAGTTAAAGAATCATTTAAATTTTGAGTTCTGTGAATTATTTTACTCAAGTCTTGTAGAATCCTTTACAGCAAAAGCATTTCTGTAAAACTTGTTTATTGCAACGTCAGTTCTTGAAATGTCTTTAACAGTAAAACCGATTCTGTACGAGTTGTTTACTGCAATGTCTGCTCTTGAAATGTCCTTGACTTCAAAAGCAGCTCTGTAAAATCTATTTATTGCAATGAAAGTCCCAGATTAATGTATATAAACAGATAAATGATAATATCAGCAAAATAGTAACAATTGTATTTACTACAGGACAAGAAGCCCATCGAAGGTCAGACCCTGTCAGATGGCCTGGCTGGTCAGATGGAGGAGTTTGCTGCTAAGCTTCTGAGGGATGAGATTAGTGTATACAACAAACGTAAGCCTACTGCCTTTAATTCAAAATAGTCTGATATTGAAAGTTGTTTGCCCGTACTGATGATCGGGGGCAGTTGTCTGTCAGTTATTGTAGTGTGGTTCTTTCTGACACTGTTTAACTAAATTTCACTTAAGTTATAAATTGTTGAAAGTTTAGCCTGTTTTGTTTAATATCTGTGTTATGTTTTGATGTGCATATACATGTAATTGATCTGTACTGGTAAAACAACTACAGTATAACTTCTATCTATTGACCTTTGACTTGTCAACTTTCTCAATGTGTCGATCTTGCCTAATCCTGAACTCTTTCTTTTAGTATTCTTTATGAAGTTACATTTATACATCAACCTTATATCTTTTCAACATGTCAACCTGTTTTTTTCCCGGTCCAATGGTATTAAGCATATAGAATTTTACCATACATTAGTCAAACTGCTAATTTCCTTTACATGCAAGGCCACGGGTTTTCACGTAATCGCGATGGGGCCCGGGTGTGCAGGTTTCACACCTTACGCAAGTAAAGGCGTGATCAAGGGCCTCCGACAACTCTGTAATAAGGTGAACACATACCATCATATTTAAACAGGAAATTCTTTATCGAAATACACTAATGTATCGGAATGTGCTAATGTACTGAAAAGTTGTGAACACAAATGTATCTCATTGTTGTGAACACGACTGTTTAAACTTCTTTAACTGCATTTACTCAACATGTTATTGACAGTGAATATAAACAACGGTCTACAAGTTTAAAAATCACATTTTGTCATCTGGTTAAAATTCAGTAGATCTAATTGTTATGTTTGATTGATATGTTTAAATGAGTTGCGTCAGTATTGTGCTTAGATTCGTATTATATACATATACATTGTGTGTCTTCATCGTTTATTGAAGTGCTTATAAGTTGAAAACCATCCTTACCATTCCAAACCATTTCACAAAACTCAATGAATTGGCATAATAATTGGTTTAATTAGTGTTGTTTATGCTGAAACAATGAGTTTCGCACATTGCTACAGACAACTGGAAACACATTGGTAAGTTTATATGTTCTATCATTGAACATTGTACAGTGTGCATATTTGATGATTATTTTTCAGTGTAATTGTATTGTTTTGAATTGTTTGACATGTGGAAATGAATAAAGTATCAATTTATACTTTATATCTTGTGTTTTTATTCCACTTACCTCAAATTTATTGAAAGAATATCATGTAGAGTTCCACTTGACATTTTTGCATGTGTTCTGGCATATATAAATGTACTGCTTAGACACTGAAACTCATGTACATGTTCGTATATGTATCTGGTTGAGCCTGCCTCTCGATATTTGATCTTTAAGCCATGGTTCCTTGAAGATTGACACATCAGAGTTATACTGTACATGTATTTTAGCTTAATTTGTTAAAAAAAATCCTTGTTTGAAAAAAAAGAAAGTAGAAGAATATCTTTTTCTTCCATCAATAAGTAATGAAAAATTAATAATATTATTATTATAAATATAAAAGTCATAAACTACCATTCCAATTCGTAAAATGTCTTGTATAAAGTTTCAAGACATAATACTTGTTGTTATTTTGATGTTTTCAGAAAAGGAAAATGCTAAGCGTTCTGATGTAGGCTGGATGAAGACAGTTCTTACGTCGGGCACACTGGCGGACAAGATGGGAGCTCTAATGGTTCTGGTGCAGGAATCGCCACTACACAATCCGGCTCATCTGGACACACTTATCACCATGATAAAGAAGAAAGGCAAGAGGGAGTGCTTGCAGGCTTGTGGTATGTTATGCAAATTATAAGCTATTTATCTACCTTTTTCATAAAAAAAAGTTTGGTATTGTCTTTATTTCTGTTATTGCCTTATGGTTTAAAGCTTTACCTGATATATAGTTATGAAAGAAACATTAATTAGCTACATTTGATATAACACCCCCCCCCCCATTTTTACCTTGGCAGAAATTGCAGAATCAGATATATATACATGTAGTTCCATAACCAAACAGAGCTGATCCTGATCAAATAGTTCCTACAGGGTCCATCTGATCTAGGTCTACTCTGTTTACAAAGGCATAACAGTAAAGGTTATTTTGAAGTTTGGTTCTATCTGTTACGTCTTTACACTATGACCGAATTATGTTCCATTCAAAAACCTTGATAAAGAGAGTGGATATCAAGTTGTTGGGCTCTTGTTGCCATATACAGTAAAACCTCTCTATAATGGCCACTAAATTACATCAATGGTTGTGTGTTAAAGACAGGTAGTTGCTTAAAGCAAGGTGAAAGTAAAACAACGCTCCTATTGGAGCGTTCTGTTTTACTTTCACCTTGCTTTAAGCAGCCACCTGCCCTAAATACCAACTAATTAACACAATTAAGTGTCCGTTATAGAGAGGTTTTACTGAATATATTGTCAGGCCTGTGTTTTACAGCAGCTGTAATGGGGAAAAGACTTTAGAGCTGTAGATAAGACTGTAAAGAGGAATATTAACCCTTTACACCATAAATAGGACTTTTTACACCTTTGTTAACAGAGTAGACCCAGATCGGACAGCTGATCAGGGTTTGCTCTGTTTGCTTATGATATAAATATAGTTGCTGCCATGGCCAAAAATTCCCAAGTCCATATGCTATTAGAACAATTAATCTAATTTAATTTTCACGATGTCATTAACTCTTACATGGATATACATGGAGGAAGGTTAAATAAAGATATTATTGTGAAAAGTTAATTAGTAGAAAGAGTTTGTAGTATTGTTATGTCAGAGTATTCATGTATGAAATAATGACATCATGAATATTTATTAACTTAATTTCTATAATGGCATATGATGACAGGAAGAAATCTGTCAAAGCAGAAACATTTCAATCAGAACTATATAACTCTATAGCAAACAAAGCTTACCCAGATCGGATGGATGGCTCCTACAGGAACAATCTGATCTGGGTCTATTCTATTTGTAAAGATATCACAAGGTGTATCTGGTGAAGGGGATGAAAAAATTACATTAATCAAACTGAATGTAAACTATGTAATGAATTGCAAGTTGTGATACATGTGGTACATAAAAACCTCTCTTAACCGGACATTAAATTTAGTATAAATATCGGTCTTGGAGACAGGTGACAGCTTAATGCAGGGTGGACGTCATGCAGAAAGCTCCTAGAGGAGCTTTCTGCATGACATTCACCCTGCATTAAGCAGTCACCTGCCATAAATATCTAAATTCTTCTCTACTAGAATTCCGGTTAAGAGAGGTTTTACTGTAGTTTGTATTCTTAAAACTATGAATGTTATATTTCAGACACTTTAAAAGAATTGTTTATGTCGGAGTTGTTACCAGAAAACAGGAAGTTGAGACCATTTTCACAGGTAGGTGTTGCACTGCCTTGGCTTTGGTTTAGTAATGTGGTAAATGGTGATATTGTGTCTTCTAATTCTACTTGATCCACAAGTTAACAAGATAATGAATCCTTTTTTAACACGAACACTTTTTCATGCATTTCCAAACAGAGTAGACCCAGCTCAGATTGCTCCTGTAGGAGCTATCTGATTAGGGTCTGCTCTGTTTGCTTATGAAATTTGTAATCAGCCTGACTAAACAATATCTACCAATACCAATAAATCCTGTGTACATGTGTCATGATAAAGCTTCAGTTAACTCATTCTCTCCTTGGCTATTTTTAGACCCAACCTCTTTGAATGTATCTACCGAAAAGGAGCATTAACTAGAGGAAAGGAAACATTTAGAATTTTGTAGTTTGAAACCATTGTGATAAATAGAGCATTTGCTCCTATAGGAACAAATGCTCTATTTATCACAATGGTTTCATAAAGTGACTTTTATAGATGCGCAAAATGCGTCACTAGGGGATAATGTGTTAATTAATATTCATATTATTTCTTATTATTTCATATTCAACAGGGAAAGTGTTAAAGATTACATGTGGTTATAGAACAGCGTTAACATTTGTGCTGCTATGCTCAACATTATTGCATTCCCAAAAAGATCAATATGAGAACACAGAAAAGTTTCACTCTCAGTCAATGGTTTCTCAAAAGTTTGAACAAAAATGAAGTATTAAAGTAAAAATTGCAACGGGTCAGATTTAAGCCTTTACTCCATGAATATTCATACGAGTAAGAAATAATTACTTCCTTAATAATGATTACATTATGGCGTATCTACACAGGAAAATTTGGCCATAGTAGAAGCTGTAAAATCACATCTATATTATTTCATAAGCAAACAGAACAGACATTGATCAAACAGCGCACAGTCGTCTGATCTGGGTCTTCTCTGTTTGCAAATGCATAGAAAGGTGTATCTATGGAGAAAAGGGTTAAAGCAGGATAAGGTTTACAGGACAATGGCAGTTTTTTTTAACTTGTTGCACTGTAAGTAATTATTTCAACAGACTGGAATTTAACCCTTTCCCTCCTGACTCTACAGTTTGTACCAGTGCTAAAATATTCTGTGTACATATGCCATTACAGTAAAACTTGTCTTAAGCAGCAGCAAAAAATGTCTAATTATGAGTCTGTAAGGCAGGTGGTAGCTTAATGCAGGTCAAAAGTAATGCAGAAAGCTCCTAGAGGAGCTTTCTGCATTACTTTTGTCCTGCTTTAAGCAACCACCTGCTTTTTAAGACTCCCATGTTCAATAAATTAATGGCTGCTTAAGACAGGATTTACTGTATAAAAATTCAACTAATAAATATTCATGATGTGATTATTTCTTACATTAATATCCAACACGGTAAGGGTTGAGGAGACATCTTTTTACAGCAGTTTTACAGGATAATGCTTATAGGCAGAAATTTCAATTTGTTGCACCCTAAGTACCGGTAATTATTTCGGCAAATTTCATTTCTCCTACACGATGTAGTAATTAGTTATTTGATCTCTCATCTGGATCCAAATTGTTTGTATATTAATCAAAAATTCAATACTTGTATACATGTATTAACCCTTTACTCCATAAATACAACTTTCTACGCCTTTGCAAACAGAGAAGCCCCAGATCATATGTCTCGGAGCCATCTGATCAGGGTCTGTTCTGATTGCTTATGGAATAATATAGATCTGATTCTACAGTTTCTGCCATAGCTAAAATATCCTGTGCTATTGTAACAATTAATACACATGATGTCATAATTTCTTACATGAATATTCATGGAGTAAAGAGTTAATATAATAGCTAGATAACATATATTGCAGCGTGCCTTGCTAGGACTGGGTCAGACAGTGGGCTGGAACAAGGAGGCAATAGACAAGCGTCTTGTCATGTGGTACTTTGAGTCAAAGTTGAAAGAAAAATACATGGATTTTTTAAAAGGGTTACAGGTTAGAAGTCACTTTGCTTTTCTATTTTTTACCTCGTCTGTTTCAAGGAGGCGTACAGATATATGTGATCACTGGATCGTAGGCGTTGTCGTAGTTGTAGGCGTTGGCGTGGTCGTCTGCCGCGGTTTGCAAAAACTTTAATGTAGCTGATTAATCAAAAAATATAAGAGGTATCAACATGAAACTTCATAGGCTGGTAGATCTCTTTGAGGAGAAGTGTATGTAGTGGACAATCACCAATTCAGATGAGCGTTGGTGCCGCACCCAGCTCTTGTTTCTTATTGGTGTTTATCTTTTCATGCCCCAAAATGGAAGACATTTTGTAATTTTTCTTCAATATAACCCTTTAGATTTTATCAGCAATGTTATTAATGTGTTGAAGCAGTATAACATCTTTGTGAAGAAACATCAGAGTTATAAAAAAGATTTGACTGTTTAATGTAGACTGTAAGTAATAAAACAAACTCTCTTGGGACCTGTCTGTCAATTGTTTTCCCTGGGATTAACCCTTTACCTGATAGAGACGTCTTTTTCTTGTCTTTGCAAGCAGAGTAGACTCAGTTTAGATGGTTCCTGTAGGAGTCATCTGATCAGAGTCTGCTCTATTTGCTTATGAAATAATGTAGATATGATTCTTCAGTTTGTACATTGATCAAAATTTCAGCTAATGATGTTGATATAGTCATCATTTCTTACATGAATGTACATTAGGTGAAGGACTGATAAGAGGAATACTGCTCTACCCAAACGTCATATATCTCTGCCAAATCCTGTCTTATTGGTACATAACCCTTTCCTCCATAGGCTATTTTTAGACCCAACTTCTTTGTATGAATCTACTGAAAAGGAGCATTTACTAGAGAAAAGGAAAATTTTATAATTGTTTAGTATAGAAACCATTGTGATACATAGAGCATTTACTCCTGTGGAGCAAATGCTCTATTTATCACAATGGTTTCAAGAAGTGACTATCACAGAGGCATAGAAAGGTGTATTTATGGAGGAAAGGGTTAATATAATTAGGGCCGTGCATTGAAAATGCAGGAGCCCTATAGGAATCACATTTTCTGTCCGTCTGTCTGTTTTTACATGGAAAATTTTGTCTGCATGATGGGGGAGGGGGAGACATCAGTTTTTGTATCAAATACAATTCTAGTTTCAGATGGTTGTAATGTCTAGGGTTGTTTATAAAACCTCTCTCTCACTTTTCAGACTATGTCACATGACACTGTAGTAGCTACCAAACAGAAAGCAGTCAGTAAGTTTACATTAAAATATTCTTCTTGTATTTAAACCCTGCACATGATAGAGATACCTGTAGGAGCCATCCGATTGGACTCTGTTCTGTTTGCTTTTGAAATAGTGTAGATCTGATTCTGTAGTTTCTGCTATTTCCAATACAGCAAAACCTCTCTATAACGACCACCAAATTGTGTTAATTAGTTGGTATTTATGGCAGGTGGTTGCTTAAAGCAAGGTAAAAGTAAAACAGAACGCTCCTATAGGAGCGTTCTGTTTTACTTTCACCTTGCTTTAAGCAGCCACCTGCCTTTGACACAAAATATTTGATGTAATTTAGTGGCCGTTATAGAGAGGTTTTTCTGTATGCTCTATGTTCATATACCATTTTAAATCTGGATTTGATACTAATTTTATAATTTATAATGTGGAGAATAAGATCACAATGTGCTTCCACTCCTGTAGGGTTTACCATACTAGGAATGAAATGGAAAACTCTGGATAGAAACACCCGACCTACTGACCAGCGATAAGCATTATTTTCACCAGCACTTGGTGGTTGCTATGAACTGTAAGCTGCCATCACCTCCAACTGGTTAATTCTAGTGAAATTCTTGAATGTTTAGTATTTATTCTTGGCCTTTTGTATTTTATGTTTGACATTGATACCGAGAGTCATGAAATTATTATCTGATGAGTGAGTATTGAATGTACAGTATCAAGGGTTTGTTTTATTCTTTTACAGATACTATGTATCATTTGTTAGTCAGCAAACCAGAGCAAGAAAAGGTAAATAAATACAAGTTTATTTAAAACTTTACTCCATGAGTATTTATGTAAGAAATAACATCATGCACATGACCACAGGAATATTTGGCCATGACAGAAACTGCAAAATCATCTCTATATTATTTCATAAGCAAACATAGCAGACCCTAATCAGATGGCTCCTATAGGAGCCATCTGATCTGGGTCTACTCTGTTTGCAAAGGTATAGAAATGTGTTTTTATGGAGTAAAGGGTTAAAATTTCAACATTGTTTCTAGAAAGAATTCAATGATTGTTTGTTTGGAACTGCTATTTACCTGTTACTTCAAGTAAATGCTTTTTCACGCCTTTGCAAAGAGAGTAGACGCAGATCAGATGACTGCTGTAGGAGCCGTCTTATCAGGGTCTACTCTGTTTGCTTATGCAAGTATAATAGTTCTGACTCAACAGTTTCCTCCTGTACATATGCCAGTATAAAAATTGAGGTATTGGTAAGAAATATTCATGAGTTTATTATTTCTTACATGAATAATCAACAGGGAAAGGGCTATGTATTCAAGCAGTATTTTTCCATGTGATCATAATTACAGTACAACCTCTCTATAATGGCCACTGAATTACATCAAGTATTTTGTGTTAAAGGCAGGTGGATGCTTAAAGCAAGGTGAAAGTAAAACAGAACGCTCCTACAGGAGTGTTCTGTTTTACTTCCATCTTGCTTTAAGCAGCCACCTGCTCTAAATACCAACTAATTAACACAATTTAGTGGCCGTTATAGAGAGGGGTTACAGTACTGCTGACTCTTTGTTGCCATTGAAAAGAATAATTGACTGTAATATATAAGCGGACAGAGCAGACCCTGATCATCTAGCTGCTACAGTGTAGGAGCTGTCTGATCTGGGTCTATTTTGTTGGCAAAGATAAGAAACAGTTTGGTTATCAAGTTTAAAGGACTAATATTGGTAATGAAGTTAATGTTAGTTGATTATGGTGTATTTTATACTGTTTCAGTTTTTGTTAACTATGCTGATCAACAAAGTTGGAGATCCCCATTATAAGCTGGCATCCACAGTCTCATATTTACTGATGAAAGTTGGTAAGTGGCCTAGCAAAACACAGTAAGCATTTAAACTGTAGATAATGTGGCAAATACAAATAGGTAGAAAGTAAAAAAATCTCAAAAAACAAGAAACTGTGTTAGGTAAATTCTTGAATCAGGTTTGACTGTTTTATATATTAATAGTCTGAGATTATACTGTGAAAAATATTATAATACAGTAAAACCTCTCTATAACGGCCACTAAATTACATCAAGTATTTTGTATTAAAGGCAGGTGGCTGTTTAAAGCTAGGTGAAAGTGAAACAGAATGCTCCTTTAAGCAGCCACCTGCCCTAAATACCAACTAATTAATTTAGTGGTCGTTATAGAGAGGTTTTACTGTAGATGTACATGTTGAGTTTAGAGAAGTGCTAAAGGAATCATCTTGTTACAACCATTCTCATCATCCCACACTTTTGAAGCAAGCTAATTTGATTTTTTTTTGATGAGTTTCTTTTAAACATACTTAATACATATTTATAAAATCTTTGAATTATAGTTATTTTAAAAAGCATATTGAAGGATTGCTTCCCCAGGAATGCATTATTTCCATGTTGATAGCATTTATTTATTTTTCAAAACAATATAATGCAATAGAACTGGGAAACAAGTGTATTGGCATTTGCAAACAGTGTAGACCCATATCAGAGTTCTTCTAGAAATAGAGGAGCCCTTTGGTCTGGGTCTGCATTGTTTATCATTCAAAATCCTTGCACAAAATTGAGTATTCAGAGGGTTAATAAAGTATGTGTAGAGGTATAGGACATTTCACTCCATAAATACACCTTTCTACACCTTTGCAAACAGAGTACATCTAAATCATGCAGCTCCTGTATGAGTTGTCTGATTGGGGTCTGCTCTGTTTGCTTTTGATATAATATAGATATGATTCTACAGTTTCTGCCATGACCAAAATTTCCTGTGTCCATTATACTATTATAGCAATAATTAATAATCATGATGTCATTATTTCTTACATGAATATTCATGGAGTAAAGAGTTAATTGTTACTTTGAATCTTTTTTGTGTACAGTGGAGACGCATCCCAATATGAAGGGAGTCTTGGTGAGAGAGGTGGAGGAGCTGTTGTTCAGACCAAACATTGCTCCAAGAGCACAGTATGTATAGTCGGATATTGACTTGTACTGACAGAATATGTAAGGCTGATATACTATGCTAAACAGTAGGAAACAATGCTTGATATATATAGAGGAAAGTCCATAGACAGGTAGGCTTATTTAAAACAGAAATACGGTTCTCGGTCAATAACTTTGGATTGACCGATTTTGACCAAACTGTGTATTTAGTAAGTTTATATAAAGACCTAGCTTTGGATTGTATTCTGGGATTCTCGAGTCAAGGTCACTGTTACTAAAAATAGAATATAACTTCAGATTGGATAGACCAATTTGCTTAAGATTGGATTGACCAATCTTGGTATTTAGAAAGCTTGCATGAAGACCTAATTAGAGCCCCACACCTTGGTGTGGGTGCCCTATAGTAATCGCCCTGTCCGTCCATCCATCAGTCAGTCAGTCCGTCAGTCACGCTTTTATTGTCCACTCTCTTACTCAAATACTTTTCATCCGATTTTCACCAAACTTGCAGACATTATTCATATGTGTAAAATCTTGACCAAGTTCGTAGGCTGTTGATAAAATAATTTGGTAAAACTTTGAAAACCTGGTTTCATGGCATTACCGCATTTCTTGTTGTAGATATTGAACTCTATCTGTGTTCAAATGCCACTACAGGTATTCATGATGCCATCAGTGTGGACCCTGTTTTGACACCATATCTAACAGTATGGACTCTGTTCTCACACCATGTCTGTCAGTGTGGACCCTGTTCTGACACCTTATCTGTGATGCAGCAGTCTTAAACTATGTGCAAAAACTGGAAGATGGCTTTCATTGCTGATGTCCAGGAAGTTAATCCTTTACCAGATAGAGATGCCTTTTGACGCCTTTGCAAAAAGTAAACCCAGATCAGATGGCTGTTATAGGAGATGTCTGATGAGGGTCTGCTCTGTTAGCTTTTGGAATATCATAGATCTGTTTCTATGCTATTGGCCTTAGCAGTGTATTTACACATTTTATATTATAATGTATTAACCCTTTACTCCATAAATACACCTTTTTATGCATTTGCAAACAGAGTAGACCAAGATCAGATGTCTCCCATAGGAGCTTTCTGCTTTACTTTTGCCCTGCATTAAGCAACGATCTTCTTTTTAAGATTCCTGCGTCAAATTTATATAAAGTCGCTCAAGACAGGTTTTACTGTAACTGAAAACAGATAAGTGTATTTTGTGTTTATGTTGTAGGTATTACTCAGTATGTTTCCTGACTCAGCTGATCTTGAGCCACGACGAGCAGGAGCTGGCCTTCAAGCTTATCTCCATATACTTCATCTTCTTCAAGGTATTACAGTTTGTTTGCAGCAGTTGATGTTGTTATCTACTCTTAGAAAAGATGATTAACCCTTTCCCTCATAGGCTATTTTTAGATCCAACCTCTTTGAATAAATTTACGGAAAAGGAGCACTAACTGGAGAAAAGGAAATGTTTAGAATTTTATAGTTTGAAACCATTGTGATAATTAGAGCATTTGCTCCTATAGGAGCAAATGCTCTATTTATCACAATGGTTTCACAAAGTGACTTTTACAGTTGTCAATAAAATCACTGTAGATTCAGACGACCCTGCATTGATGGTTGCCAGAGTGTCTACTGTCATTTGTCAATATTGAACATTGCTCATGATCTGGGTCTAGATTGTGTGCATTTCTTGTTTCATGATTTACATATTAAAATAAGCTGATTCATTGGAAAATAGGGAACAATTTACTTCACCAAACCATATGTTGTGAGAAATTCTAAAGAATAGTCACAACTGTAGCTGATTAATCAAAAAGTATAAGAGGTATCAACATGAAACTTCATAGATTGGTGGAGAAATGACTATGTAAGTATTTGAGTATGCACCTTTATCTATTGCAACCCGTCATAAGTATTAATTAAATGACTGTGTATAATGGCATATGAATATATGAGCCATCTTATCTTGGTCTACTATGTTTGTAAAGGCATGAGAAAGCATCTCTTTGTGGTAAAGGGTTAACCCATTCCCTCTTATTGACACCTTTTGACGCCTCTGTAGAATTCACTTATTGAAACAATACTGATGAATAGAGCATTAATTTTGCTCCATAGGAGCAAGGAGCAAACACTCTATTTATCACAATGGTTTCAAAACTACACAATTCTAAAAGGTTTTCTCTAGTAAGCACTCATTTTCAGAAGATTTGTTAAAAGTGGTTGGGTCTGAAAATAGCCTATGGGGAATGGATTAAAAGATACTCATTGCTGTTTCAGGGCTATGTGAAGAAAGGGGAGGTTGACAGTAAGATGATGAGTGCTTTACTAAGCGGAGTCAACAGAGCATTCCCTTATGCTAAATGTAAGTTAACTGTATAGGTTCCTGTTGAACCCATGCTTGGAAAAAAACTCAACAAACTGGCTATCATTTTTAGCTCGTCTGTTTCGAAGAAAAGTTGAGCTATTGTGATCACGGGGTAGTAGTTGTCGTCTTCGTCGTTGTTGTCGTCGGCATGCAAAAACTTTAATGTAGCTCATTACTCGAAAAGTATAATAGGTAACGACATGAAACTTCATAGTTTAGTAGATCTTATTGAGGGGAAGGCCCCTACATAATAACTATAATTGATTTCAAAATTTTGGAGTTATGGCCCTTTATCGTTTTCAATTTTTTTTTTTAATTTAGCTGGACAAGTACCAAATCTGACGAGCGTTGGCGACGCACGAGGCTCTTGTTGTACACTGGTGTTTGCTTAATGCAGAATAAAAGCAATGCAGAAAGCTCTTAGGGGAGCTTTCTACATTGTTTTCAGGCTGCATTAAGCTACCACATGTATTTTGAAGATCCTATATTTCTTCTGTTTTGGTTATCATATAGAGTTTTAGTTTGTTTTAGTCATTGTTAGTTTTAACCTAGAAGTAAGCAGGCATTTATTAGAGAAGAGGTGCTTGTTAGGGGTATTGCAGTATGTAGTCTTCATAGTCTTACTCCAATGGCTTGGGAAACTAGGTATTAACCAATCACTTCATATAAATGTGTTTTCACACATCAGCAAACAGAGGAGACCCAGATCAGACAACTCCTGTAGGAGCCGTCTGATCAGGGTCTGCTCTGTTTGCTTATGAAACAACACAGGTCTATTTCAACAGTTTCTGCCGTGGTAAAATTTCCCTTATTCATGATGCCAGTATATAAACTCAGCCAATTAATATCCGTAAAGTCATTATTAGCTCGTCTGTTTCGAAGACATTGAGTTATTGTGATCACTGGGTTGTAGGCATTGTCGTAGTTGTAGGCACTGGCGTAGTTGTATGCGTTGGCATCGTCGTCTTTGGTGTGCAAAAACTTTAATGTAGCTGATTAATCAAAAAGTATAAGAGGTATCAACATGAAACTTCATAGGTTAGTAGATTTCTTTGAGGAGAAGTGTACGCGCACCAAATCAGACGAGCGTTGGCGCCACACACGGCTCTTGTTCCTTATATGAATATTCATGCAGTAAAGAGTTAAAAGCAGGTGATTACTGAATGCAGGATGAAAGCAATGCAGAAAGCTCCTTCTTGAGGAAGGCATCCTTTGAGTGGTCGAATGATGAGGTTTTAACCCTTTACTCCATGAATATTCATAAAAGTTATGATGACATCATTAATCTTAATTAGATTAATTTTTAAAGTGGCATATTAAAACATTAAATATTTGCTAAAACAGAAACTGTAGAATAAGATCTATATTAATCAATAAGCAAACAGAGCAGACACTGATCAGACAGCTCCTATATGAGCCGTCTGATCTGGGTTTACCATATGTTTGCAGAGGCATAGAAAGGCGAGTTTACGGAGTAGAGGGTTAACCCATTCCCTCATATTGACGACTTTTGACAACTCTGTAAAAGTCACATATTGAAACCATTGTGATAAATAGAACATTTGCTCCTATAGGAGCAAATGCTCTATTTATCACAATGGTTTCAAACTACAAAATTCTTAAAATTGCCTTTTCTCTTGTTAATGCTCCTTTTCGGTAGATTTATTCGAAGAGGTTGTTTCTAAAAATAGCCTATGAGGTAATTGGTTAATGTATTGTTTTCTGTTTCAGTAAAAGAGGAGTTTTTACATGAACACTTGGAGCCTTTGTACAAGATTGTCCATGTGGTGAACTTCAACACAAGTGTACAAGCACTCACCCTGCTCTACCAGGTCATGGACCTAGGGTAAGAAGTTGGCCTAGCATCCAATAGAACAGTTACTAGAACTGAAGAAAGTATCTGGGTAGGGTAGGAAATCATAGAAACACATGTATCTGGTACATATTTATATTGCTAGTTACCTCAAGTTAACTTTTGTGCCTAAACACTTTCCCTGTTTAATATTCATGTAAGGGATAATGATATCAGTTCCTACCATGACAAAAAATCCTGTGTTGATATGCCTGATTAACCCTTTCCTCCATAAATATGCCTTTCTTCGCCTCTATAAAAGTTACCTTTGAAACCAATGTGATAAATAGAGCATTTGCTCCTATAGGAGCGAATGCTCTATTTATCACAATGGTTTCAATTTACAAAATTCTAAAATTTTCCTTTTCTCTAGTTAAAGCTCCTCTTCGGTAGATTTATAAGTGGTTGGATCTAAAAATAGCCCATGGAGGAATGGGTTAATATACACAGTATCATTAGTTTTTGCATGAATATCAGGGTTCGCACAGACCTGGAAAAGTCATGGAAAACGAGGTCTGCCTGGAAAAATCATGGAAAACAGAAAATTCAAATTTTATCATTGAAAAATCAGGGAATTCAGAAAAAAATCATGGAAATTACCAAATACACCCTTGAATAATTCCATTATTTGTAGATTTACCAACACATAAATTTTCTTGGCATGAAATTCAAAAAAGGAGAGTTCATAACCGAAAGTAGATCTGGTCGGCGTTATGAGTAACGTAAACTTTCTACTATGACACCGGTAGCGAACACTCATTGGTCCGAAAATGGATTTCCGGTGCGCCGGTTCAATTTTCGGAAGTCCTCTGCTCTTTTCGTTAGTTCATTGTTAATCGCATGGTGAAAATCTGCCCAGCGTTTGGTGATGGCTTACATGAGAAACCGGTTGCAACAAGGGCCTTACCATAGTCCACTAGTCTGTATGCTTTGTTTTTATAAACACCAAGAGTGTAACACATTGTAAGATTGTGTGATTCCCTCTTGGCCTAGTAGCTAAACACTGGTTGCATACGGTCGCCACTAATGAACGCACCGCTGATTCGTTGAGGTCAACAAAGCATGAAAATTTTGCGGCCCGGCAAAGGAATGTGTCGGTATAATCCTCAATCTGTACAACAAACTGTACAAAGACTGAAGAACAAGTAAGGAAAAGAGACAAGAGTTAAACAAAAATTTAAACTGGTGTACTCGCTATACCTACATAAGCACAAATAAATAATTGTTCTTGGTGTTTAGCATTAATTTCTAACACAGAATTCAGTTTGCAAGTTTAAAATAATTGCCGGAGGCTTATATCTTATATCATGGAAAATATGTTTTTGTCATGGAAAAATCATGGAAAAATCATGGAATTTGAGTGTCAAAAATCTGTATGAACCCTGGAATATTCATGAGATAAAGTGCTAAAGTGATAGCAATAGTGTGAAGCATAAAAATCATTTTTGAAATCCAGGTGTATTGCAATCATTTGGGAGGGTAATATCTCACATAATTCATATATACCATGGCCTATCCTTGTGTTTGGGCAAATTATGTCTCCCCCATTTATGTTTTTGCCAGAGTTGTCTGTCTGTCCGTCCGTCCGTCCGTCCGTCCGTCCGCACTCACCAATGGGTAGTTGTGTGACTTTTTCTAACTAGTCGCACAAGTAAAATCATTAACCTGGCCATCTCTTGTGACATTAACCTGGCCATTTCTTGTGACATTAACCTGGCCAGTTGTGGGACATAGGGTTAGGGTTAGGGTTAGCTTCCAGATCATTCTATTCCAAAGTTAGAGCCAAAAATACGTTTTACTTATGGGACTAGTCCCACAAGAAAAGATCAAAGGAAAAAGTCACACAACTACCCATTCGTTAGTGTGTCCGTCTGTCCGTCACAAACTTGTGTCGCGCGTATCTCTGAAACCGGTTGGGCTAGAGTCACCAAACTTCACAAGAATGTTCACCAGCATGAGTTGTTGTGCACCTGGGTTTTTTTAATTGTCTCCCCCTGATAAGTTTGGAGTTATTGCCCCTGATGACTTAAAATTAGAAAAACTTTGTGTCGCGCATATCTCTGAAACCGCTGGTACTAGAGTCACCAAACTTCACAGGAATGTTCACTAGCATGAGTTGTTGTGCACCTATGGGTTTTGAATTGTCTCCCCCTGATAATTCTTGAGTTATTGCCCCTGATATGAATACTTAAATTTATACAAACTTTGTGTCGCGCGTATCTCTGAAACCAGTAGGGCTAGAGTCACTAAACTTCACAGGATTGTTCACAAGCATGAGTTGTTTTGCTCTTGGTTTTTTTTAATTGTCTCCCCCTGTTAACTTTGGAGTTACTGCCCCTGATGACTTAAAATTAGACAAACTTTACTTAGTGTCGTGCATATCTCTGAAACCACTAGGGCTTGAGTCACCAAACTTCACAGGAATGTCGACCAGCATGAGTTGTTGTACAACTGGGATTTTTGAATTGTCTTCC
This sequence comes from Azorinus chamasolen, assembly GCA_963576725.1. Lineage (NCBI taxonomy): Eukaryota > Metazoa > Mollusca > Bivalvia > Cardiida > Solecurtidae > Azorinus > Azorinus chamasolen. Next base: position 51,074,003 of record OY755235.1, read on the forward strand.
CTTGATAACTTTGGAGTTATTGCCCCTGATATGATTACTTCAAATTAGAGAAACTTTGTGTCATGCATATCTTTAAAACCACTAGGGCTAGAGTCACTAAACTTCACAGGAATGTTCACCAGCATGAGTTGTGTGCACCTGTTGTTTTTTTAATTGTCTCCCCCTGATAATTCTTGAGTTACTGCCCCTGATATGTTAACTTAAAATTAGAGAAACTTTGTGCTGCATGTATCTCTGCAACCAGTAGGGCTAGAGTCACCAAACTTCACAGGAATGTTCACCAGCATGAGTTGTTGTGCATCTGAGATTTTTAATTGTCTCCCCCTTATAACTTTGGAGTTACTGTCCCTTATGACTTAAATTAGAGAAACTTTACTTTGTGTCACATGTATCTCTGAAACCACTAGTACTAGAGTCACCAAACTTCACAAGAATGTTGACTAGCATGTGTTTTTGTGTACCTGGGGCTTTTGAATTGTCTCCCCCTGACAATGTTGGAGTTATTGCCCCTGATGACTTAAACATTAGACCCTGATAAGTTTGGAGTTACAGACATTACACTTGTGTATTGGAAAGAGGATGGGAGGGGGAGACATCTGTTTTTGTGACAAAAACAAACCTCTTGTTGTCATTGGTAAGCTGTTTAATTTTTCTTTTTTAGGCAGAACACATCAGAGCGTTACTATACTGCCTTGTATCGAAAGTTGATGGACCCAGCATTGAAAACCTCCTCAAAGCAAACTCTCTACCTCAACCTCCTGTTCAAAAGCTTAAAAAAAGATGAATCTGAAAGAAGAGTCAAGGTAGGTAGTTGTTTGTACAAATTCGTTATATTATTTAACCTTATAAATATGCTTTTCTATGCGCTTGCATAGAGAGAAGACTCAGATCAGTTGGCTCATACAGGATCATGGTCTGCTCTGTTTTCTGTTTGCTTATGAAAGTATATAGGTCTAGTTTTACAGCTTCTGTCTTGGTAAAAAATTCCAGATTTTATAATTAATATGTCATTGTAAAAGTTCAGCGAAGTAATATTCATGATATCATTATTTCTTTCATGAATATTCATGGTGTAAGGGTTAAATAAGTATATAGTTATGGACAGTTGTTGAAGGCCATAGATTCTGTAACTACTTAAATGGTCTTTAACCCTTTCCTCCTTAGGCTTTTTTAGACCCAGCCTCTTTGAATGAATATACCCAAAAGGAGCATTTACTAGAGAAAAGTAAAATTTTCGAATTTTGTAGTTGAAACCATTGTGATAAATAGAGCATTTGTTCCTCAGATTTAGGGAAACTTCTGGGGAATGATTGGTGCCAATCTGTGTTGTGCATATCATGAACAATTTCCTATGTGGTTATAGAAGCAGGTAGTTTGTATTATATCACATGACATTTTTATACCCCCTTTTGAAAAAATGGGGGTATATTGTTTTGCGCATGTCGGTTGGTCGGTCTGTCGGTCGGTCGGTAGGTTGGTCGGTCGGTAGATCGATGGTTTCCGAATGATAACTAATAAACGACTTGGCGTAGAATCTTCAAACTTGCTGTGGTGGTTGGTCATGACAACTAGATGACCCCTATTGTTTTTGAGGTCACTAGGTCAAAGGTCAAGGTCACAATGACCTTAACTGGTGAAATAGTTTCCGATCAATAACTGCTGAAGGGTTTTGCTTGGGATCTTCAAACTTGCTGTGGTGGTTGGTCATGACCACTAGATGACCCCTATTGTTTTTGAGGTCACTAGGTCAAAGGTCAAGGTCACCATGACCTTAACTGGTTAAATGGTTTCCGATCAATAACTGCTCAAGAGTTTGGCTTAGGATCTTCAAACTTGCTTAGGTGGTTGGTCATGACAACTAGATGAGCCCTGTTGTTTTTGAGGTCACTAGGTCAAAGGTCAAGGTCACTATGACCTTAACTGGTAAAATGGTTTTTGATCAATAACTGCTCAAGGGTTTGGCTTAGGATCTTCAAACTTGCTTAGGTGGTTGGTCATGACCATTAGATGGTCCCTAATGTTTTTGAGGTCACTAGGTCAAAGGTCAAGGTCACCATGACCTTAACTGGTGAAATGGTTTCCGATCAATAACTGCGCAAGGGTTTGGCTTAGGATCTTCACACTTGCTGTGGAGGTTGGTCATGACCACTAGATGGCCCCTATTTTTTTGAGGTCACTAGATCAAAGGTCAAGGTCACCATGACCTTAACTGGTGAAATGGTTTCCAATCAATAACTGCTCAAGGGTTTGGCTTAGGATCTTCAAACTTGCTGTGGTGGTTGGTCATGACCACTAGATGGCCCGTATTGTTTTTGAGGTCAGTAGGTCAAAGGTCAAGGTCACCATGACCTTAACTGGTTAAATGGTTTCCGATCAATAACTGCTCAAGAGTTTGGCTTAGGATCTTCAAACTTGCTTAGGTGGTTGGTCATGACAACTAGATGAACCCTGTTGTTTTTGAGGTCACTAGGTCAAAGGTCAATGTCACCATGACCTTAACTGGTAAAATGGTTTTTGATCAATAACTGCTCAAGGGTTTGGCTTAGGATCTTCAAACTTGCTTAGATGGTTGGTCATGACCATTAGATGGTCCCTAATGTTTTTGAGGTCACTAGATCAAAGGGCAAGGTCACCATGACCTTAACTGGTGAAATGGTTTCCGATCAATAACTGCGCAAGGGTTTGGCTTAGGATCTTCAAACTTGCTGTGGAGGTTGGTCATGACCACTAGATGACCCCTATTTTTTTGAGGTCACTAGATCAAAGGTCAAGGTCACCATGACCTTAACTGGTGAAATGGTTTCCAATCAATAACTGCTCAAGGGTTTGGCTTAGGATCTTCAAACTTGCTGTGGTGGTTGGTCATGACCACTAGATGGCCCGTATTGTTTTTGAGGTCACTAGGTCAAAGGTCAAGGTCACCATGACCTTAACTGGTGAAATGGTTTCCAATCCATAACTGCTCAAGGGTTTGGCTTAGGATCTTCAAACTTGCTGTGGTGGTTGGTCATGACAACTAGATGACCCCTATTGTTTTTGAGGTCACTAGGTCAAAGGTCAAGGTCACCAAGACCTTAACTGATTAAATGGTTTCAGATTAATAACTGCTCAATGGTATGGTTCGGATTCTTCAAACTTGCTGTGGTGGTTGGTCGTGACCACTAGATGACCCCTATAGTTGTTTAGGTCACTAGGTCAAAGGTCAAGGTCACCAATCCATGACCTTAACTTGTGAAATGTTTCTAGATCAATAAATGATCAGTGGTTTGGCTTAGGATCTTCAAAGTTGCCGTGTTGATTAGTCATGACCACTAGATGACCTCTATAGTTGAGGTCACTAGATCAAAGGTCAGGGGGTCTGGGGGGTATACATGTTTTACTAACATCTCTTGTTTATGTACATTTTTTCAGGCTTTTGTCAAGAGACTGCTTCAGGTGTGCTCCTATCAGACACCCCAGTTTATCAGTGGTGCACTGGTGTTATTATCTGAGGTATGTGCTAAAATTCATATTTTCTAAAATTCATTTATTCATATGAAGTATCCAGTGGCAGATCTTTTAAATAATATCCAACTGCAATGAGTTAATGTGTGGTTTGAATTAATGTTTTCTTGTCATATCGGCCTACCATAAATTAAGGGTCAGGATTGATGGCTAGGCCATCTGTGTTCTATAGACAATTATATGCCCAGATTTAAGCCCAGTTGTAGTTGATTTATTTGATGACTTTTTACATATAATAAAACATGTATATTTATTGTGTTTCAGGTGTTGAGAAACAAACCAGGCCTTATGTCCTTGTCACAAGTTCAGGAGGTAAGAAAGAACAACTCATCCAGTTTCACCTCTGTAACATGATCATTCAGAAAGTCCCTTGAAACTCCAACCATTATGAATATTATGTATTCGAAATCTTGTGTTAAAATATAAAATAAGGAAATTTATTGCTTTGGCTATACAGAATCAGATCTGTTACATATAACCAAACTGAGCAGATCCTGAATCGGAATTTTAGACAAGTGGCCGTGTAATGCAGGGTGACAGTCATGCAGGAAGCAGCGTTAAGAGCTTGCTGCATGACTGTCACCCTGCATTAAATTGTCACCTGTCTTGAAGACTGGCATTAATACTATTTTGAATGTCCAATTTAGAGAGATTTTACCATATTTTTTAGCCAAACCCTATATTGTTGGTACTTATTATAAGCCCCTGGGGTGAATGTGATAAGTAGCAGTGAGATATGTTTGACTGGGCAATAAGAGACATACAGTAAAACCTCTCTATAATGACCACTAAATTGTGCTATTTAGTTGGTATTTAGGACAGGTGGCTGCTTAAAGCAAGGTGAAAGTAAAACAGAATGCTCCTATAGGAGCGTTCTGTTTTACTTTCACCTTGCTTTAAGCAGCCACCTGTCGTTAACACAAAATACTCAATGTAATTTAGTGGCCGTTATAGAGAGCTTTTACTGTAGATCAGAATCTATAGCTCTGTGTCTATTTACTCATACAGGATTCTGATGATGAGGAACACTTTGTTGATGAACCAGAGGAAGATGAAGAAACAAGTGTAGTAAGAGCAAAGGAAAAGAGTCCAGAAAATGCCGAAGACAGAGACCAAGATAACAACAGAAAAAGCAGCAAAAAAGGCTGCTCATCTTCTTGGATACATAGAAAAAATTTCAGCCGTATGTGATTCTTTACATGTCATAATTTTATTGCAATTTATTGCTGACCATTATATAGGCGTTATTCATACATGTGATTTTGTAATTCACTGAAAGTGGGAGATTGGCTGTCCCAAAGTGGGAGATTTGGTCTCAAAGTGGGAGATTTTTTTTCATTGACGGCATTCCATGTTTTAACTCTTTACTCCATAGATACTCATTTTACAGCATATGCAAACAGTTCACCCAGATCAGACAGCTACTAATGGAGCGTCTGATCAGGGTCTGCTCTGTTTGCATATTAAATTCCATAAATTTAAGGTCTACAGTTCCTTATATTATGACATGTTGTATTGTAATAGTTAATTAAGTCAATGTATATTCAAAAGGAAATAAAAAATTTGAATAAATGTACATGGAGTAGATTTAGTAAGCAATTGGATTCCACCAGTAAAAATAAATCTCACTTTGATTTTACAAGGCAAGAAGTGGTTTTAAAATTATTGCAAACTGGATAAAAGAAACGAGAAACATGTATCTCTTATGTATCTTTATGTGTTTATCACAAAATTTAATACAGTACAAATAAATGGCTTGAGCATTGAAGTCAGCTTTGGAGTGGAGGCTGTCTGCTTTGCATTTGTAGAGTGTGAAGAACTCTTATGTTGCTTCTCAATGTGATTTTTGCCCCCTTGTGTAATGGAAAATGAAAGGTTGCAGACTGTGCAAATCACTGATCCATCGGCCTTTCCTTTTGCAACCCAGGGGTATGTTGAAGTCCATGCTGTGTTGTACTTGCATTCATACCTGACAAATACAACAATAAACTGCATAAGCAAAGGTACCAAAACTGAAACATTACCATCAAGCTTTCTTATCTAGGTCTTCTTACCTACATGTAGGTCTACATTGTGCTATGCAAGTGTGCAAAAATGAAACATTACCAAGGTCTACTTTGTTTGTACAGATGCAAAATTTACCCATAGCCTGCCAGTCACCACTATAGTTGTATTTGAAAACAGTGTAGACCCAGATGAGAGAGCTCCTAAATGAGCTCTGCTGCTCTCTCATCTGGGTCTACACTGTTTGCAAACATACTAGACTCAGATCAGACAACTCCCCCTTTAGATGCCGTCTAATCTGGGTCTGCTCTGTTTGCATTACATGTATCATATTCATAACTACAGTCCCTTATATGTTATTGTTTTACAAAGAATATAAAAAGATTTTGCAACTGGTATCAAATGTGCAATAAATAATTAATATTCATAGAGTAAAGGGTTAAGCTAGGTCTACTTTGTTTGCCAAGGTAGAGCAATTTTGTAGTATTGGTCTATGTATATTGTACTCTACTTATAATCAAACAGAGAAGACTGGTCAGACAGCATTTGAATAACAGAGAAGACACAAATTACACATAAAATCTAGTGCCGTAATGGTCTAGATAAGCCTCATACCTTTTCTTCTTGATATGGGTTTTACAAGACTGTGTCGGTCATTTAGACATGGTGAAAACATGCAAACAGACAATTTTGACTGACTGACGATCAAAAGGCTGCATCCATATTTTATTCAAAATCATTCTTATTGCTATCCAAACAGTTTATACAAGCATTATCTCTTTTTAACAGTGAGTGAGTTGGGTTTTACGATCGACCAACAGTATTTCAGTTATATGCAGACGGCTTTTTAACAGAGATTGCAGACAGTTTTTATCATCTTTTATAGTTTACCTACCTTTCCAATTAGCCAAACTCATTGATTGGTGTTTATTTCACCAGAACTGATGAGCGGCCCCTTGTGCCTGACCCTTGCTTGATGAACCATCGATAAATCATCAGTAATCCTCTTCCAAACATGCGAAAAACTTGACATGTGTCGTTTCCAATACACACAACATGGCGGTCTGTTGATTTCACGCTAAATCACGCCCGCCACGAGATTGTGCTAATTGGTTAATTACATTGAGTATGACCTAATAGGATAACAGGTTATCTAGGCCAGTAGCTATGAGCTCAATGGGCCCCCAATTATTGCCTCGAGAGAGTGGCAATTAAAAATTCCTTATCTTAATAGGGGTATGGTCGGGATTGTCGCATATCGGGAGTTTTTGGTCTCCCGCCGGGAGCTTAGAAAGAACCTTTTGATATCGGTAGACTACCGCCGGGATTGGGTCTTATCACATGTCTGGTTATTATAGCCTTTGTTAAAACTTGTATAGATTTAGATGAAGTACTGAATGTTTCAGCATATTGTCAGGATCCAAACTGTTTCTCATTCTGATGGTTTTGTTTCAAATGGTAGAATATAATTCAGGGAATTGAAGAAGATATGAAGTTTTGTAGATGTCAATTACTGTAGTGCTAAAGGATTATCTGGTAATTTAAGTTAGAGTTACTTATCTGGATTCAAAAAGAGGAAAGAGTTGAAATGGTTTTATTTCTATTTACAATTGAAATGGTTTTATTTCTATTTACAATTGAAATGGTTTTATTTCTATTTACAATTGTTGCAGACAAGGCCAATGCCACCCAGTATGACCCCCAGGTGAGGAACCCACAGTACAGCCATGCAGAGACAGAATGCATATGGGAGGTGGAGAGACTTACCCTACACTATCACCCGACAGTTTCGCTGTTTGCTGCACAGATACTCAGGGTTAGCACTTGTCATATCATTCTTGTTTTTTACATCCAGACACTAGTAGTGAGTTTGTGATACCCTTATCTAGCAGTTTTGATCCAGATGAGACGGAGAGTAATCAGCTTCTCATCAGGATCCAAACTGACACTCTGATTGAAATATTTGGTGATAAATAGAGGAAAAAATAGCAGACCACTAATTAGGGCGTATGTACACAGACTATTTTGGTATTTGAAGTATCTATAGAGTTAGGTTTATTATAATTTCATAAGCAAACAGATCAGACCTTGATCCAACGGCTCCTACAGGATGACCAGAGTCGACCCAGATCAGATGGATCCTACAGGATGACCAGAGTAGACCCAGATCAGATTGCTCCTACAGAAGGACGAGAGTAGACCCAGATCAGATGGATCCTACAGAAGGACGAGAGTAGACCCAGATCAGATGGATCCTATGGGGTCCTCTGTTTGCATATGAAATATAGTAGATGTGCCTATGGGCTCCTCTGTTTGCATATGAAAGTATAATAGATGTGACTAGTTTCTACCATTTCCAAAATACTTTGTGTACATATGCCATTATGTAAATGTAGTTACAAAATATTTCTGATGTTATTATTTCTGACATGAATATTCGACAGGGAAAGGGTTAACCCTTTCCTCCATAAGATAATTTTAGACCCAACCTCTTTGAATGAATCTACCAAAAAGGAGCATTTACTAGAGAAAAGTAAAATTTTAGAATTTTGTAGTTTGAAACCATTGTGATAAATAGAGCATTTGCTTCTATAGGAGCAAATGCTCTATTTATCACAATGGTTTTAAGAAGTGGTTATTACAGAGGCTTAGAAAGGCATATTTATGGAAGAAAGGGTTAAAATGTGTTTCTTACATTACAGGGAGAACCTATCACATATGGCGGTGATCCACTACAGGACTTCACACTGATTAGATTCCTAGACAGATTTGTCTACAAGAATCCCAAAAAGAAGGAATTAAGTAAGTGTAGACTTTATAAACCGTTTACCTTATAGAAATGCTTTTACAGGCCTTGGCAAACAGAAGAAACCCAGACAAGATCGCTTCTGTAGGAGTCATTTGATTAAGGTCTACTCTGTTTGCTTATGGAAGTATATAGACCTGATGCTACATTTTTGCTGTGCCCGAAATATTCTTTGTTAACCCTGTCCTCCATAAATAAGCCTTTCTAAGCCTCTAAAAATCACCTATTGAAACCATTGTGATAAATAGCAAATGCTCTGTTTATCACATTGGTAATGGTTTCAAACTACAAAATTCGTAAATTTTCCTTTCCTCTAGTTAATGCTCCTTTTCGGTACATTTATTCAAAGAGGTTGGATCTGAAAATAGCCTATGAGGTAATGGGTTAACATGCCATTATAAAAAAAACCCAGATAATGCACACCTTTCAAAGGAGAGAGAGCATAAAGAAGTCTTCCATTTGTCCCTCAGACTTGTTCCGGTAATTGAAAAATAAGCTGTATGAATTTGTTACAAAGGACAAGGTTCACGAGGGGTAAAAAATGGCCCAAACTCAGATTTACATAATGAATGATATAAATAAATAACACAAATCAAGGAAGTGGTTGTTTTTATCTACTTTTTAGCTCACCAGAGCACAAAGTGCTCAGGGTGAGCTTTTGTGATCGCCTGATGTCCGTCGTCCGTCGGCGTGCGTCGTGTGTCGTGCGTCGTTCGTCGTCAACAATTTGAACCTTTAAAAATCTTCTCCTCTGAATCTACAGGGTTCTCAGCTTTCATCTTTGGCACATAGCTTCACCCTTAGGTCCTCTACAAAAGTTATATAAATTATAACCCTGGGGTCAAAATTGGCCCCGCCCCAGGGGTGGGAAGTTTTCAATAGAAACATATAGTAATACTTTGAAAATCTTCTCCTCTGAAACTGGAAGGCTCTCAGCTTTCATATTTGGCACATAGCATCATGTTCAGGTCCTCTACAAAAGTTATATAAATTATGGCCCTGGGGTCAAAATTGGCCCCGCCCCAGGGGTGGGCAGTTTTGAATAGAAACAAATAGTGAAAACTTTGAAAATCTTCTTCTCTGAAACTAGAAGGTTCTCAGCTTTCATATTTGGCATATAGCATCATGTTCAGGTCCTCTACAAAATTTATATAAATTATGGCCCTGGGGTTAAAATTTGCCCCGCCCCAGGGGTGGGCAGTTTTCAGTAGAAACAAATAGTGAAATCTTTGAAAATCTTCTCCTCTAAAACTGGAAGGCTCTCAGCTTTCATATTTGGCACAGAGCATCATGTTCAGGTCCTCTACAAAAGTTATATAAATTATGGCCCTGGGGTCAAAATTGGCCCCGCCCCAGGGGTGGGCAGTTTTGAATAGAAACCAATAGTGAAATCTTTGAAAATCTTCTCCTCTGAAACTGGAAGGCTCATAGCTTTCATATTTGGCACAGAGCATTATGTTCAGGTCCTCTACTAAAGTTATATAAATTATGCTCCTGGGGTCAAAATTGGCCTCGCCCCAGGGGTTGGGCAGTTTTCAATAGAAACATATAGTGAAATCTTTGAAAATCTTCTCCTCTGAAACTGGAAGGCTCTCAGCTTTCATATTTGGCACAGAGCATCATGTTCAGTTTCTCTACACAAGTTATATAAATAATGACCCTGGGGTCAAAATTGGCCCCGCCCCAGGGCTGGGCAGTTTTGAATAGAAACAAATAGTGAAAACTTTGAAAATCTTCTTCTCTGAAACTGGAAGGTTCTCAGCTTTCATATTTGGCATATATCATCATGTTCAGGTCCTCTACAAAAGTTATATAAATTATGGCCCTGAGGTTAAAATTGGCCCCGCCCCAGGGGTGGGCAGTTTTCAATAGAAACAAATATTGAAATCTTTGAAAATCTTCTCCTCTGAAACTGGAAGGCTCACAGTTTTCATATTTGGCCCAGAGCATCATGTTCAGGTCCTCTACAAAAGTTATATAAATTATGGCCCTGGGGTCAAAATTGGCCCCGCCCCAGGGGTGGGTAGTTTTGAATAGAAACAAATAGTGAAATCTTTGAAAATCTTCTCCTCTGAAACTGGAAGGTTCACAGCTTTCATATTTGGCACATACCATCATGTTCAGGTCCTCTACAATTTTTTTTATAAATTATGGGCCTGGGGTCAAAATTGGCCCTGCCCCAGGGGTGGGCAGTTTTCAATGGAACATATAGTGAAAACTTTGAAAATCCTCTACTCTGATTGTCTGGTGAGCGCTTCAGGGCCATTCTGGCCCTCTTGTTAATTGTATAATGACCCATTTCCTGATAAGGTTCTGCACTGTTTGCCACATGTCTGCAACAAAGAATAGGCCCTGATGGGTGGCAAATAGTTCAACACCTGATCAGATGCTAAATTCCAGACATGTCAGCTGATCTTGTCCTACACTTTTAAGTGTTTTACAAAAAGCCTAAAGATTGGTTTTCATATAGCGGGGCTCATGTATGCATTATACTTACTACAGTGAACCCTCGTTATATCGGCATTCGTTACAATGGCACCCTCGTTATACCGGCAATATGCATTGAAAAATTACCGTTGATTCTTTGAATCAACCACTCAATAAATAGGCGCAATGCCAATAGCGCAGGTGATTTGCTTAATGCAGAACACAAGAAGTGCAAAAAGCTCCCTAAGGGAGCTTTTTGCACTTCTTGTGTTCTGCATTAAGGGATCACCTGTTGGTACCAGTTTAAAACTGACCAAATGGTTCCTTTCATATTTAAACTCGTTATAACGGCAACCTCGTTATACCAGCACAATGTCTGGAAACAAACACCTCCGTTGCAATGAGGGTTCACTGTATTATTATTTATTCTAAAGTTTCCGACAAGGTGCAAACCCTTTCAAAGAAGAAGTACAACCCACATGGAGTGAAGAATATGGCTGTGACCACGGACCAGTTTCAGAAACTGGACGAGAACAGGGTACCAGTGGATGACCTCTACCTGCATAGGTATTACAAACTATCTAATTTTAATGTTCAGGAACCGTGTATGTAAGACTGCTGCTAACATTGTAGACCCACAGGGAGCCCATGGATCAGAGTCACCATTGTTATTTTCTCCAGTGATAAATTTTGATACAACTTTTTGTTCAATTAATATTCAGAAAATGAGATGCCAGTTTGAACCCTTTCCTCCATAAATATGCCTTTCTACGCCTCTGTAAAAATAACATATTGAAACCATTGCGATAAATGGAGCATTTGCTCCTATAGGAGCAAATGCTCTATTTATCACAATGGTTCCAAATTACAAAATTCTAAAAAAAAACCTTTTCTCTAGTTAATGCTCCTTTCTGGTAGATTTATTCAAAGTGGTTGGATCTAAAAATAGCCTATGAGGGAATGGGTTAAACATTCAACTGATTAAGGGTTAAACTTTGACCAATATAGTTTAATGGTTTTTTGCTTCTTACACTATTGAAATGGTATTTAACTCCTCACAAGTAGTTGTTGTCTGCAAAAATTGCTGTCTGTTGAACTGTCTGAAATAATTTTGTTTTTAGCTCACCTGGCACAAAGTGCCAAGGTGAGCTATTGGGATGATCCTATGTCCGGCGTCCGGCGTCGTGCGTATGTGCGTATGTGCGTATGTGCGTTGTGCGTCGTGCGTACGTGCGGGCGTCAACAATTTACTTAAATATCTTATTCTCTGGAACTACAAAGCCAAGAGCTTTGATATTTGGTATGTAGTATGATGTAATGGTCCTCTACAAAGATTGTTCAAATTATGTCCCCCGGGCCAAAAATGGCCCCGCCCCAGGGCTTATCAGTTTTTCATAGGAAAATCTTTAATAATCTTCTTCTCTGAAACTGTAAGGCATAGACCTTTGGTATTTGGTATGTAGCATCATCTAATGGTCCTCTACTAAGATTGTTCAAATTATGATCCCCAGGACAAAAATGGCCCCGCCCCAGTGCTTATCAGTTTTTCATAGGAAAATCTTTAAAAATCTTCTTCTCTGAAACTGTAAGGCATAGACCTTTGATATTTGGTATGTAGCATCATCTAATGGTCCTCTACTAAGATTGTTCAAATTATGACCCCTGGGCCAAAAATGGCCCCGCCCCGGGGCTTATTAGTTTTTCATAGGAAAATCTTTAAAAATCATCTTCTCTGAAACTGTAAGGCATAGACCTTTGATATTTGGTATGTAGCATCATCTAATGGTCCTCTACTAAGATTGTTCAAATTATGACCCCTGGGCCAAAAATGGCCCCACCCCGGGGCTTATCAGTTTTTCATAGGAAAATCTTTAAAAATCATCTTCTCTGAAACTGTAAGGCATAGACCTTTGGTGTTTGGTATGTAGCATCATCTAATGGTCCTCTACTAAGATTGTTCAAATTATGACCCCCAGGACAAAAATGGCCCCGCCCCAGGGCTTATCAGTTTTTCATAGGAAATTCTTGAAGAAATCATCTTCTCTGAAACTGTAAGGCATAGACCTTTGATGTTTGGTATGTAGCATGATCTAATGGTCCTCTACAAAGATTGTTCAAATTATGACCCCTGGGCCAAATATGACCCCGCCCCAGGGCTTATCAGTTTTTCATAGGAAAATCTTTAAAAATCTTCTTTTCTAAAATTATAAGGTATAGACCTTTGATATTTGGTATGTAGCAATATTTAATCGTCCTCTACTAAGATTAATCAAAATATGACCCCCGGACCAAAAATGGCCCCGCCCAAGGGCTTATCAGTTTTTCATAGGAAAATCTTTAAAAATCTTCTCCTCCAGAACTGTAAGGTCTAGGTCCTTGATATTTGGTATGTAGCATCATCTAATGGTTTTCTACCAAGATTATTCAAATTATTACCCCTGGGTCAAAAATGGCCCCGCCCTGGGGCTTATCAGTTTTTCATATGAAAAGCTTTAAGAATCTTCTTCTCCAAAACTGTAAGGCAGAGACCTTTAATATTTGGTATGTAGCGCTATCTAATAGTTTTCTACCAAGATTGTTCAAATTAGGTCCCCTGGGTTGAAAACTTCCCCACCCAGGAGCATATCAATTTTTTATAGGAAAGTTTTTAAAAATCTTCTCTTAAAAATCTTTAAAAGTCTTCTCTGAACTTGTAAGGCATAGACCTTAGATATTTGGTATGTTGCATTATCTAATAGTCCTCTACCAAGATTTTCAAATTATGAACCCCGGATCAAAATTGACCCTGTCCTGGGGCTTAACAGTTTTTCATAGGAAAATCTTTAAAATATCTCCTCCTCCAAATTTGTAAGGTCTAGACTCTTTATATTTAGTATGTAGCATCATCTGATGGTTTTCTACCAAGATTTTTCAAATTATGCTATCTGTCATTGAAATAATTAATCTGTTACGAACAGGTGAGCGATTAAGGGCCATCATGGCCCTCTTGTTTCATTTCTCCTTTACCTTTAGCCTGCTTTGGGTGGTTAAGTGGTTACCTATGCAAACAGTCTGGATCCAGATGAGATATCAAGTAATTGGATGTCTCATCTGGATCCAAACTGTTTGACACCCTGATTGGATTTTGATAGACAAACTGGTTATAGCTTGAATTTCGAAACATGTAGTTTGTGAACAATTGTGTAAAAGTAATTTGCTCAGCAGGCTAAAGGTAAATGCAGGTGTCAAACAATTAACCCGTTCCCTCATATAAACGTGTTTCCACGCATTTGCAAACAGAGTAGACCCTGATCAGACGGCTCCTATAGGAGCCGTCTGATCAGGGTCTGCTCTGTTTGCTAATGGAATTTGAAAGATCTATTTCTTTACTTTCTAAAATTGTCCACCTTCCATATTTCATTATTACTATTTTGTTCATGAATATTCAGTGGGGTATTGAAATTTGTAATCAACTTAGAACAGGGAAAGGATTAAGAAGCTGCTGTTACTTGGTGTCTCATCTGGATCCAAACTGCTTGCATATATAATAATGAATTGGCTGCTAGCACGCAGAGAGTGGTCATCAGAGCTACAGATAAATGTGCATACCAACATACTCAAATAGTCATTTCTCCAAAACCCTATACTGTGACCAGTCTGTAGAATTGTCTCGGAGTGTTCTAAAGTGTGGTCACAGTATAGGGTTTGGTGGACAAATAAAGATGCTATTCTTGAAAATAAAATCTTCATTTCTCCACCATACTCTATACTGTGACCACTCTTTAGAATGGTCTCGAAGAGAGTCGTCTCAGTGTAGGGTTTGATTGAGAAAATAAAGGCGCTATTCTTGAAAATGTTCAAATTTACACATCTTATCTGGACCTCTGGTCATAATGTATTATTTCTAATTAACTGTTTCATCTGGACACAAACTCTTTGCATAGGTAATCATGAATTGGCTACTAGCATGGCAAGCATGAAGTGAAACTATGTATGTTGACATGAACCTTTTCAATAAAATATTTCACGTACTGTTATTAAGATTAATTTTTATAATTGGCATGTGAACACAGGAAATTTTGGTCATGGCAGAATTTATATTTTTCCATAAGGAAAAAGAGCAGACCCTGATCAGATGACTCCTATAGTAGCCATCTGATCTGGGTCTACTGTGTTTGCAAGGTGCCAAAAGTTGTCTTTGTGAGGGAAAGGGTTAACTGAAAAAATACTTGATGCATTGGGTTCCAAACTGTTTGCAAAGTGTACTCAGAATTGAAAACGTTAGAAACTTTATTCTTTTGCCTAAATGTAAATGGAGCAGATCCAAATCAGGGATTGCTCAGTTTGCTTATGGGATTCTACAGTTTCTGCCATAGTCAAAATTCATCTTATTATCCCATTCTCTAGCCGGAGGGATAAAGTATTGGCATCATCCGTGCATCTGTGGGTCTGTTCTGTTCGTTGGTGTGTCTGTGCATCCGTCTTTCCATCCATCTGCTGTCTTATCTCAGAATCTGTTTGGAGCTGTTCTCTCCGTATGTATGTGTGTCCATCACTGGAGTTTTTCTATGTGTATTATTAAACAAACTGTCATTACCATACTTGTATTTCTGTATCTCGGTTAATTACCATTACTATGAGACCAGCACTTGTTTGGGGGGATATCCAATAAGCGAATGTCCTTGTGTATTCATGATATCATTATAAGGTCATTCACTTGTTTTGCGTTTGCTTGTTCAGATTTTTCAGCCAGAAGGCAGCAAGGGATAAACTAAAGAAGAAAGGGGATGATGATGCTGAAAGTGATGCTGAAAGTGTTAGTGATGATGAGTTTGATGCATACCTTGGTGAGTAGAATGTACATCAATGCCTCATGAATCCTTTAACCCTGTCTCTCATATAAACACCTTTTCATGCATTTGCAAACAGAGTGGACCCAGATCAGACCAATCCTATAGGAGCCGTCTGATCAGTGTCTGCTTTGTTTGCTTATGGTACAATATAGGCCTGATTCTACAGTATCTGTCTGAGCAAAATGTCATATCCTCATATGTCATTTTAAAAAATAATCTAATTAATGTTAATGGTGTCATTATTTCTTACATAAATAGCCAACAGGTCAAATGACAGAAAATGTAGAATCAAATCAATTGCCAAAAAGAGCAGACCCTTATCAGACATTTCCTACAGGAACTATTGATCTGGGTCTACTCTGTTTGCAAATACATAAATATATGTTTTTAGTAAAGGGTTAAAAGCTTAATTTTCAAAGTGCTACATCATTATTTAAGAATTTGATATGAAAAGGTTCAAATTGTTAGAGGATTCTGAATGACAGACAGTGCAGACCTCTATCAGAGGGCTCCTCTTGGAGCCATCAAATCTGGGTCTACACTTTTTGTAGATGTAAGTAACAAGTGTTTTCTGCATTTGAAGCATTCATCTACATCCCTGCAGTTTCCAATCAAAAAAATATAATTTTTGGCATTTAAAAAAGGTGGTAGCTAAAATCGGAACAAAAATGTGCTGACAGATTGTGAACCATTTTTCATGTTGCCTGCTTAACAAGGTGATATTTATAGATCATATTCTCCGTCGTTTGTTGGGTCTGTCCAAACTGTCTGGACATCCATCTGTCATGCCTTTTCATCGCACACATGTTCCTTTGAATACTCTTGTTTAAATGTCTCTTTCCTCTGAACCCATTACCTCTTAACCCTTTCCTCCATAGGCTATTTTTAGATCCAACCTCTTTGAATAAATCTACCGAAAAGGAGCATTTATAAGAGAAAAGGAAAATTTTATAATTTTGTAGTTGAAACCATTGTGATAAATAGAGTATTTGCACCTATAGGAGCAAATGCTCTATTTATCACAATGGTTTCAATAAGTGGTTAATACAGAGGCGTAGAAAGGTGTATTCATGGAGGAAAGGGTTAGATTGGCCTTTTAATGCCTTTGTAAATAGAATGACCTAGATCAGACAGCTTATTTTGGAGCTGTCTGATCAAACTCAGCTCTGTTTGAAATAGATTGAATAGATCTGATTCTACAGTTTCTGGCATGGTCAAAAGGTCCTGTTTTATATACCATTATAAAATTCGACTAATAAATTTTCAGGATGTTATTATTTCTTACATGAATATTCATCAGATAAAGGGTTATTTAACCCTTTATAGGAGCCGTCTGATCAGGGTCTGCTCTGTTTGCTTGTAATGTAATATATATCTGATTCTAAAGTTTCTGCCACGGCCCAAATATCCTGTCTTCATATTCCATTATAAAAATGAGTCAAATTAATATACATGACATCATTATTTCTTTTATAAATATTCATGAAGTAAAGGGTTAACTCTTTCCCTTTTCTGTGTTTATTCAAAATTTCAATATCTTCTGAATATTCATGGATAAAGTAGTTATATTAACGAAATATGGGAGGTGGAACATTGTAGCCATTTTAGAAAGTAAAGAAATCAATATGTCAAACTCCATTAGCAAACAGAGCAGACCCTGATCTGGGTCTACTCTGTTTGCAAATGCGTGAATATGAGTTTATATGAAGGAAAGGGTTTGAGCATTAAGAGTAATCCAATAGTGTCTGGGGGCCAGTTTTCCTAAGATGATAGCCATATATATATTTTCTCTCTTTCATCTGCAGACAAGTTTGAAGGCAATGTTGATGCCCATGAGGTTGGTGATCTGAATATCGACTTTGCAAGGTAACCATTTTATACATTATCACATTTCGCATGCATACTAATCTGTTGTTTAACTATTATAAACAGTTGCAAAATTATTATATGCTTTAATTTTCTATAACCCTTTCCCTCATAGGTATGCTTTTTAACCCTTTCCCTCATAGATTTGCCTTTTAACCCATTCCCTCATAGATATGCCTTTTAACCCGTTACCTCATAGATATGCCTTTTAACCCTTTCCCTCATAGATATGCCTTTTTTAACCCTTTCCCTCATAGATATGCCTTTTAACCCTTTACCTCGTAGGTATGCTTTTTAACCCTTTCCCTCATAGATTTACCTTTTAACCCTTTCCCTCATAGATATGCCTTTTAACCATTTACCTCATAGGTATGCTTTTTAACCCTTTCCCTCATAGATTTGCCTTTTAACCCATTCCCTCATAGATATGCCTTTTAACCCGTTACCTTATAGATATGCCTTTTAACCCTTTCCCACATAGATATGCCTTTTAACCCTTTCCTTCATAGATATGCCTTTTAACCCTTTACCTTGTAGGTATGCTTTTTAACCCTTTCCCTCATAGATATGCCTTTTAACCCTTTCCCTCATAGATATGCCTTTTAACCCTTTTATCAAAAAGGGGGGAGGGATATTGTTTTTGCCCTGTCTGTCTGTCCACTAGTTGGTTTGGCCCCAACTTTAACGTTGGCAATAATTTTGTAGCCACTCCACATACATACTTCAAACTTGGCATGCATGTGCAACTTTTTAAGGTCAAGGTCATACATCAAGGTCAAAGTCAAATTACGGGTCAAATTTAGATTAGCGGTGATTTCGTCGCCATTCAACATACATCCTTCAAACTTGACATGCATGTGCAACTTATGGAGGCGAACCTTTTTAGCGTGACTTATTAAGGTCAATATCAAAGGTCATAATGAGGGCATAGTGTTTCACAAACACATCTTGTTCATCTTACTTTTCCAACACATGTGTTCTTTCAATCACTTATTTTCAAGATGTGAAATTTCAAACAGCTGGTCCTGGTAAGAAGTGGAGCTACTCTGAATCTCATCTAGATCCAAACTGATTACAGGGGTTATCAAGAATTTGTTATGCATATAGTTAAATTACAGAATTCAAATTGATGGTATACATTTGGACAGGAAGCATATACCCTAATTATCCCTTTCCCTGTTGCATATTCATGTAAGAAATATTGACACAATGAATATTTACTAGCTGAAGTTTTGTTATGGCATAGGTGCACATCATTTCTTGGTATTGATAGAAATTGTAGCGTCAGAATTATAATTTCTTATTAAACAGAACAGACCCTGTTCAAATGGCTCCTGTAGAAGCTGTCTGATCTTGGTCTACTCTGTTTTAAAATGTGTGACAAGGCGTTTATATGAAGTAAATGGTTATTTTAAGTATTCAAACACCCAATCTCCCCTCTCCATGATATGTAAGACTGAATAATTCAATTTGGCACCATTGTGGTAACTTAACCCTTTATTCCATGAATATAAGAAATAATGACATCATAAATATAATTAGATTAATTGTTACGAGGGTTGTTCGAAAAGTTTCGGGACAAGTGCTGTATTTTTTATGCCCCCATTGACGATAGTCAGGGGGCATATTGTTTTTGCCCTGTCTGTTTGTCTGTTTGTCTGTCCATTTGTCTGTTTGTTTGTCAGCAACTTTAACATTGGTCATAACTTTTGAGCCAGTACAGATAGAGACTTGATATTTGGCATGCATATGTATCTCATAAAGCCGCACATTTTGAGGGGTGACATGTCAAGGTCATCCTTCAAGGTCAGAGGTCAAATATATGGGTCAAATTATGGACTTTAACATTGGCCATAACTTTTGGACCAGTAGAGATAGAGACTTGATATTTGGCATGCTTGTGTATCTCATAAGGCTGTACATTGTGAGGGGTGACATGTCAAGGTCAAGGTCATCCTTCAGGGTCAAAGGTCAAATTGTCTGTTTCTTTGTCTGTAATTTAACGCAACCTTAACATTGGTCTTAACTTTTGAGCCAGTACAGATAGAGACTTGATATTTGGCATGCATATGTATCTCACAAAGCCGCACATTTTGAGGAGTGACATGTCAAGGTCAAGGTCATCATTCAAGGTCAGAGGTCAAATATATGAGGGGGCATAGTGTTTCACAAACACATCTTGTTTTATTTGTTAATATTTTTCTATGAAAGTTTCATAAATGATAGCTGCGACTGTATCCTATTGATTTATTGCCATATTCAACTATTTGCACAAGCAACTCGCGATATATTGTCACCATAGCAACGTCACGTCGACGTGAGCGGGGCACTTTGACGTCACAATGCAAAGACAGTATTACTCAAAGGTAGGGTGTTAAGTCTTTTTAATAATTTGAATTTAAAATATTTCTTACTGTACATGGAATAAAAATACTGTTTGACAAATATAATGAAAATATTTCATTGTTGCATAGATATTGATGCATATATGCACTCATTATCACGTTTCGGACGCTGCGACGTGATTTGACCGGGGTTGTGAGGAAGAAGTGACCAGAAAATGACGGCAAATTCTACCTGCATCATGACAATGCAACGCCCCATATCGCATCTGCAACATAGGAAGTACTTGTTGAGAGAGGAATTGACATAACTGCGCACCCGCCAGACTCCCCAGACCTTTCACCGTTCGATTTTTGATTATTCCCGACAATCAAGTGTGACTTGCGAGGCTGACGTTTCAACGACTTCAATGACCTGCCAATTGTTGCCAGAGTGTGCATTCGAAACATTTCATCAGAAACAAATAAAAAATGTTTCTCTTCTTGGTTAAATATGCGTCAGAAGTGTATAAAGTATCCAGGGGAATATTTCGAGAAAATTTGAGTGTTTCAAACCTATATAAACACAAACCGTTATTGAGTATACCAACGTGCCCCGCTCACGTCGATGTGACGTTGCTATGGTGACAATATATTGCATCGTGCACGCACCTAAGTTTAATTCTGGCAATACATCAATAGGATACAGTCACAGCTATCATTTATGAAAATTTCATAGAAAAATATTAACAAATAAAAAAATTACAGCACTTGTCCCGAAACTTTTCGAACAACCCTCGTATAATAGCATATGGAAACAGGAATTTTTAGCCATGGCAGAAACTGTAGAATCATATCTTTATTATATCATAAACAAACAGAGCAGACCCTGATCAAAGGTGTAGAGAAGCGTATTTATGGAGTAAAGGGTTACAGTTTGACTTCAGGAACTCTTTGATCTGGCTCTGCACTATTTGCCTAAGATTGTCTGTCCGAATATTAAGAGTAATTAGGGTAGCTTGAATATGAATGATACAAGTACAATTCACCTGTCCTATTTACCTGAAACATTTAGACAGACAGACTAAGGCAAGTAGTATAGACCCAGATCAAACTCTTCCTGAAGGAGCAGTTTGATTAGGGTCTGCACTTTGATTAGGGTCTGCACTATTTGCTACTATTTCAGTCTTATTCAAACTGATAAAAGGTGTGCCAAATTTATTAACAAACAGAGAGGAGAAATGTGGTGTCCGAATATTTAGAGTAAATATGGTATTCTATATTTTAATTGCTCCCCTGACCTATTTATTGCACTCAGTTATGAATTAATTGTTTTGTATGAATTTGTACAGTGAGTTTGGAAAGAAGAAAGGGAAAGGAGATATTGATGATTCAGACTCAGATCTTGATGAAGAACTCTCAGATGAAGAGGTCCAGTTTGATGATGATGATTTTGCAGAACTAAGAGGTAAAGAAATGTTCATCCTTTAACAAGGCTTTGCACACTTTGTTATTGTCGTCTGCTAGAAATGTCTGCTGCAATTGTCAAAAGTAGAGGTGTTATCAATAGAAAATCAGCCCAAACATATCAATGATGCATCGATATATCATGTATGAAACTATTAATGTTTTCGGTAAAACATGTGTATTTATCAGGTAAAGAGTTAATCATATACTCCATAAATATGCCTTTTAACCCTTTCCTCCATAAATACGCCTTTCTACGCCTCTGTAATAACCACTTCTTCAAACCATTGTGATAAATAGAGCATTTGCTCCTATAGGAGCAAATGCTCTATTTATCACAATGGTTTCAAACTACAAAATTCTAAAAAAAAAATCCTTTTCTCTAGTAAATGCTCCTTTTAGGTAGACTCATACAAAGAGGTTGGGTCTAAAAATAGCCTATGGAGTAGAGAATCAGATCTGTATCACATGAACAGAGTTGTCTGATCACACAGTACCTACAGGAGCTGTATGATCTGAGATACTCTGTTTACAAATGTGTAAATAAACAACTGTGTCAATTAAAAGGTTAACAATCACTAGAAAAAATGTAGAATTTTATGACAGGTGGTCACTTACCCCTTTCCCTCATAATAACACATTTTCAAACAGAGTAGACCCAGATCAGATGGCACCTGTAGGTCTGCTCTGTTTGCTTGTGATATAACATAGCTCTGTTAAACATTTTCTGTCTCAGGCAAAATTTCTTATGTTCATATGCTGTTTTAAAAAATAATCAAATTAATATTCATAATGTCATTATTAGCTCATCTGTTTTGAAGAAAAGTCGAGCTATTGTGATCACTGGGTTGTAGGCGTTGTCGTCTTCGGCGGTGTGCAAAAACTTTATTGTAGCTCATTACTCGAAAAGTATAAGATGTATCAACATGAAACTTTATAGGTTAGTAGATCTCATTGAGGGGAAGGCCCCCTACATAAGAACCATAACTCTTGATAAAGTTATGGCCCTTTATTTTTTTCATTGTTTTTAAAATTCAGCTGGACAAGTACCAAATCAGACGAGCGTTGGGGCCACAGGCGGCTCTTGTTTTTACATCAATATGGTACAGGTAAAGGGTTAATGCAGGATAGAAGTAGAAAGCTGAAGGAGCTTCGAGTATTACTTTTGTTCTGCATTTTGCAACTACATGCTCTTCTGTTTATTCATGAAGCAATCATTATAGAGAGATTTTATTGTATTTGCTTGTTGTTACAGAGGAAATGGGGAGTGATGATGAAGAGGGTCAAGATGACTTCGATCAAGAAGACTTTGGAGATTTTGAAGAGGCTGGCAGTGACATGGACTTTGATGAAGAAAACTTTGAATTCTCTGATGAAGATGAAGGTATTTTGAATGTTGTAGATTTTATAATGTATGAATGTTACACATATTTAGTTTAGACTTTTGCAGACAGAGACCCTTTATCTTTCTTGTTTATTAGAACCCTGCATTGAAAATGCAGGAGCCCTATAGGAATCACATTTTCTGTCTGTCCGTCTGTCAACACTTTTGATGTGATGCGATAACTCAAATAGTACTTCACATATTGGTTTCATATTATTAAAGGGCATATGCTTAGTATCATCAGAGGAAGACACCTATAGTTTTTTGGTTGAATCAGATCACTATATCTAGAGTTATCTGCCCGTGATTCATCCAAAACGCCATAAACTTTTGTCAACACTTTTGATATGACGTGGTAACTCAAACTACTTCACATATTTGGTTCATATTAAGGGCATATGCTTAGTATTATGAGAGGAAGACGCCAATAGTTTTGGGGTTGAATAAGATCACCATGTCCAGAGTTATCTGTCTTTGATTTATCAAAAATGCCATATTCAACAAAAGATCATCTGCAGGGCCCTCTCTGACTGAGTCAGTTTTCTAGACTCTCTTTTATAGCTTACAATGTAAGCTAACAATGAACAGTATATTGATACTGACTTTTTGTCATACTTCATTTTCTGAATGTAGAATTAGAAAAGAAATAAGATGATTGGAGTAATTACTTTACTTCATGAATATACATTGTATATGAAATAATTGCATCTTTATAATTGCAAATGAAAATGTTTCTTTTTCATGGCAGACCATATAGAATCAGATATTTCTCACATAACTTCCCTTATCTCCAGGTTAGAACAAATGGTTAAGATTCCCTGATCAGTAACATGTGTACGAACACTTAAGAACATATATGACGTCAAACTTGGGAAAACAATGTTTACATGTTATTAAAACGGCGAAGTTATGTGAGAAAAAGAATCTGATGCTCGATGTCTTTTAAGATCAAACTCGCCAAGAAAATGTTATTAAGCTCGCCAAAGGCTCACCTGATAACATTTTCTTAGGCTCTCTTAGGAACATTTGATCTTAAAAGATCGTTACAGATCCTCTATATAATATTATTTAAGCAGACAGAGCAGATCCTGTTCAGACAGCTTGCAAAAGTGTGAATATGTGAAGTATAGGGTTAAAATAAAAAGGTCTTTTGTTGGTATTCAAGAAAATAGCACTTCTAGATGTGATGAAAGTTAACCCTTTATCAGTTGAATATTCATGTAACAAATAATCATATATATCACTGATTGCAAATATTGTATGGCAGGGTTACCTGATACTGATTGCAAATATTTTATGGCAGGGCTCACTCATACTGATTGCATGCAAATATTGTATGGCTCACTGATACCGATTGTTGATATTGTATGGAGAGGCTCACTGATACTGGTTGTAGATATTGTATAGCAAGGCTCACGATACTGATTGTAGATATTGTATGACAAAGCTCACTGATACTGATTGTAAATATTGTATAGCAAAGCTCATTGATACTGATTGTAAATATTGTATAGCAATGCTCACAGATACTGATTGTAGATATTGTATGGCAGGGCTTACTGATACTGATTGTAAATATTGTATAGCAAGGCTCACTGATACTGATTGTGGATATTGTATAGTAATGCTCACTGATACTGATTGTAAATATTGTATAGCAAGGCTCACTGATACTGATTGTAGATATTGTATAGTAATGCTCACTGATACTGATTGTAAATATTGTATAGCAAGGCTCACTGATACTGATTGTAAATATTGTATAGCAAGGGTCACTGATTATGATACTGATTGTAAATATTGTTTAGCAGGGCTCACTGATACTGATTGTAGATATTGTATAGCAGGGCTCACTGATACTGATTGTAGATACTGTATAGCAAGGCTCACTGATACTGATTGTAGATATTGTATAGTAATGCTCACTGATACTGATTGTAAATATTGTATAGCGAGGCTCACTGATACTGATTGTAAATATTGTATAGCAAGGCTCACTGATACTGATTGTAGATACTGTATAGCAAGGCTCACTGATACTGATTGTAGATATTGTATAGTAATGCTCACTGATACTGATTGTAAATATTGTATAGCGAGGCTCACTGATACTGATTGTAAATATTGTATAGCAAGGCTCACTGATACTGATTGTAGATACTGTATAGCAAGGCTCACTGATACTGATTGTAGATATTGTATGGCAGGGCTCACTGATACTGATTGTAGATATTGTATGGCAAAGCTCACTGATACTGATTGAAGATATTGTATAGCAGGGCTCACTGGTACACTGAATGTATCGCACTGTTGTATGTTCACAGATGAATTCCAGGGAGTAGCACCAAAGGCAAAGTCCATGAAGAGGAAGAAAGATTCCAGTAAAGATATGAAAAATCCAAAGTAAGATTTGTATTTTCCGTTATTTGTATATTTCATGAGTTTTTATGCCCTCAATGATGAAGTGATGAGGTGATATACTGGAATTGGGTTGTCAATCTGTCTGTCCACACATCCATTAATCTTTAGATGCAAGTATGTCCGAATTTTTCTTGTACAGTTTTTTTGCGAAGTTTGTATAGTTACCTTATACATAATATTATGAGAACCTGTGCATCTACAATTTTTGTTTGGATGCTATGACTTATTACCGGATTCATTGCCACTTTTTGTCGTTTTCACAGTATATAAAATTAGACAGCCAGTTTGGGCGATGGATGTGTGTACTGCATGAAATTTAAATTTTTAGGTACATGTAGTATATTTTTGACAAGTTCTCCTTGTAACATTCCTCATTTTGCTATATGATCAACAGTACATTGTCCATCAAACTTTTCTCATCACATTTTTGTCACCTCTGCTGGCAACTGGCACATGTGTTCAAATACCCATAACCTATTCCCTCATAGGCTATTTTCAGACATATGATTATTCAGATTATCTTATGTAGGCTTCAAAATGCCTCAATATGAGGAAATGGGTTATATTGTACATGGGTTCTCCTTAATTTTACAGGAAAGGGAAGATGAGTAACAACCTGTTTGCTGCATCGGAGGAGGTAATATTCATACTTAACCCTACTTTGCTGAATTTTCAAAAAGGTCAAGCTTACAGTGAATATTTAAGAGATTTTTCCAAAGAAAAGTGTAACATGACAAACAGTGCAGATTCTGATGAGAGGTCTCTCCTCTAGAAGCCCTCTCATCTTAATCTACAATGTATGCAAAGGATATTAATGACTTGTGTCTCGTATTGTAAGGGTTAAAATTTGATAGTCTTAACCCTTTACTCCATGAATATTCATGTAAGAAATGATATCATGAATATTAATTAGAATAATTGTTGTTATTATAGCCCATGGACACAGGAAGTTTTGGCCATAGCAGAAACTGTAGAATCCTATCTATATTTTATCATAAGCTGAGTTACACCGTGTCTCATCAAGATTCAAAGTTAATGATAGACTTATATTGAAGAAAGTATAAACTTGTAAAAAAAATAATTCAAAACACGATTCATGAGCAGATAAGAATGATGATAGTGATGATGAAGATAATAATGATATTTCTTGTGTAATTGTAACTGAAATTACATCTTCATTTTGTCTGTATTTTCACAGTTTGGCAGTCTTATTGATGAAAACGTTGGCTCAAAGATAGATTCCACTGGAAGTGAGGCTGTCATGGTAAAAGACAAAGCAGGTATGGTCATAGTTTTTTTTTTGACAGAAGAGTCTTACACAGCATGGATTGACTTTTCCTTTATGGAAGTTGTTTCTCTTTTTACTCGGAAAACCTTGTGATCAAACGTCAAGCTGCTATGTGTCTCATCATTATTCAAGCTGGTTGTAAATGGGAGTAACGGTATGATTTGCAGGACAAGATTAATCAAAGCAGTGTATGATGATAAAACTTTAAACAATTTTCAATCCTTTTGTAACTTTCGACCGAGAAATTTGTCCTCCGTTCAATTCTTAAAGAACATTTGTTGTGTCACTTGCTTTAGCAGGGTGATACTTAAGATCACCTCTGCATCATCTGTCTTCCATGTTTTTTTTGTGAATTACTTGGCATCTCTTATGGATCCACAATGTTTGCAAAGGTCACCAAAAGTTGGTCCATAGTGTTTAACCCTGTCCCTGCTCCATGTTCATCAAAGAAATGACTGTGAAAAAAAGCTATAGCATTAGATCTGTATCATGTCAAAAGCAAACAGAGCAGACCCTGATCAGACGGCTCCTATAGGAGCCGTCTGATCAGGGTCTACTCTGTTAGCTAATGTGTGAAAAGGCATTTAAGCATCATTATTCAGGTATGAAAGTATTCCATTTTAGCCACTTTTTAAAAATCTCTATAGAAGTTACAAAACATGATCTTAGTATACATGGTAAATTACTGTAAGGGTACAGATTTTTTTTGTTTCCTGTGTAAGCAGGGCGATACTTGGGGATCACTTCTTCATTTTCTGTCCATCCCACCTTTTTCATCCTGTTTTTACTCAGAAGGTGACACAATGTTCCTTTGAACACTCTTTTTTTATGTTTTCTCTTTTATCCTTGAAATTATATTCATATTGTTCAGATGCTTCTGAAATTATGTCCTGATTGAAGATTTTTTGTAGATTTAGATGTTTCCTAACAATACCTGGACTAGACCAGCTTGTGATCTTCAAATAGACTTTTTTTGCCTTGATCTTAACTCTTTTGTCATCATAGATGAACCATGATAACCTTTCCAAAGAGTTTAGATTTATATGAGACGCAGGATTACTCAGGGTCTCATCAGGATCCAAACTGTTTCGCGCTTCAATTTTATTGTTGAAGCCTGAAGTAGTCGGATGACCTTAGCAGGTGAAATTTATTTGGCATTGGAAAGTTTTAGTGTAATTTCTATAATTGTGCTTCAGATGCAAAGCAGATACACTGGGAACTGAAGAGGGACAAGTGGCTGAAGGGAACAGACTGGAAGAGCAAAAAGAGAGTGGACAAGGGAAAGTGGAAAAAGTTCCATAAAAAACAGGGACCAAAGAAAGGGGGCAGAAGAAAATGATGTTGTTTCAGCCTACAATGGAAATGATTATACAGTGTAACATAAGGTTCATTATTCCTTTACCTGATAGAGAGACACCTTTTGATTCCTTTGCAAACAGGTTAGATCCAGATTAGATGGCTTTTGTAGGAGCTGTCTGATCAGAGTCTGCTCTGTTTGCTTATGGAATAATCCTGAACTGATTATTTACTTTTTGTCATAGTAATGTATTCACTTGTTTTAGATAACAGTATATGAAATGTGTTAACCCATTTCCTCATAGGCTATTTTTAGATCCAACCATTTTGAATAAATCTACCGAAAAGGAGCATTAACTAGAGAAAAGGAAAATGTTAGAATTTTGTTGCTTGAAACCATTGTGATAAATAGAGCATTTGCTCCTATAGGAGCAAATGCTCTATTTATTACAATGGTTTCAACAGGTGACTTTTACAGAGGCGTATTTGTGGAGAAAAGGGTTAATTCATATTCATGAGTATGTCATGAACAATTCATTAGGTAAAGGGTGAAGTGTAAATAAAGTACAACCTTTCTAAACCGGAATTCTAGTAGAGAAGAATTTAGATACTTTTAGGCTGATGGCTGCTTAATGCGGAGTGAAAGTCATGCAGAAAGTTCCTAGAGGAGCTTTTGGCTTGTTTTTCACCGTGCATTATGCTGCCACCTGTCTCCAAGACAGATATTCATACTGAACGTCCGGTTTGGAGGAGTTTTGCTGTACTTGACAGAGTATGATTATAGCTGTAGCTAAAAAAAGATCCATTTTGTTTTACATTGGTTTTTGATATATCATTATATGAAGAGTAAATAAAATTGGAGACAAAGTTTTATAGTTGTTAAGTGCTTCCTTTTTAATGTCAGATTTGTTATATGACTTGGTTATATGATTTTCATAGAGCCTTGTACGCTTGTCAGAGGTGATTTTCAGTTGCATTCTCATATATATATATATATAAAGAAGTGTGGAAAGAGTTGCCACACTACGGGAATATAATAAAGCGAGTAAAAAGTAATACCAAGCCTTTAAACAATTTTTTATTTATCCTCAACCGGTTTCATATGTGTAAAATATATATATACACACACAAAATATGGATGCAGAGTCATGAACCTTGGTTAAATATATGCCCATCATTGAGAGAAAGACACAAGTGAAATATGAAAGCCCTATCATAATTACTTGAGAAATTACAGACCAAAAAGACTTTTGTTTTGGTTGCCGTGGCAACCAGAATAATTATTTAATCAAAATTCTGTTCTGTATCGTTTGTTCCCCTTAAGCCAATTATGCTTCTGATAAAGATTCATGAGAACCTGGTCAGTAGTCTTGCGAGATGTTTTTAAAGAAACTAAATACTCTGGAGTGCAAATGCCCCAAAAATCAGAACAAAGGGGAATCATTAAAAAAAGTATTGCATGTAGAGTGAAGGACCTTAGTTACATCAATGGTCCTCACTGAGCACTCTCTTACACCCGAGGCCTGTTCAGGAGCGCGGGCGCTTGATTGAGCGTTTGCCCGAGCAAAGTATCACTGCTGAACGCGATCGAGTGCCCATTCTAAAATCAAGTACATTTTTGTTCTGCGGTGGGGTTCTAGAGCATCAGTTTGTTAATTACAATTGTTTTCTTCCAGTCGGTTGCTTCTGTTGTAGCCATCTTGGAAACACAAGCGAATGTCAAAGCGATACACCTCGCGAGTAGGCTAGCTGGCACTAGGCGGGCGCCCTCGTTCAGAGTCCAAGTGCTCGAAGTGACATCGAGTGCCCACACTCCTGAACAGGCCTACGGTTACATTACATATACCTCTGTAAACTCCCATACAAAACGGAAAGTAAATTGTTTGTATGTTTTGTTGACAGTTCAACGAAAAAAAAACTAAAGGCTGGGCTTTCCCAACAAGTTTTGTGCCCTTTGGGGGTTATAGCAGAATGTCAGTGCCCTTATAAGAAGTTCGGAATCTACAGTTTGTAGAAACAGCTTTCGAAATATTGAGCAGACATCATTCCATTCTGTTTGTTTTACATTTGTGTAATAATCGAAGCGTAAAGCGGCATTAAAATTGGTCATCAAATATTCTCTGAAATAAACTGTATTACCAGTTTTATGATAAAATAAAAGCTATTTATTCTTGATTCAGGCTATTTTGATATAAACTATCGACTCGGATAATCATAATCATAAAACTATTGGTTTTGCCAAGATTCTTGTCATGAGCCCATCGCAGAGGTGTATGTGAGAGTAACGAACGACAACTCTGCAAGGAGATTGCTCACTGAGAGGAAGACACATGTGAAATTTGAAAGCTCTATTATGATTAGTTTAGAAATGACGGACAAAAAACAAAAGTGTGATGGACGGAAAAGTGATCCCTATGTGACACACTGCCTCTCGGCAGGTGACAAAAAAATTGGGGGTCTCCCTGGCCAAGTGGTTATGGTCTTCGACTTACAGCCCCTCACTGCTGTGGTTTGAATCTGGTCTGGGCACTCAAGTTTATCATGTGAGGAAGCCTTCCTGCTGGCTTGCGGTAGGTCGGTGGTTCTACTCTGGTGTTCTTCTGTGCATGACAGGATGCAATTAGTTCCAAGCACAGAAGAACCTCTTGGGTCTTCCTACACCTATAATTAGCTGGACGCCGTGATATGACTGAAATACTGTTAAAGCGACATAAAACCTGATAAAAACATAAACATAACAAGAGTGCCAGTTGGCACAATATACGCCCGTCGAGGCCTAGTTCAACATAAACTGAGGTTAACATATGTGCTAAACGCAAATGCAAAATCTAAGTCCAATTGTGCGAACCTTGACCTTGGATATACATACGGGGACACAGCCATGCATATCCAGATAAACATTGTGGTGTAATTTGAGTAGGATCCACCAAGCAGAATTTGAGTTAGAGATGTAACAGACAGACGGACAGATAGCACCATTCCATAATAGGTCCTGTTTTTTCAAACAAATGAAGCTTGTGGTGTTGTACAAGTGTTGGAAGTTTCAAAGCTTTATCTCAAAGGGTAATGTAAATTAGTGGACTTTAACAAAATCCTTAACACATTCCCTCCTAGTGACGCATTTTGGAGTCTCTGTAAAAGTCACATTTAGAAACCATTGTGATAAATAGAGCATTTGCTCCTATGGAGCAAATGCTCTATTTATCACAATGGTTTCTAAATGTGACTTTTACAAAACACAAAACTACACAATTCTATTTTTGTTTCCTTTTCCCTAGTAAATGCTCCTTTTCGGTAGATTAATAATTCAAAGAGATTAGGTCTAAATATAGCCTAGGAGGGAATGAGTTGAACAAAAATTCTAAGTTAACAAGATGTGTTTGTGAAACACTATGTCCCCGACCTTTGGCCAATGGACCAGGGATTTGAACCAGACACATCGTCTTTGTGTGGTGAACATTTGTGCCAGATTGTTTTGAAATCCATTCACTGATAAAAAAAAAAGTTGGGACGGATGAAAGGACAGATGGACGGACGGACAATGCGGTTACTATATGCTCACCATTTGGGGGCATACAAAGAGCCATGATTATGTAAATAAGTGGACTTAAAAAAAAAATTGTTCAACATAAATCGAGGTTAACATATTGGCGTAACGCAAATTTTAAGTCAAATTGTGCGACATTGACCTTGGATATACGTACCGGGACTGGAATGCTACCGTAGCATGTCTAGATAAACATTTTGGTTAAATTTGAGAAGGATCCACCTAGCAGAACTTGAGTTAGAGATGTTACAGACCAATAGACAGACAGACAGCGACATTCCATTATATGTCCCGATTTTTAAAACGGGCATATAAAAATTGGTATGGTAGTTAGACCACTGTATTTGCTCAACCAATAACAGGACTATGACTTGTACAATAAATGGTGGCATATAAAGAGCTCTCATGTGATGCCTCTTATACTTTTAACACTGAGGGGCAAGTCCATTTAAAAAAATATTCAGCAGTCAAATGGTTAACTTTGGTCAATGATTTATCATTCAGGCTTTTAAAAAGTAATACAATACATAGTTCATGATTTTCCTGTATTTTTCAAAGTTTGCATACTAACATTTGTATGACAATACATGCATGTATAATAATTCATTATGCAAAAATCTTAACATAAGTATGACTTAAAACAAATAGTGTCTCGTATACATGTTCTTGTATACATCATGTGTCAGGTTAAAATGAACACTGGGGCATATTCTGAACTTGCACTGTAAAAGTACTGATTTATAACTGCTCAAACTCGAATTCACCCTTTTTGAGACATAACTGACCAAGTGGCAGCTTCTATCCCGATGAGATGCCAAGTTGACTCCGTGTCTCATCTAGGTCCTAGTTGTCTGCAGATGCCAGTCTGGTCAAGCTCAGCAGCATAAAGATGATCCCTTTCCTCGTTTACTTGTTATTCAAGATTTCTTCACCCCATCAATATTGGACAGAATCAATCAAATGGAGCGTGGAAAGGGGCTTTTTCACTATTTTGGAAACTGCATAATTGGATCTATAAATTTCCATGAGCAAACAGAGCAGATCCTGATCAGATGGCTCCTATAGGAGCCATCTGAACTGTGTCTACTCTGTTTGCATATGTGTTAAAGGGCATTTATATGAGGGAAAGGGTTAATCCCTTGAATGCTGAATTTTCAAAGTGAAATGGTCCATCATTACTGACATAATCCATTCAGTATGAAACGTTTTAATTTGCAAGAGGATTTTGGATAATAAACCCTGCAGGAGCCCTCTGATCTGGGTCTACACTGCCAGTACACTTGTGTCCTGCATTTAAAGGACTAATATTAAACTTTTCAAACAATGCCAATGTTTGAAAGAAAACAGCTATAAATAAAAATAGAAGTGAAATGTGTCTGTGATACGAACATCCCCGCACAACAGACCTGAAAAGGGGAGACAACTCAGTATGATTATGCTTCAGACCAAGTATCAAATCATTCCAGCATACACAAGCAAAGAAATATTTTATGAAAATTTTACAGGACGGATGAACGAACGTATGGACAACAGTAAAACTTAATGCCCTCGTCTCCTAAAGGCACGGGCATGAAAAATATTCACCGTTTGCAATAGCAATGGGCAAAATGTCCGACAAATACCAGTGAAGACTTTCATCAGTGGCAGTGTGTAACCTGTCACAAATATTCATGAATGAAACGGTGACATAATGAATATTGATTAACCCTTTCCCTTGTATAAACGCTTTTCACACATTTGCAAACAGATTAGACACAGATCAAGAATCCTATCAGGATCTGCTGTTTGCTTTTGACATGATAAAGATCCGATTCTACAGATATTGACAAGGCAAAATATTCCCTTAAAAAGTTTACATTATAAAAAATCAGCTAAAATATTAATGATGTCATTATTTCTTACATTAATATTGAACAAGGAAAGGGTTAACTGAATTCCATAGTGGCATGTTCAGCCATGGTAGACTTAGCAAACCGAGCAGACTGATCAGGAGCCATCTGATATGGGTCTATCCTGTTTGCAAAGGTATCTATATCAAGTAAATGGGGTAATGAGGCTATTCTGTTTATAGATTAAAATACAAATGCCTTGTGTATGAAAATTATGCTGTGCCTTCCAAAGGGTATTGAACATTAAAGTGTCACCAATAACGGCATTAAAAAGTCATATCTAAGTAAAAGTTACTTTGAATGTAGGACTTGAGTGCACTGATATTTGCACAGTGTCCACCCACATCAGAGGGCTCTTACAGATCCCCTCTGATCAGGGTCTGCCCTGTTTGTCATTAAAATATCCTTTCATCCTGAATGGGTTCTATAATATCTATTCTTAAACAATGATGGACCATTCAAATTGGGTAATTCTGTGTTCCAAGTGTTTACAGTCTGGAAATGTCCAAGTGCATATTTTCTTGTGACTTGAATAACAAAGCAGTTCTTCAAGTATGCAGCTAGCATATCAACTTGTACAAATTAAATCATTAGTTTCTCTTGGAAAACTCTGGTAAACCAAGTAATCAGTCATAAACATTGTAAACTCTGTCCATTTCATACGACATGACAGACTCCAAATTGTTGTTCCTTCATGTAAAAGGGTTTTCATACATTTGCAAACAGAGTAGACCCAGATCAGGGTCTGCTCTGTTTGCTAATGGAATGTGATAGATCCATTTCATTAATTTCTCAAATGGCTACAATGTTCCACCTTCAATACTTCATTATTATAAATATTTTTTTCATGAATATTCAGTAAGTATTGAAATTTGGAATAAACATGGAATAAACATAGAACAGGGAAAGGGTTTAACTAACTATTAACCCATTCCCTCATATTGACAACTTTTGACGACTCTGTAGAAGTCACTTTGTGAAACCATTGTGGTAAATAGAGCATTTGCTCCTATAGGAGCAAATGCTCTATTTATCACAATGGTTTCAAACTACAAAATTCTAAAAGTTTCCTTTTCTCTAGTTGATGCTCCTTTTCGGTAGCTTTGTTTAAAGAGGTTGTATCTAAAAATAGCCTATGAGGGAATGGGTTAACCCTATACATAATGAATATCCATGTCAGATTCCACCAATTCCTTTAACCCTTTACTCCATATCTATGCCTTCCTTTACGCCTTTGCAAACAGAGGAGACCCAGATCAGACAGCTCCTATAGGAGCTGCTGACCAGGGTCTACTCTGCTTATGATATAATATAGATATGATTCTAAAGTTTCTGTCATGGCCAAAACTTCCTGTGTCCATGACGTGCTAATTAGTAATTAATCTACCGTAAAAAGTATTCATGATGTCATTATTGTCTACATAAATATTCATGGAGGAAAGGGTTAATGTTAATATAATTCTTCTATTAAAATATAAAATAGGGCAATGTATGGCCATAGCAGAAGAGATTCAGATATGAAACATGTAAGCAAGCTCATCAGAACCTGATCAGACAGCTCCTTAGGGAGCCCTTTGATCAGGCTGTGCACACTTTGTCATAAGCATCATTTTCCTCAGTGATAAAGTTTGAGGCTATTTTCAGACCCAACCTCTGAATAAATCTACTGAAAAGGAGCAGTTATTATTTCAGAATTGTATAGTTTTTAACCATTGTTATAAATAAAACATTTGCACCTATAAAGCAAATCGAGGGCTTGGTGCAAAACTATTCTAACTCCTTCACTTTGTGAAGGAGTTAGAATAGTTTTGCACCAAGCCCTCGAAATGCTCTATCACAATGCTTTCAAAAAGTGACTTTTACAGAGGCATCAAAAGGCATCAAT
This sequence comes from Azorinus chamasolen, assembly GCA_963576725.1. NCBI lineage: Eukaryota > Metazoa > Mollusca > Bivalvia > Cardiida > Solecurtidae > Azorinus > Azorinus chamasolen. The sequence goes on from OY755235.1 coordinate 51,108,940, forward strand.
ACAAGGGAATGGGTTAATATTCAGAAAGGCTGGAGTCCGTTTTACTTATTCAGCAGGCTAAGGTTAAAGGTTAATTTTACATCATGCTAAGGATAAAGATTGCTAACCCATTCCCTCATTGGCTATAGAACCTTTTGAATAAATCTACTGAAAAGGAGCATTTTCTAGAGAAAAGGAGTATTTTAGAATTGTTTAGTTTTGATACCTTTGTGATAAATACAGCATTTGCTCTATAGGAGCAAATGCTGTATTTATCACAATGGTTTTAAAAAGTGTCTTTTACAGAGGCGTCAATATAAAGGAATGGGTTAAGAAAGCCCAAAAAGACAACCCTTTCACGATGCAGCTCTTATAAATATCCATCTTGTATAAAATCATGAGCTTGGGAAAACCAATATAACCCAGTTTTCTTTGTTAAACCTCCCTAAATAGCAAATGAGAGTTTTCCAAAGAACACCTTAGTCACCTGGTGAAAATAGTGTGTAGTGTGATAAAAAAGCATGACGGATGGAAAAGTGATCCAAAAGTGTTGCCTGTTTAAAGCAAGTGACACAAACAGCTTTGTTAAATATCTTTTAAAATCTAGACACTTCAAGTGAAGTGCAGACCTAGTATACAACCATTGAAACCATTCTAACTAGAGTATGGTTCAAATCTTCCATTCAGCCATTGCTCTGAAGGCAACCCAATGGAATGATTTGCTTCATTTGTAAGTATTGTAACATTTTCTGTACTAAGGAATAATGAATTACAATATTTAGCTCATTCTCTCCTATTGACGCCTTATTGCACCTATGTAAAAATTATTTTGTGAAACCATTGTGATAAATAGAGCATTTGCTCCAATGGAGCAAATGCTCTATTTATCACAATGGTTTAAAAACTACACTGCTAAAATTCTCCTTTTCTTTAGTTAATGCTCCTTTTCGGTAGATTTATTCAAAGAGGCTGGGTCTAAAAATAGTCGAGGGGAGAATGAGTTGACAGGATGTTACCTGTATAATCTGGATATCTATCTCCAGTTACTGTACATATATACCGATCAACTGCATGTGTCGATTGTTTGAAGAGTACTGTGCATGTCAGTTTTTCTCACCTCTCCACCAGTTTATAATGCTGAATAAGTTCATTGGGCACCGTTTTGATATAAACTTTAAATTATATTAACCCTTTCTTTGTTAAATATTCATGTAAGAAATAATGACATCATGAATATTCATTAGCTGAATTTTTATAATGGCATATGTACAAGAATTCCTTAGTATTGATAGAAACTGCAGTGTCGGATCTATTATAATTTCATAAACAGTAGACCTGGATCTGACAGCTCCTACAGAAGCAGTCTGATCTGGGTCTACTCTGTTTGCAAAGGCGTGAAAGTGTTTACATGAAGGAAAGGGTTAATGGAAAAACAAACTATCACTAAAGGTGATGAATACCCCCACATGGCAGCCTTGATTGCAATTCCAAGTTTGTGACACCAACTATCCATGTAACTGGATCAAATGACAAAAATACTCAAAGTTCAAGTGGAGATAATTCTGCAATGCCTGTCCTTTAAAGATATCAAGACAGTGAAAACTGACCTATTCAGCTTTACAAACGGACACTTAGGTAAATATGGCAAGTCTGGAACATGCAGATAATGAAGTCCAGCTGAACCAAATGCAAAACTTTTAGCATTAAAGCTGCTTCAACTGGTTACCGGTATCTTATCTGCTACAAACTCAAGACCAATGTGTCAGATAATATTGGTGTCTCATCTAGATATATAATGTTTACAAACACCATCATGAATTTGCTAACAAAGAGATTAAGATTACCAATAATGGTATAAAAACACAATACTTTTAACAGCACTTTCCATGCATCATTCAGCTCACACACATGCACACAAACATCACAGAGACTGGAATTTTATGGTAGGATCTCTTTAACTCATGAAATATTCATATAAGAAATAAAGCATGAACATTAATTCTCTGATTTTGTATAATTGCATATGAACACGGGAATATTTAGCCAAGGAAGAAACAGTACACTCAAATCTATATTCCATAAGCAAACATCAGACCCAGATCAAATGGCTCCTACAGGAACTGTCTGATCTGGGTCTACTCTGTTTTCAAAGGCACCTCTATCAGGCAAATGGTTAAAGCAACAATTTAATAAATATTAGGCTCTTAAATGTAGGTGCTGCTTCTGACAGAATGAAAGTAATATAGCGGAGCTTTCTCCACTATTGTCATCTGGCATGAAGATACCATCTGTCTTGAAGATACCATCTGGCATGAAGATACCATCTGTCTTGAAGACTATCAGTTCTTATACCTTTACTCCATGAACATTTGTTAACACATTATCCCCTAGTGGCGCATTTTTTTGGCATCTATAAAAGTCACTTTAAGGAGCAAATGCTCAATTTATCACAATGGTTTCAAACTACAAAATTCTAAACTTTTCCATTCCTCTAGTTAATGCTCCTTTTCGGTAGATACATTCAAAGAGGTTGGGTCTAAAAATCGCCAAGGACAGAAATGATAAGTATTTGAACATTAATCCACTGTACTAAGCTTAAACAAAGGAATCTTTGACCATGCCAGAAACTGTAGAAAGAGATCTACATTATACCATTAGAAAACTGAGCAGACCCTGATCAGACAGCTCCTAGAGGACCCATCTAATATGGGTCTCCTCTGTTTGCAAAGGCATAGACAGGTGTATTTATGGAGGAAAGGTTTATGAGTGTTTGCTTTAGAGAGGTCTAGACTACTTTAATCTCAGGTATCATAATCATCATCTTCATTATTATTCACAGGCTTCAGACTGTTTATTTTCATTATATTTGATAATCCAGGGAAAGATACCAAAGTTTTATCTTTTTCCTGAGTTTCTAGCTGTTTAACACTTGTGTCCTTTGAGATATCAGCAGTATGTGTGTTCTGTTGTAACACAGAAGATCCAGAGTTACTTCCCTTGTGTCTGTGTGCAATAGTATAATTTGATATTGCCTTGTTTTCTACGGGTTGGTTGCCTATGTGTGTACTTGGCTGTGTTACTGAATGAGCATTTACAAGTCTACTGGACTGTTCAGAGTGAGCTGTACTTTGAGCCTGATCCTGTGCCTGGTAACTATATCCTTGGGGAATTGGAGCACAGATACCCTGGGGAACAGGTATAGTGGGAAATGGAGCTGGTCTGTCTGGTACATATCCTTCTGACTGTTGCCTGTGAAAATTACATAAACATTATATTCATATTCAATCATACTATACATCAAACATATTTTTATTTTTTTTAATCAACTTTTCAATGATGTGAAAATTATAACAAATTACTTCATCTTCTCTGTCATATTAAGCCTTTCCCTGTTGAATATTTATATAAGAAATGACATCATGAATATTTATATTGGCATATGTACACAAGCAGTTTCTGTTCTTGGTAGAAACTGAAGAGTCAGTTCTACAATAATTTCATAAGCTAACAGAGCAGACTCAGATCAGACGGCTCCCATAGGAACAGTCTAGGGCTGAAACGGGTACAAATTTTCTACCTGGGTACCCGTTTTTTGTTTTCCGGTTTTATGGTTTTCTGAAGACGTGGACGACTTCTACCCACGAAACACTGGACCTATAATGGCCATGAACTCGATGTTGTGAATGATTTTAATTATCTTGGTACTGTTTTTAATTATACAGGTAATTTTACATTAAACCAAGAGCATTTGATTGGTAAAGCGCTAAAAGCACTGAATACTTTATTGTATAATTGTAAGAAATTTGACTTGAAACCTAAGATACTGTGTCAATTATTTGATGCTTTTATTGGTTCTATTTAAGGATATGCATCCGAAATCTGGGGATTTACCAAGTTCAAAGAAATCGAAAGAATACATTTAAAATTTTGTAAATGATTATTACATGTAAAAACGAATACTTGCTCAGCGGCTGTTTACGGCGAACTTGGTAGATACCCATTATATATACCTCGCTATGTAAGATTAATTAAGTACTGGTGTAAGCTTAAATATTCTGAAAATATTTTACTGAAAACAATGTACAGGATTAGTTTGGAGGATTGTAATAGGGGCTGTAAAAACTGGGTGACAAATGTTAAGAAGATGTTAAGTGATTATGGATTTTCGCATGTTTTTAACGAAGTGAATGGTGTAGACCCTAAACTATTCCCAGAGGTGTTTAAAGGTAGAGTGATAGACACATTTAAACAAGAATGGGCTTGTACGCTGGATAGAAGTTCAGTACTTAATAACTATAAGCATTATAAATCTGTTGTTTGTTATGAGAATTATCTTGATATACTGCCACGCAATTATAGGTTTTATTTTTGTCGGCTGAGACTTTCGGTGCATCCTTTTCGTATACAGACTGGTCGATACGCAAGGCAAAACGTACCACGTGAGCAGCGATATTGTCAATGTTGAAGCCTTTTAGATCTAGAAGATGAATACCATTTTGTATGTATATGCCCCAAATATATTGAGCTGCGAAAAATATACTTGAAGAAATATTATTATGTAAGACCATCTATGTACAAGTTTATTGAATTACTAAAATCTCAAAACAGAAAGGTATTGGTAAAGTGTTTGAAATATATTAAAGAAGCTATGACTTTAAGAAACACAGTTTTAAACTCCCAGTAAATTTACTGTATTATTCATCCTCAATATATTTGCTGATTATGCATTTACATATATGTTTTTGTTTATATCGGCTATATGTAGATACTCTGTGCTGTACATATTCTTGTGATTACGATATATTTAACATTATATGTTAACAAGACGATGTACGTTTGTATAAGTCTTCAATAAAAAAAAAATCTGTTCTGTTCTGTTCTGCAATTACCCACGGGTACCCGGGTACTCAGATTACCGATAACGCTATAGTAAAGACGTATCGTAAGTACCTACTGTACATAGTATCCTCCTTTATTATTGGTTTCTTGAATGAAATATGAAACATTGCTTGATTTTTGCTGGATGATGTGCCTGATCATGCATGGAATTGAGAATGTGTTAAAATGAAAGTTTTATTATTTTTAAAAGCAAAGTGTGTTGTAACTGGCGAAAGTGTAGGCTATTCCATCATTCTTATATTGCCCCACGATGTAAATCTGGTGTAAATAGATAACTGGTTCAAGATCGAAGTAATGTCCTTAGTTACACACCTTACATGTTTTCCGTTGAGAAAGTTAGTATAACAAATATCATGGCTAATTCGCGGCTTCAAATTTAATTGGCTGATTCTCTCTGCGGAGCAACATTTCGACACATATACCACACAGAACACAGCTATTGCTATATACCGAACCCTTACCGAATACGACGAGTAGTTACGAATACACATTTACCAGTCGAATACGAATGAGCAATGTTTTCACGGAGGTTTGTTACATGTCTGAATTTATGTTTACTTGCTTATTCCAGCTGTATCTGCTCGTAAACAAAAGGATGCTTGAATGTTCTAAGATTGCACATCGGGTAACGGGTAGTGATTTTGTACCCGGGTACCCGCCAATTTCAACTGACCAGCGGGTACCCGGGTACTCGTTTCAGCCCTAGAACAGTCTAATTTAGGTATACTCTATTTGCACAGGCATTTATATGAAGGAAAGAGTAAACTCTACGCCATTCTGAAAGTGCTATGTACAATTCCTGCTCAGCCATATACAATTGTTTAGGTTATCAAAACATTACCTTGATTTTCCTGTTATTGACATATCTATTGGCAAGTTAGAATCATGTTGACTGGTCGCATCTGCTTGCCTCCTATTCAATCCTGGATTTTGGTCCACAGGCTGACTGACTGCAATACCAGGCAGTCCATATGGAACAGGCTGTATGCTGTTTGATCCTGCAGTTTGCCCATCTGATGGCCCCAAAAATGATGGATGACTGGGCGCAAATTGTGGAAAGGGAATCATGCCCTGGGGTAGGGGAGACATCTGGGGCTGCTGCTGTTGTTGGGTATTCATAGTTGGACATGGGGGCATAAAATGGGATGGAATGCCCATGGGGGCAGCCGCAGGCGGCATAACATATTGGGTATAGGGATAATTAGGCATAGAAAATGGAGGAGCATGAAATGGCCTTTGTGTCATCATTGGCTGGGGAAAATGAGCACCACTTATATGTTCAGGAGGAGCATTTGTATCTTGTGGTACAGGGACTGGATTTTGTATAGGGGATACAGAAGTCTGGGTCGAGTCTATTCTAGACTGTAGGGGATGGGGAGGGAGGATATTCTGCTGGGCTGAGGTCTGTACAGGATTGTATGCTGGGCTATTGGATGCCTGGTCAGAGATGACCATTTCCTCCTGAGAAGTTTGTTCCTCATCACTCTCTGTAGCTTCATCATCTTCTTCCTGTATTATATCATTTACATGTCAAAGTGCAATGATCACACAGGCTTACAAATTTAATATCAAAATGAATATGAAACAAGAAATGTCAACACGACATCAAAATGGGTTTTCCTTCACTATTAACTAGTGATTTCAAGAAAAATTGCAGAAGGAAAAATCCCTGACAATATGCATATCTACATATTGTGTCCTTGCTACATGCAAGGTTTCATGAAAATCCTTTGAACAGTTTCAGAGTGGTTGCGCTTACAAGATTGGCAGCTGCCAGTCTGTCCGTCTGCCCACCCGCCGTACATCACCATTTCAATAACCGGATTTTCCATGGAAAACCCGGTTAACAAGAAACATGGCAATATCATGAAACCCCGATCTTTCCAATATCATAATCATTTGTTCTATTTTTAGTAACAGTGGTATTGACCCTAGACCCATGAATGCAATACCAAACTTTGTCTTTATGCAAGCTTTTTGTGCAGCAAGTCTGGTCACAAGATGTTAATCCTAACTTAAGTTATTGTAAAAGAAACCTTGACCTAATGCCCTCCAAAATCAATCCTAAGCTTTGTCTGCATGGCAGGTACCTGTACAAAAAGTTTCATCATGTCATGTCTTTCCTTAGTAAGGTTCTTATATGAATTATCAAATTCAGAATAAAAAATCATCACTAACTATGACTAAACCCTTTCCCCCGTGAAGACAGAATGAATATACATGTAAGTTTTTGTGATGGTATATGTACAAATGAATTTTTTGTATTGGTAGAAACAGTAGTCAGGTCTATTATAATTTCAAAAGTAAACCGAGGGGACCCTGATCAGACAGCTCCTACAGGAGCCATCTGGTCTGGGTCTATTCTGTCTATATTAGGGAAAGGTTAAAACATGATGTAACATAACTTTATGTAAAACCAGTCGGTGCATTCAATTTACACAGGACTTTGAATTGCTTCAAGTACAGTTTAAAATAAAATGCTTCTTCTAACATTATTTTCATGTCATGGCCAAAGAGAGGTGAAGGATTCAATCCACTTTTTTAAAATTTCCCCATATTTTTTGTGGGAGGAGGGAATTTTCTATATAGATAAAGAAGGCAAATTGGACACAATTGGTGTGATATCCGATTTTGGTCCAAATTACCCCTCATTTTCGAATCCTAGAATAGACACTGCTTATGTCATTGAAAAAATTGATTTAATTAATACCAACGATGTCATTATTTCTTACATGAAAACTGAACATGTAAAGACTTAAGAAAGTAAATATGCCATTTTTATAAATAAAGGCACACAACTTTAAAAAATTGGAGATGTTACAGAGATCATGCAGTATTTCTAAATAAGGATCAGTTAAGAAACAAGGGCACTCAAGTGTAACCATGTCAAATAAAATGTCTATCATTGTCTGATAAATCAGGGAACATAACTCTTAAATTTACTAGTTTGAGTTAGCCCATGTTCGAAATTGGACAAGATTTTACTGCCATACACATTACATGTATTTCTAAATAGAATAAAGATCTGTGAGAGAAAAAGGTACTAATGTGTATGTATGTTAACATATGCTATTTTTGATAAGTCAAAGGCACATTACTCTTGACCTACATATATACAATTAAGTCCATAATTAAACAGGCTGAAATCCTACCACTAAACATGTTATTTATATGTAAGATCAGGGTCACATGGGCACCATATAATCCCTTTACTCCATGAATATTCATGTAAGAAATAATGACATCAGGAATATTAATCAGATTAATTGTTATAATAGCACATGGAAACAGTAGTTTTTGGCCATGGCAGAAACTGTAGAATCATATCTATATTATATCATAAGCAAGCAGAGCAGATCCCGATCAGATGGCTCCTACACATGGCTCCTACACAAACTATACACATTTATAAGTCAATGGCTCGCAGACCAAGACCTACAGATCCAAGTTCATCCAAAATCAAATTGAGTCAAGATCTTTGGCCATACATACTAAATGTATTTCTAATTATGATATGGATGACACACTTTCATAGTTCACCTTAGCCACTCATGCTGAAGTGAGCTAAAACTTGACGACTAAAATCTGTACTTACTGAAGACGATTCCTTTTTTATTTCTGGTTCAGGTTTAATTTTCCGTGGTCGACCTCTTCCTCGAGCACCTTCTTCTCTAGGTTTACGAGGTCTGAAAGGAGAAATCATATTTTAACCCTTTCCCTGTTCTACATGTATGTTTCTTCCAAATTTCAATACCTTAGTAAATTAAATATTATTCACCAATAAAATACATACTAGTTACTTTCTTTATTTACAGTTGTTCTCCAGATCATTTCTCTGGCGTGATTATGTCAAATCTGCCAGAGAATATTCTTGCTGGCAGAGTGATAGCTATTACGTAAGACGTGATAAGAATCAAAATAAGCCAATTAGCGGTCATATACCTTTGTACATGCCATCACCCGTTAGAGAGATCACATGGTCCAATCCAACCTGACTAATCCACCCTTGCATTTTCAAAAGGGAGTTCTAGTTTAGGGTTTACACGAAGGCAAAACATCGACCAGGAAAATGTAGTTTTATTTTACTGGGTGGTATCTGCCACCACCGCTAGTGTGTTCGGAAATCGGGCACCAATACTAATATTTCTACAAACTATTATTAGTTTGGATTTCCAGACTAGATAATTATTTTCTATGTGTACAGATGTCCGGCACTAATACAAATATTATACTTAACAACACGCAATATGGATTTCTGTACTTGACATTTACTTGGATATTTAAATTGTACAGATGGACTTTGCAACTGTGTTTTATGATATTATCCATTCGGAACTATTCTTAATACAATACGGAATCTACAGAATGGACTTCTTCATTTCTTCAAGCCAGATTCATTTCATATACTTCAATTCGGATACTATACATTAACTTCTTCCTGATAACATTATTGCTTAACCTGTTTGATAAATCTACTAAAAGGCTGAATTTAATATCAAACTAGAATTGTGTCCATGGGACACTGATGCCCCCATGTCAGATTTTTTGTCACAGAAAGTAAGGGCCATAATCATGTATGCAATGACTGAAGCAATTTATGCCATTTTTGCAAATAAAGGGCTGCTACTCCTAAACGACTGAAGCGATTTACATGGTGTGGATTGGACAAATGCTTTTCAAGAAAGAGCCCAGACAATATATTTTTTAAAGTAATTTTTGCAAATAAAGGGCCGCAACTCCTACACAATTGAAGCAATTTACATGGCCATCGAACTTGACCAAGATATATTAGCCAAAGACATGTGTGTAAAGTTTGGTGTGGATTGGACAAACACTCTCCAAGAAAGAGTCCGAACAAGATATTTTAAAGTCATTGTTGCAAATAAAGGGCCGCAACTCCTAAATGACAGAAGCGATTTACATGGGTATGTAACATGACCAGGATATAATGGCCACAAACATGTATGTAAAGTTTGGTGAGAATTGGACTAACACTTTCCAAGAATGAGTCCGGACAAGTTATTTTTAATGTCATTTTTGCAAATAAAGGGCTGCAAACTCCTAAACGACCGAAGCTATTTACATGGCTATCAATCTTGACCAGGATATAATGGCCACAAACATGTGTATAAAGTTTGGTGAGGATTGGACAAATACTTTCCAAGATTAGGTCCGGACAAAATATTTTTAAGTCATTTTTGCAAATCAAGGTCCACAACTCCTGAACGACTGAAGTGATTTACATGGCTATCAAACTTGACTAAGATATAATGGCCACAAACATGTGTGTAAAGTTTGGTAAGGATTCGACAAATACTTTACAAGAAAGAGCCTGGACAAATTCTTCTAGATGTGCGTACAGATGTACATACGGACAAGAGCAATCCTATATGCCACCACTTTGTGGGGGCATAAAAAGGTTAACTTAGAATTGTGCTATATAAAAACCATTACGATAAATACAGCATTTGCTCCTATGGAACAAGTGTTCTATTTATCACAAAGGTTTTAAAAAATGACTTTCACAGAGGTGTCAAAATCTGGAAATAGTTAACCCTTTCCCCATGAATATTGATTTAAATTTTTTATACAGTATGAATATTCATGGAGTGAATTTTTACAGTGACACATTAACAATGAATTATTTTGCAGTGGCAGAAACTTCAGAATCAGATCTACATCATTCCATAAGCAAACAGACCAGACCTTGATCAGACAGTTCCTACAGGTGCTCTCTGATCTGGGTCTACGATGTTAGTAAAGGTGCCAATAGTGTTCTATATGAAGGAAAGGGTTAACCCTTTCTCCTGAGTCCTCTGATAAGGGTCTGCTAGGATTTGCTCTTGAAATAATATAGACCTGATCCTAGCCACAGTCAAAAATATAAAAATTCAGCTAATTAACATTCATAATATCATTATTTCTTACATAAATATTCATACAGTAGAGGATAAGGTTTAGATTTTATGTACATGTACTTACTTGGTAGACTTTGGTTTCTTTTCTTGTGGTCCACTCCCAGAGGCAACAGCACCATCTCCGTCATCTTCCACTTGGTGATCAGGAATACTTTTTACCAAGTCCCTCAGGAAATCAAATGTTTTCTCAGAATAAATTGCTTGTTTTCTATGAAAAGAATAAAAAAAATATACTGAAAAAATTACTATTAACCCATTCCCTCATATTGACACCTTTTGATGCCTCTGTAAAAGTCCTTTTTGTAACCATTGTGATAGAGAGAAAATGCTCTATATATAATATCACAATGGTTTCAAAACTACACAACTCTAAAATTACACAATTCTTAAATTTCCCTCTTTCTAGTAAAATTTTATGCTCCTTTTCAGTAGATTTATTCAAAGAGGAAGGTTTTAGAATTAGCCTGTGTGGGAATGGGGAATGGGTTAAAATATGAATACAAATGGATACAGAAAAGTGTAAATATTATGTTACATGGCAATGATTGAATGATACAAAGTCTAAATTAGTTACTCAATAAAAACTGTCTATTCAAATATTCATGCACACTTAAAGTAACCAGCACTATTTTTCTGTACCTAATTTATCTCTCCCATGTCTAATCCTTGGCATGCATGAAACAAGTTAGCTGTCATTTACAAATAGTATAGACCAAGATCAGAGGGATTCTAGTTGGAGGAGTCATCTTATCAGGGTCTGTGAAATTTGTCATTTACATTCCTTGTGCAAATTTTACCCTTTGATAGTGAATGAACTCTGCTGTGAAGAATGATGGACCATCCCACTTTGAAAATTCAGCATTCAAGAGTTAATATTTACTCTTACCAAGTAATCATAGCCCTTTCCCTGTTGAATATTCATGTGAAAAATAATGACATTGTGAATATTTATTAGCTGTAAACTTTTCAAGGATTAATTTTACTTTGACAGAAGCTGTAGAATCAGGTCTATATCATGCCAATTGCAAACAGAGCAGACCCTGTTCAGACGGCTCCTATAGGAGCCGTCTGATCTGGGTCTACTCTGTTTGCAAATGCGCGAAAACATCTTTATATACGGGAAAATATTAACTAATGTTTAGTCTTACCATGTTATCATAAAGCAATACTGGAACAAATGCAATTGTTATTTTATTCCCACAAAAGACTGTATGCAGAGGGCAGACAATCAGTCTTAGTTGTATATTGAAGAAAAAATCATAGAATAGTGATTTTGAGGACATTGATCCCCTATTTCTACATTTGTCAAAAACTTGCCCAAAAGAATGGTCTTGATAAACATTTATATGAAGTTTAATAATTCTAGGTCTACCATTAAAAGAATAATGTGTGTCACAAGAATTTTAGGACATACAGGCAGACGGACTAAAAGCAAGTCTATATGCCCCTCTCACAGGTGGGGGCGTAAAACACTATAAACTAATTAAACCATTTGAAATCAGTAAAAGTAACCATAATCAACTTTGATTTGTATTTTATAGCAATTCATGTGTCATTCAATGATTCTATGTCAAATCTTCAGTAACTCAGATATACCTTTCATATATTGTACACCTATTCTAGCCCTTTGAATGCAGGAAATCAGTGTACTGACATATGCAAACTGTATACTAAGGTCGGAGAGCTTATAGAGGAGCCCTCTGGTCAGGGTCTACAACATTTGCCATTCAAAGTCCTCTTGCAAATTATACCTCTTCATACTGAATGGACTCTATATTTAAACACTGGTGGACCACACCACTTTAAAAAGTAAACATTCAAAGGGTTTGGATAGGCTAGCAGACTGACATGCAGCAGCAAGGGTAAGACTTAATACCCTAGTCTTTATATTTCAAATGAAGTCACAAGTTGAATACTTACATATGTGAGGTAGACAAGGTTTTAGCATTCCTTGCTCTGGTGATTGTAGCCGTTCTCTCAATTAAAGAATCAATGAACAATTCTAAAGATCTTGCTGAATTAATTGTTAAAGTAATAACTTATGAACTATACACATATATAAATGTACTTTTCAGTTATTTTATTTTAGGTAATTTGGAATAATAAAGTTAACATTTGGACACCTACTTGCTTGCATATACACAGAGAATTGCATTTCTCTACTATATGGCAAGATTTCAATAAAGTTTCTACCATCTTGTTGCTTGTTCAAATTAAATATGTGCTATTAAGGTAAATTCAGTTTAATATTAAACTAGCAATAAAATTCAATCAATTATTAGGTGAAACATTTTATTTCTTTATGTTTGCAAAGCAGTATAAACAAGAACAATGACCAAGTCAGAAGGGCCCCATACAATGTTGTCAGAGGGGCTAATGCACCAAAGGGCAGGCCTGGAAAATTCCACTCGTCCGCTAGCCATGACGAGCAACTTTCTTGCAGGACGAGTAGAATTTCAGAAATTTTAACAATGAATTTAAGTAAAATAAGACAAAAGCAGCTGGCAGGACGAGTAAAAGTTTCAGGATTTTTCCAGCCCTGAAGGGGAAATTGCAGATAGTTATGCAGTTTCTGTTATTAACTATTGCAGTGCTTTTAAACTTTTAGCTGTGCCAAATGCTTTATATTTTTTATTATTCCTGTTGCAGCTATTTATAGTATATATATTGTAAGATAGAAAACTTGGCAAAGGTATTAATTATCCCAAACAATTTCACCAAGTTTAGTGACAATGGGATACAAACTGCTCAACTTAGAGAGCCAACAAGGCTGATTTTTGTCTAATTTTGTTATTCTAGGACCACATTCCAGAAGTGCCTAGGCTGATCTGGCTGTTTATCGGATTCGATCTTGGTTAAGATATTATTACGGTACCACCAACCAGCATCCGCCATTCACCTCTGTCACAGGTTATTTTCTTCATGATGCGAAATAATTTGAATTTTATGTACAGTTGGTCAGTTGCAGGGCCAGTGAGGCAAAGAGTAAATGGCATTGAAATAGTTCCAAGGAAAATCATAAAACTCATACAGTTTTGTCATGTGTTGACATATTTACACATCTTACTTTTCCTTAACCCTTTCCCTCATATAAACGTGTTTTCACGCATTTGCAAACAGAGTAGACCCAGATCAGACAGCTCCTAGAGGAGCCGTCTGATCAGGGTCTACTTTGTTTGCTAATAGAATTTGATAGATCTGTTTCTTTGCTTTCTAAAATGTCTGCATTGTTCCACCTTCCATATTTCTTTATAACTATTTTGATAATGAATATTCAGTAGGTATTGAAATTTGGACTTAACTTAGAACAGGGAAAGGGTTAAGCTTTATTTACATGCATTCTGTTTCTTTAAAGCAAAATTCAAGCATTTGCATTTTGCCAAGTACCTCGGAAAAAAATTGGCCTAAGACAGACACAATTGGGTTTGGACAGGGGTTAATGAACCCTCGGTGGAGTATGATGCTTTAAGAATCTGTCAGATATTGCTAAGAGTGAATGGTAACAAACCAGCTAATCATAGATTATATTTGATAAAAGTTGTAAACAGTCCAGCTTTCTGATAATGACTACTGGTTTGACTAAACCATTGGTCGAATATTCCCGGGTCCGAACAGCAAATGGACTCCTGCTGTTGAATTTAAACACGAAGAAATATCGAAATGTGCCTGGACACACCCATCAAGTTCGAATATTCTGTAAATTATTTCATTTAAAAGCCATACATAAACGCTCAAGACAAAAGGATACATATGATGACAGGAACTGCCGCTGCAACTTTTCCAACGTCTTCGTCTGCCTGCATGATCTTCTTGATTCTGGCCTGGCAACAATAAAATATATCATAATAAGTACGCTATGTTGACAATTTTATTACAACGTCTGATTGAACGTGTTGTTAACAATTCCTTTAATGTCATTCCTCCATTGGTACATACCGGTGGAAATCTGGCATTGTATTTTTTCTTCTTACTCGGCATAGTTGTTGTCTTTGCGGAAACGAATTTCACGAAACTCTTCAGCGTTGAAAAACTAATTTAACGTAGACAATCATTCTCCGGACTCAGACTGATAAGTACTGGTACACGGCTTTTGGACTGACCAATGCAACAGTAATCCTCTGTATTTACTTCTAGTTCTACAATATAAAACTTATGTATTTCGAAATATAACATAATTATCGTTCTTCATCACATTTTTATTCTTTTATATCTGTTTTTTTTCCTATTTTTTATTATTATTTTTTAAATTTTTTTTATCATTCCTGCGGAAAGCCAGCAGCGAAAAATAAATATGAATATGAATGATAAAAACAAAATGAAGAATGATAACGGGATAATTTGAATGAAAAATAAGCTTGCGTGATGTCAATTTATTTGGACTATATTTACTTCGTGGTGAAATAATCTCTGTGTTGATATTTTATATATATAGATATATAAGCATACTCTGACAATAAATGAATATTGATTTTATTTGATTTTAGCCACTTCTATCATACTAAACTTACTGTGACTGTCCCATTATGTATGTCACTCGAAACCAAATAAGAGCGCTCTGTCATTTTCAAACACAATATACTCGTATTGATCAGGGCGATGAAGACAGTGCAACACGACGACCGATACGGATCGACACCATTTTCACACTTTAATGCCTCATAGGTGCACATGCACCGGTCTTAATACAGAAAGGGGGCAGCCCGAGTGGACGGGTCACGTAGCTAGCGATACGCACGTGCGAAACATCAATCTAAAAGGTGAAAACATTATTATGGCCACAATGGAACAAAACTCGAAGGCTAACTGGGTATACTTTGATAAACGCTCTGTTTTGCCATGTAAGATTTAACCCATTCCCCCATACTAGTGTAGTTGACGCCTATTGACGCCTCTGTAAAAGTCACTTTTTGAAACCACTCAGTCAATTCTAAATTTTCACGGGGGAACATCCCCCGGACCCCTATAGCCACGGTGTTTAAACTACATTTGGGTTCAGCCACGCCCTTGGAGGGTACATTTATAACATTTATAACTTATAGATCTATAATTATTTGTTTCCTTTCCCTTTTCTTTGTTTATTCCAAATTTAAATACCTACTGAATATCCATGGACAAAATAGTTATAATGAGATATGGAAAGTGGGAAAGTGTAGCCATTTTCACTGGGGGCCAACTACGTATTATAATCAAATGTTTTGCTACGACAATTTATATGAGTATTATAATAGATTTGTTTTCCTACGAAGCCAGTGTATCATTTGGGAAATGTTTTCCTACGAAAACAAAGTTGCCTTCGTAGGAAAACAAATCTATTATAATACTCATATAAATTGTCGTAGCAAAACATTTTGATAATAATATATAGTTGGCCCCCAGTGATTTTAGAAAATAAAGGAACACATATTTCAAATTCAATTAGCAAACATATAGGAGCCGCCTGATACGGATCTACTCTGTTTGCAAATGCGTGAAAATACGTTGATATGAAGGAAAAGGTTAATATTTGCAACCAGGTTTCTTTTAAAGCATGGTTTAAACATTGATTTCAGACCATTTTGTTTCGGGCGTGTTGCGTTGGCGGAAGAAAAAGAAAGTGATAATAGGATAGACAGAAAGTAGTTAGTTCAAAGAGTAGATAAGGACGCAACGGTTCTAGCAACTGCATTTCTGGACCTCAATGTAAACCTGTCTGACATTTGAATGAAATGGCATGGACTTAAAACGTTCAATGCGGGAACGAGTCACTAATGCCCTTTGCAAACAGTGTAAACCCAGATGACAGGAGCGCTCTCTCATCAGGCCTGCACTGTTTGTCATATTACAATTGTTAAAAAACTATCCTTGAATATCTACAGTAAGCTTGATATATTTGAAGTTTGGTATAGTCCATTTCGCGTTGAAATGACTATTTTGAAATTTCCATAATAGTTTGGATGCATGCCTTCGAAGGGTCTGCAGTTGAGAAGTATCATATTCTGCTTAATTAAAGGTCCCACAATGTTAACAACTCCGAGAGACTATGACATACACAGACGGACAGACATACAGGTAAACATACAGAAAAACGACTGATAAACAGACAGACATATAGACAGACAAACAAACAGACAAACATACAGACAGACAGGTAAATAGACAGATAGAAAGACAGACAGACATATAGATATAGACAGACAGACAGACATGTCTGTCAGACAGACATACTTACAGGTCTGTCAGACAGACAGACGGACAGACAAACCGACAGACAGGTTTGCCAGACAGACTGACAAGCATACAGGCATGCAGACAAACAGACAGCCAAACAGACAGACAAGCACATGTAGACAGAGTGAGAAGGAGACATATACGATTACGCTTATAGAGATACACGCATTTTTCAGACCCAAAAAGGATGTATATATCGCTAGGCTAGTGTACCTCAAGCATGTTGGCAACCAATATCGAATAATGCTTTGTATGAATACATGTTGGTATAATGTGTTATCAGATCATTGCTTGCCAAAATAGCTATTTTCTTTTTGTATTTCACTTTCAAAATTTGTTATACAATCTGGGTTCTCTGATCCGCGCGCATACGCATGCATGCGTTCTTGTATGCGTGTTGTGTGTGTGTGTGTGTGTGTGTGTGTGTGTGTGTGGGGGGGGGGTTGCATAATTTAATTACGGTCACTTTGCCTCTCGCTGCTGTGGTTCGAATCCAGACATTGGCATATTGATTGTTTGGGTGAAGAAGTATGTTGTGGTTTACTCACAGTTGACTGATCTTCTATAAACTTAGAGATTGTACACTGTAACTTACAACAACGGCATAGAAATATTCAACTGATATAAAACGTGAGAAGACTTTAACAGCCAAACTAAAGAAGAAAAAGACACCGTATCTGGTATCATTTTAGAGCAGGATTATACATGAAGGTGTGCAGATAATTTGTCTTCAACCACATACAATAGAACCTGTCTTCAACGACCATTAATTGAATGGAATCACGAACATCAGATGGAAGCATAATGCGACAAAAAGCTCATGCAGAGGTAATACAGAAAGCTACTGTAGCAGCTTTCTGCATTACTTTGACCTGCATACACCTGCCATAAGGACCCGTAATAAGATTACTGTTAATAGTCGCTTAACCCTTACAACGAATGGGAGGGGGCACATTATGAGCACAATTTGAATATGGATCAGATAAGACTTGTTTAGAAATGACGTACATGTAGCTCTAATTGACCTGATATGAAACATATGACAAAAAAGTGTAAAACAAAGAAACTGACTAAACCTATAGTCGTTCATATAAACTCCGTAGTCGACAGAGCGTACAACTGAATGGTCAATGTATTGAAACAGCCAATGGTTATTTAATCAATGCGTTTAGATTTAGACCACGTTAGGTGTATCTATAGATTATTGTCCGTATCTAACACTTTATTATTTCATAGTTGTAGTGTGGCATTACTGCATACCAATTGTTAATATTTCCAGCAGACTGCAAATTGACATGTTACAAATGAACAGACGACTAAAGGATATACTGTATACAGTTAAAACCCTTCAAAATCCGAATTCTAGTAGAGAAGAATTTAGATACTTTAGGGAGGTGGCTGCTTAATGCTTGGTGAAAGTCGTGCAGTAAGCTCCTAAAGGAGCTTTCTGCATGACTTTGACCCTGCATTAAGCTGCCACCTGTCTTGCAGACCGGTATTAATACTAATTTGAACGCCCGGTTTAGAGGGGTTTTACTGTTTAACCCTTTGCATGCTAAGTACATTTTCGTCTGCAACAATTGTCGTCTGATTCAATTCTTAAAATAAGCTTTCTCTCATTTCCTTGCAAAAATATGGTCAGGGTGACAAACAGTTTGGATCCTGATGAGACGACGCATTATGCGGCGTCTCATCTGGATCCAAACTGTTTGTATAGGTAATCACAGTTTCGCCACTAGCGTGCAAATAGTTAAGTATGGCGTATACATACATTAGTCATTTACCTATAGGTAAGCCCACCTTCACGCTCCTGTTTACATGTTGCTTTGGCACTAGGTCATTGCTCGTCGAAGAAAAAGGAGATTTTTTCCTCTGCATTTTCCCTATAGTGATCAGTTTTAAATATTAACAGATACGCCAGCAGGTAAGTCGATTTGTTTTGCTACATGCATACATGTGCATTTTATATATACAATGTATGCGTATCAGGTGTATGAATAACCCGAGTTTCATCAGGATCCAAACTGGATCGTTATTTTAAAAAAAAATATGTGGAAAAAGGTTTTGTTTTGAAAATATTAAACAAACGACAGCTTTATCAGTCGACAAAACTTAGCGGACGGAAGACCATAGATTATTTCATAGCCAAGGCATCGCAACGTGCCCTAATTAATAGAGCGTTAAATAGTACCTAGTGAGAAATCTTCACACTGTGTTTTTCTGGGGTTTACACGTACACATACATGTATAGAATGATTAACCATTTGAACACCGACGCTTGAAAGGTGACTGGTCTATCGTTGCTTAATGGTAGAGTCCAATCATTTTGAACGGATTGAATTTGCTACGGGAGTTTGAATGACACACTGTGCATACCCTGATCAGGATTTTTCTCTATGGGTCTTCTGATCTGAATCAACATTGTTTGAAAATGCCAGTACACGTGTTTCCTGCTTCTACCGCCGCCATTAGTGAATCCTAGAAAACCTTTGCAAACAGTTTGAATGTAAATGTTACACCGTCCAGATCAAAACTGTTTGACAATCTGATTATGTTTTTTTTATGTACAGAAATTGAAAAACCTACATTTTGACACATGAAGCAGACTATACTATGCATGTACTCCTAGCAGACGAACTATTTGAATGTGAAAGGATTTACAGGAAGAATACTATATATCTTAGACCTTTGCAAACAGAAAACTCAGGATCTCGTCAGAATTCACTCTATGGCACACGGATCCAGGAAATTGAATCTTATTATATTTCAAAAAGTGTAGACCAAGATCAGATATTACGGTTTAGATGATGTATATGAGACACTGACCAGACGCCACGCATCAAAAGAGAGAGAAACAGAGAGAGAGAGAGAGAGAGAGAGAGAGAGAGAGAGAGAGAGAGAGAGAGAGAGAACCAGACGCCACGCATCAGAGAGAGAGAGAGAGAGAGAGAGAGAGAGAGAGAGAAAAGAAGAGAGACAGACAGACAGACAGAGAACGACAGAGAGACATATAAAGGCAGAGAGATAGACACATATATAGACAGAGAGACAGACAGAGATATAGAGACAGAGAGAGACAGGCAGAGAGTCAGATAGAGAGCGAGACAAAGAGAGAGAGACACACACACACAGATACAGAGAGAGAGAGAGAGAGAGAGAGAGAGAGACAGACAGAGAGACAGGATAGAGACAAATACATGTAGAGAAATAGACAGACAGTGAGACAGATAGACACAGGCAGATATAGGCAGACAGACTGGTAGTAGACACACGGTAGTAGACTGACAGACAATCGGACATACAGACATGCAGAGAGACAGATAGACAGACAGACAGACAGACAGACTGACTGACTGACTGACTAACAGAGAGCGGCTTAGAGCGTTTTAGAATAGAAAAATATGCATTTTTCTGCCGACGAGAATTTTGAAGTTTGAAATGTCGGTTTGCTAGGGATACGAGTTATTGTTCAAAAAATATTTTGAATTCTGTTCGAGAGTATGGTTTCATTTACCCTTTGAACTGATGAATATTGAACTTGTTGCTGTGTTTAAATATAGATGATTTCGAATGACAAACAGTGTATACCATGATCAGAGGGTTCATTATTAATTATGTTAAAATTTAAGCGTACGACAAATTTTTGAAAACGACAATACGTCACAGCGAAAGAGTTGACCTTTTCCCTCATGTAAACGTGTTTTCATGCATTTGCAAACAGAGTAGACCCAGATCAGACGGCTCCTAGAGAAGCCGTCTGATCAGGGTCTGCTCTGTTTGCTGAGGGGATTTGATATATCTGTTTCTTTAGTTTCTAAAATGATTACAATGTTCCACCTTCCATAAGTAATTATAACTACTTTGTTCATGAATATTCAATAGGTATTGGAATTGGAAATAAACAGAGTTAACAGAGTCACCTGTATGAGAGTAAATATTTCAGAAATTTGCGAATTAAACAGTTTGGATCCTGATATTACACCAAGTTACCCGGTTTCTCCTCAGGATCCATATTATTTGCAAAGCTTTACTCGGCAGCGAAAACATCAAGCAGTCTGGATTCCACGTCAAGTATTTCGGTGAGAGATCAAATAATTCGGTGAAAGATCCATAGGTGTTTGGCACAGTGTATACATCGTATATAGTGTATTCTGCGTGATACATCTTAGCTTTAATGCCAAAGACCTGTGGAAATATCATTACTGTGTAGAATATCAGTCACAGTCGGAAATCCTCGTCTAAAATTCCGACAAGCCGACCAGACTATGGCTTAACCCTTTTCTCCATGAGTATTCATGCAAGAAATAATGACATCATGCATATTAACTAGTCCTTGATCAGACGGATCCTATAGCAGCCGTCTGATCTGCGTCTACTCAATTTGCAAAGGCGCGTTCATTGAGTCATGGGTTAACCGACATTCAAAACAGATATACATTCCCTCGCATTAAATCAAAGTTATATAGAACAGACTTTTAGAACATGATTTTATTTTGACCTGATTTTACTTTAGCTTGTTAACAATCTTTTGTTAATTGGAAATGTCACTGTCTTCAATTGTCACAGTTGATTGATCTTGCAGTTATTTATAACCAACACGGTCAGAACAGTTTGGATCCTGATGAAACGCTGATTTAATCTGTTTGGTTAGGTAAGAACTCAGCGGCCTGTTGCAGGCTAACTGTTAACACAATATCCCCTAGTGACGCATTTTTGCCCATCTGTAGAAGTCACTTTATGAAACCATTGTGATAAATAGAGCATTTTCTCCTATAGGAGCAAATACTTTATTTATCACAATGGTTTCAAATTACAAAATTCTAAAAAATCCTTTTCCCTAATTAATGCTCCTTTTCGGTAGATTAATTCAAAGCGGTTGGGTCTAATGAGTTAAAGAAGCTATCTTTTCAAAGTTTGTGTCACTATATCTCTGTGAAGGAACTGTTGCGGTTGCAACCGTGATTACATTTGCAAACAGTTTGGATCCAGGTGAGATCTAACTGTTTGACATCCTGAACTCATTCTTGTAGAAAACCCAATTACACCTTCTGAAATGGATTAGGTGAAAAGTCGTGCAAGCGAAGTTTACTCAACAGTCTAAGTATCAGAATTCAACAGCTATAACAGCCTTTGGCTCAAATTTGGCCAATCAAAATATTGAGAACTCAAATCTGACCAATCAAAAGCTTGAGAACGAACTCGGACTCAACTAAAAAGCTTAATAAGCATGGACACAGGCTCTAAAATGCAATGCAATATCTCTCGGAGAGCGTCTCAGACATATTTTTTTTATAACCATATGCCTTGTACTATATATGACTTATATATTGTAGCAGTGATGCATGACAACAAGGCTAACAACTTTAAAGGCGAAGCTCCTGCTGATGGTACCGGTACAAATGTAACTGTTCCATTGCTGGTAGAAAGTAGCGAAGAAAACAGTGATGAAGTTACAAAATCAACCGTAGACTCGTGTACAAAAGAGGAGGCTACAGTGAACAGGACCACACAGGACACTCGTTGGTCATGGGTGGTGGCGTTTGCGGCCTTTATGACCCATTTCATGATAGATGGGTGCATTGCTAGCTTTGGAATTTACTATCCAGTTTTGTTGAAGGAGTTTGGAGCTGGACCAGCGGTCACCTCGTTTGCAGGCTCAATGGTCGTTGGTGTCTACCTGATGACAAGTAAGTTACAGTAGAACATATTTCAAGCGGCCATTAAGAAGAGGTCTAATCATGGGTTTCTAAGGCAGATGATAGCTTAATGCAGGTCAAAAGTAATGTATAAAGCTCCTATAGGAACTTTATGGATGAATTTTGCCCAGTATTAAGCGACTATCTGTATTTAAGACTCATATGTCTAATAAATAACTGACCGCTTAGGACAGGTTCGTTCTACTATATTCGTTGGATGAATATTATCCTTTTAGTTGTCGTCCGCTGACACTCAAACAGGTGTATGAATTTAACCATTTCCCTGCTAAGCGTGACCTGAATTGCCTTTGTAAACAGTATGGATGCAGATCAGACACAAAGTAACTCGGCGCCTTATCAGGAACATCAAATGTTTGAAAGAATCAGAAATAGATAGGAATTGCACTCGATCGGAATTTAAGCACACGTCATTTTACAACATGACTTTAAACACATGTCCATGCATGTGACATAATATTTATGTAAATCCTCAAACAACGGCATCTCGGGGCAAGGTTTAACTCAAGCATAATTAATCTTTAAAGTTTAACGTGCTGGGAAAATTATTTTACAAAAGTTTTCACTACTACATTTTCGACATTCCAGCTATAATCAGTCTTGCTACAATAGTGCATTCAGGATGTGAAACAGCTTGGATTTTGATGAGGCGCCGAATCACTCGGCGTCTCATCTTGATCCAAACTGTTTGTACAGGTATACACTCGTTCACCCGCAACAGACAAAATGTTAAGTGATAAAGAATAGTAGAGTTATTATATGTAAATTTATAAATGGATAAGGATGGTATTGAAGACATATTCGTCTTATGGGCGTGATTAGGAACGACGACTATTATGTTTACACATATGAACATGTATTGAGTACTGAGGAACGACGACTCCTGGCATATATTTGAATATGAATATGTATGTGAGTAATAAGGAACGACGACTCTTGGCATATATTTACACATATGAACTTGTAAATGAGTAGTAAGGAACGACGACTCTTGGCATGGACATGCAAGTAAGTAATAAGGAACGGTGCCTCTTGGTACGACTATTGGCATATACTTACATGTAAGTGAGTAATACGGAAGGACGATTCTCGGCCTATTTTACATATGTACATGTAAGTGAGTAATAAGGAACGACAACTCTTGGAATATATTTATATATGTACATGCAAGTGAGTAATACGGGAAAACGGCTCCTTGCAAATGTTTACATATGCACATTTATGTGGTTAATTTGGAACGACGACTCTTGGACTATATTTACATATGAGCATCTTGGCATATTTTTACACATATACATTGTACATGTATGTGAGTGATAATGCTCGTGTTTGGTAAGTTTGCGAATGTTAGTGAGGGATACAGAACGACGACTCTTTGCACACATTTATATATGTATATTTGAGTGAGTTATGAAGAACGACGACTCTTTATGGATATTGACACATGAATGTAGGAATGGAAACAATTTGCTAGAATTTGGAGGTAAATAGGTAACATATTTAAAGCTTGACTTTGTGTGATAACATGTATTGTATTTAAATTTCTACTTAGATCGCATATGACATTATTGCAGGGTTTCTTCATCAAACTTGTATCTGCAAATGTAAATTATGAATGGTGCTATCTGTATTTGAAACGACACGGGAGACAGTGTTGGCAATAACTTTCAAGATGATGGAGGCAAGCCTGGACTTCCAAATACCAATGATGAAGAAATACCATCGTTCCATATCTTCGGTATTACATGCACTTTTGCTGGTTGACCCCATCCATGTGCACTGTACCTATTATGGGATCATGGAATGTTCTTATCTGCACAGAACAAATTAGATTGTTCCGTGCACAGAAGAACACCCGGATAGAACCATCAAACTACAACAAGCAAGCTCGAAGGTTTCCTCACATGAAATATCCAAATATCCAGACTGGGGTTCAAATCACAGCGTTATAGAGGGGCGAAGAGATTGTCGGTGGGGAGACTGAAGCTTAAAGGCTAAATGTTTACTGGTAGTTTTGTACTTTGTAGAAGTATCTAACTGATAGTTTGGTACATTGTAAAAGTATCATCTCTTATATCTAAATAAAACATGGTAATTACGTTTTATGTTGGGAATATTTAAAGTTTGAATATGCTTTTAACCTTTAGTCCGCTACTGGCGGTTCCATTATTACCTTTTGCAAACAGTTTGGATACAGATGAAACGCCGAACATCATCATTATTAGCCCATTACCTCATAGCCTATTTTTAGATACAACCTCTTGGAATACATCTACCGAAAATGAGCATTAACTAGAGAAAAGGAAAACTTTAAGAATTGTGTAGTTTGAAACCATTGTGATAAATAGAGCATTTGCTCATATAGGAGCAAATGCTCTATTTATCACAATGGTTTCACAAAGTGACTTTTACAGAGTCGTCAAAAGTCCTCAATATGAGGGAGTGGGTTAAGTGCATTTTCGCAGTTTGACACTTGCATAATTATTAACCCTTACCATGCTCTTTCTTTAGTACAATTTTCAATACCTACTGAATATCCATGGACAAAATACTTAAAATGAAATGTGGAAGGTGGAGCATTGTAGTCATTTTAGAATCTAACGAAACAAATCTATCAATTGCCATTAGCAAACAGAGCAGACCCTGATCAGACGGCTCCTCTTTAAGCCGTCTGATCCGGGTCTTCTCTGTTTGCAAATGCGTGAAAAGGCGTTTATATGAAGAAAAGGTTTGAGCTTTGATTTGCAATTCTTTAAAAGACACCCTTTGACCTTTACATCAATTATTTTCTTGTTTAGCAGGACCTCCCTGAAGCAACCACGTAATAAAAGCAATGGATGGTTTAAAAAGCATTAGATTGCTTAATGCAGGACGAATTTAAAACAGAAAGTTCCTATTTGAACCTGCCTTTAATACCAAAATTTACACTGTTGTTTTTGGTGGTCGCAATAGATAGGTTTTCAATTTTAACATTCTTTACCAGGCCCTCTTGTGGGAATGGCTGTACGCAAGTATAACTGCAGAGTTGTCGGATTCGTAGGAGGTTGTGTGGCTGTTATGGGGTTGTTGATCTCACTGTCAGGAACAATAGTAGTGTTTATGCTTGGATATGGAATAATAGCTGGTAAGATACTCGTCCTTTAACCTTTTACCTCATGAAAATTCATGTAAGATAATAATATATTTATTTTTATAATGATATATGAATACACGATGTTTTTTACCATGACAACATCTGTAGAATCGTAAGCAAACCGTGCAGAACTTGTCAGAAGACTCATACTTTGCAAATGTGTTTAAAGGCGTAAGGTGACGGGTTAAAATATCTTTATAATGGGATATGCGCATAGGATGTTATGTTATCAAAATTACACAAACCATTTGTTTATATGCTGAAAAGAAGAATATCGCAAGAAAACCGATCGAAAATAGCTGGAGAAAACAATACTTCCATGTGTTTTATATCGAGGATCGGTCACTGTATTAGCGTTGTGTATTCAGGTCGCGTTTTAATTATCGTAGGTCGATGTTGGTTTATAATATTTGTCTGTACAACACAAAATTATAAATATCGATCAAATTGTTTAGTTTATATAACTGGGGCATTTTTCGATATACGTTCAAGTTGGCAATCTCCATAAGAACGATTGAACATAACAAATGCCATGTTTTGTAGTGTTATTGTAGGGGCAATCACTTGAACCATTGATGAAAATGTTTTTAGGATTATTGTGATCGTTGCATATTCTGTTTTCCAGGTTTTGGTATTGGCATGAATGCTATGCCTGCGATGATTATGATAAACGAATACTTCCATGAAAAGAGAGGCATAGGTCAGGGAATTCTGTTTGCCGGAGCAGGCTGTGGGGTGCTGGTACTCGCACCTGTCTCACAAGTGTTATTACAGGAATACGGTCGGAAAGGAGCGTTCCTAATTACTGGTGGACTCCTGCTGCATTTCTGTGTGTTTTCATTATTGATGCGACCCCTGCAACATGAAAAGAAACAATCTCGGGTAATCACCGCTCATCGCCATGACGACTCCGTGCGCAATGACCAACAGTTAAATACAACGGCACTACATACGGGTTTATTGACTGCAAAGCAAAATGAAATATCAGGGATAGCTTTATCAGATAATAATTTATTCCAGAATGGAAGAGCGAAACTTCACAACACCACTTTCACTTCTGTACCCGATCTGACGAAACATTCCAAAAAGCACAGCACATTACATGAACACAGACACTACTCATCTTTACTGAAGAATTCGGGAATATTGCTTAGCAACGGAATGCTTTGTGGTAGTGTGTATGGCTCCAAAAGAATCGCAAGTGATCGACAAGACACTGAAGAGTATTCGGAAAATATATACAACGAATGTGTAGAACAAAATAAGCCAAAAGCTCGATTTTGTGATCCGTCCATTTTGCGACACCCTGTGTACATACCTATCCTACTGGGAGGGGTACTCTTACAAATGGCACAGTTCATCCCAACGACCTACATTCCAGATTACTGCGAAACAATTGGACTTGGTGGACAAAGCGCTTCCATTATTATTGCCATTTTTGGTAAGTCAATCGTTAATCGTATAGGGGCATATCTCAAACTTTTATGGTAGCCCACATGATTGAAACTTATTGAAATACAGTAAAACCCCGCTAATGCGACCACCTAAAAGAGGTATAATTCTGTGCGTTAGATGCAGGTGGTTGCTTAATGCAGGACAAAAGTAATGCAGAAAGCTCCTAGAGGAGCTTTCTGCATTACTTTTGCCCTGCATTAAGCAACCACCTGCTTATAAAGACACCCATGTTTATTTATGAAGTGGTCGCATTAGAGGGTTTCTACTGTACAGTCAAGTCTAGCTAATACGACCACTCAAAAGAAGTACATGTATAATTCTGAAATTTTAAAACAGCTGGGGGCTTAATGTCGGATAAACGTTATGCAGACATCTTATATAGGCCATGCATTAAGCAATCCTCTGCTTTTACAGACTCCTATGTTGATAAATTATTTGGTCGCAGTGAGGAGATATGACTGCAGTAGCTCATTTGACTTTGCTTGTTTGATTAAAGTACACTATAGCAGTCCAATCGAACTGCAACATGATGTCATGTTTTAATAATGCGAAATGAAACCAGTACGAGTATATTATCAAAGTCACTTGGAAAGTTTGTCATTGAACTTTATTTAACAAGGTTACAGCAAAAAGTATTACATTGCAATTATAATTTTCAATTTGGAAGATCTAAGGTATTCTAAAAGCAAACAGGGCAATCACTTTACCAATCGGTTCTTACAGGAGCCATGTGATATGAGTGTACTCTGTTTGCAAAGGAGTCGGTATCAGGTAAAGGGTTAATACATATTCATATATAATAATGACATCATGAATATTAATTAGTTTTTATAATGTCATAAAACACATGAAATTCGGGACATTGAATGCACCGTAGAATCAGATCTACCTGAATAATATTCCACAAGCTACCATTGTAGACCCAGATCAGAGGGCTCCTATATGAGTCGTCTGATCTGTGTTTACTATGTGCACAAATGCATTAAAAGGCTTAGCTATATTATTAATTTACACTTCACATGTACATCTTCTTCACCAAAGTTGTAATTCCCGATAATCAGATGACAGCATGGCAACAATGACAACTACAACAGAGAATACTTAATCTGGAAAATATATAAATATTTCACTTCCGTTTAATCCGTTTCTCTTAGGCGCTTTCAGTGTGGCCGGGCGATTGTCATCCGGGTGCCTAGCCAATGTCAACAGTATCAGCTCGCTATGGATGTTCAACATGGCCATGCTGGTTTGCGGAATCAGCTGTTTTCTGTTTCCACTCTGCAGAACCTTTCCAACTTTGTGTATTTACGCCATGGCCCTCGGCTTCTTTATGGGTATACAATTAAATTCTTAATTGATAATACAAAATAACACGAGTATTATCTATGAAAAACCGAGCACTGTCATGTGTGTATATTTAAACGCACTTATTATACTGCAAAGTAAAATCCTCACTTCTGATTGGTTAACTAGCCGTGTACATGAGTCCATGTACCCTGTGAGCTGACAGGGTACATAGAAATTCCCCATGGCAGGCCCCACATATTATGGTCAGAAACCAAAAGACAGACTTCTCGACTCGGCTAAACAATGGCAAAATTCTTAATAGACAACTATTGATACGTAAAGAAAACAATGCAGGAATGAATTAAAAAACATCATTGTTTGAAATGACCAATAAAACAGTTTTTAGAGGAGTTATTATATCGTCCAACCATCTATAATAACACGAACGCCGATGAAATACAATACACACCACTTCGGATACCTTCGGATAGAAATAAATGTATTGGGGCGCTTTTAGGGGAATTAGCGCGTTTAGTGATTCAACATGCCAACATGGATTTATATAAATTATCCGAACCGTAAAACTTTGCAGTATAATAAATTCGTTATACAGTTCTTTCCCAGGGTACATGACGATTTATTCCCGGCTGGTAAAATCATGTAACCCTCGCCTAACGGCTCGGGCAACATGATTTTCCTCAGCCGGGAATAAATCGTCATGTACCCTGGGAAAGAACTGTATAACTAATAATGTACATGGTCTTTACTTATTAAGCATTTTAATTTTACTCCCATTTTGTTCAATCGTAAATACCAATAATACACTGATTTTCCAAACATCATTAGCATGTGACTTGCATGTGACTTGCGCGGTTAACCCTTCGCTTGCTGAATTTTAAAATACTTTTCTCCTTCTTTACCCATGCCCTGTTGTATAATTACACATATCTTCACTGTGTACAAGTAATTTGCTGTACAATCACTGCTGTGGAGTGCATTTGTTGCACAATCAACTTGTAAATAGTGTAGACCCTGATGAGACAGCTCCTGCAGGAGCTGTCTCATCTGGGTCTTCACTATTTACAGGTAGATATATTGACGCGAATACAAGCGAAGGGTTAACTTGAGCTTCTCATCACTAATTGAAATTCCTCTAATATGGCCACCAAAACGAGGTGTAATTCTGAGTTGTAGAGGCGGCAGGTGATAGGCTACTGCAGGACTAAAGTCATACAGAGCTTTCTGCATCACTTTCGTCCTACATTAACCCTTCGCTTGCTATTCACGTCAATATACCTACCTGTAAGTAGTGAAGACCCAGATGAGACAGCTCCTGCAGGAGCTGTCTCATCAGGGTCTGCTCTATTTACAAGTTGATTGTGCAACCAATGCACTCCACAGCAGTGATACTTGTAGACAGTGAAGATATATGTAATTATACAACAGGGCATGGGTAAAGAAGGAGAAATGTATTTTAAAATTCAGCAAGCGAAGGGTTAAGCAGTGACCGGTTTTTAAGGAGACACTCATGGTTATTCATCATGTGGTTGCTTTAGAGAGGTCCAATGATATTCTTTTATTACGTCATATGACTATTTTCCATATAAAAATATATAGTATCATTTCAGGGTTTTCCCCACCTTTGCAAGTACTAATTCTCGTGGAATACTTAGGTATTGACAATTTCTCCGCGTCAATGGGCTTCCTGCAGATGAGTAAAGGCCCGGCCGCCCTAGTTGGACCTCCCTTTGCAGGTACATGCATGACTGAGACGATATCAATTAACCGTTTACTCCATAGATACGTATGGTAATGCATTTGCAAAGAGCGTAAGTCCAGATTAGACGACTCCTGTAGCGGCCATCTGATCAGGGTCTGCTCAGATTGTTAATGGAATAATACAAATATGACTCGACTCGAGGTTGAAATTCTAATATTCATACTAGACTAATATTCACGGTGTCATTATTTCTAACATGAATGTTCATACAGTAAATGTTAATAAGGGGAAGCAACTCACATAAATCGTGCAAAAAGATTTTGATAAAAAAGAGTTTATTACCTATATACGAACATTTAAATATAGATCTGTTTGGACCTTTTATTAGTGCCTTCGAAGATCGTGACATAATATATTTTTGCCATTTTCCAGATTTCTTTCACAGAGTCAACCTCTATTTGAGGCAAGTTAACCTTCCTATTACAGTAAATTATTGTTTCTTCAGTATACAATATTCAGTGTTGGAATCTGGCACTTTTGGACGGTGTACACATAAGACATACACACTTATAAGAAATGTAAGCAGTTTTCTCCTTAATTAATGACATACACACACACCTCTAAATAGTGACAGGTTATCGTGTGAAGTATTGTAATGATTGTATCGATCGCCTGTCGGCAACAAATCTTATATACTTATACAGAAGAACCAGCTTCTTTAGAAGTCTGATACAAGATACCATAGCTTACACTTAGGATTCGACATTGCCATGTTCTCAATATCGGAGTTTCATGTATAAAAGTGGAACTAAGATATAACTTGAACTTATTTCAGGATCTAAGCTGGTTGACATTCGGACAATCATTTCTCAAAAGGTTGGTCTAAATAGGAAGTAGCCAAACTTGCTACAGTTTCAATAGTGAGCAGACATTATTTTGTTCACAGCGAAGTAAGGGTTAAGAGGCCGATGCTCGTTACAAGATGTATACAGTTGAACTTCGATATCTCGAACTCGGATAACTCGAACTTCGGGATAACTCGAACTAAAAGTTCGGTCCTTCCAAAATCTTACAATACAAAATTGCTCTAAAATGTATCACTACACATGTCGAGAAACACATTTCACAGCTTAATGCAGGTCTACAGTAATGCTGAATTACTGTAGACCTGCATTAAACTGTGAACTTGAGAACTTGTCCAGATTACAAATCGGATAACTCGAACTTCTGTTATCTCGAACTAATTTATATAGTACCTTGAAGTTCGAGATATCGAAGTTCAACTGTAATTTGTCTTCCTTGTAGCACTTTGTAAAATGCTTTTTAATTATTTTCAGGTATTGTCTACGAATGGACAGGAGACTATGCAATCTCAATAGTTTTTGCCGCTGTGTTGTACGTTCTGGCTACTGGAATCCAGTCTCTGGTCCCTCTCATAGACAGGTGCAAGGCAAAGGAGAAACCAGATCATCTAACAAACAAGACAATACGAATAACCGAAACATGACCAACGTGTCTCTGGCAATCATATGAACTGCATCAGACTACGCAATCTCTGTATTTTTTTGCCATTTTGCTGTGAGTTATAGCTACCGGAATTGAATCTCTGGTCCCGCTCATAGACAGGTGCAAGACAAAGGAGAGACCGGATGACCTATGAAACAAGACAATACGAATAACCGTATAACGAGAGCATGGTCGACATATCCCGGACAATGGAATAAGACGTATAATACCGGTGTATTTTTAATATGTGCAATTGTTAAAATAAAGACTGGTTTAATTTACTTTTCCTTTGAACTCTTACGATTATTTGTTTTCCACCATACATTTTAAACTCCAATACCAAAATCCTAATTGTCTCCTAAAATCATTTGTACAGTAGAACCCGTGTTAAGCGGCCATTACTTTGTTGAACATAGGGGTATTGGAAAGCAGGATCTGTATCACTTTTACACTGCATTAAGCTACCAACTGTTTTAAAACTCCAGATTTAACCTCTTTTTAATGTTCACTTAACCCATTACCTCATATGCTGTTTTTAGATACAACCTCTTTGAATAAATCTACCGAAAAGGGGCATTAACTGGAGAAAAGGAACATTTTAGAATTTTGTACTTTGAAACCATTGTGATAAATAGAGCATTTGCTCCTATAGGAGCAAATGCTCTATTTATCACAATGGTTTCACAAAGTGACTTTTACAGAGTCGTCAAAAGTCGTCAATATGAGGGAATGGGTTAAGACAGGTTCTACTGTATAACAGCAACTAATTACCATTTTACCGGGCTACCACCGATGCAATGTAAAATATACCTAGTGTCAATTGAACACATTCTAAGACTACAATGTATATTCATAATGAAATGTTCATATACGAGGTATTATGAAATCAGGGATGGTGGTTGAACTATTCTACCAAATTCAGTGTCATTATTTTCACGTGCCAACATGTGCCATATGATGGGGATCAAAGTTTATTGTATTTCTCTCTCGAAATGATGGGAACTTTAGACTGAAACACAGTTTGCGCAGTTTAATTGTGAATTAAATGATACCGAAACAAAATTCTATATG
Source organism: Azorinus chamasolen (assembly GCA_963576725.1). NCBI lineage: Eukaryota > Metazoa > Mollusca > Bivalvia > Cardiida > Solecurtidae > Azorinus > Azorinus chamasolen. Next base: position 51,141,829 of record OY755235.1, read on the forward strand.
AACAAACTATGGATTTTCTTGAAAATAGAAGCAGCATGATGAGTATTTATGTTTGTCACTGTCTTAATTTCAGGTTCGTTGTCTGAGAACTTAAAGAGGGACTACATTAGTTCTAAGCGAAAATGAAATAATAAAAGCGGGCATATATATTTATTTAACCCTTTACCTGTTCGATAGTAACCTCAGAAATAATGACTGCATGAATATTTATTAGTTCACCTTTATAATGGAACATGAACGCGTGATTCCTTTTACCTTGGCAGACACCGTAGAAACATATCTATACAATGCCATAAGCAGACAGAGCAGATCGATCCTGATCAGACGGCTCCTCCTATATAATGAGCTGTCTGATCTAGATCCTGTCTGTTTGCAAATATATGAGGCACAGGTTAGTACTCTGCGTAGAATTTTATAACCAATCAGGGACTCGCAAACTATAAGCTCCCTATATGGTTAGCTTGATCATTCGGGTATATTAGTAAACATATTAAAATCCAAAAGTATGTTAGTTCAGCAATTTAGAAGTCAATCAGGGTCTGCTCTGTTTGCTTATGATATATGATATAATATAAATATGATTCTACAGAGTCGGTCATGGCTAAAAAAACCCTGTGATCATGTGCAGTTATAAAACATAATCTAATTAATATACCGGTATCCATGGTGTCATTATTTCTTACCTGGATATTCATGGAGTAAAGTTAAGTGGTCGCACTAGAAAGGTTCTGTCGTATATGTTTAATATCCAGCCATGTTGAACCGCAAATTTCACGCCACCCATTTTTCACACGTGTGAAAAATGGGTTGACGCATTTTTCACACGCGTGAAATTTGCGGCCCCATTTTTCACATATGTGAAAAATGGGGCCCCATTTTTCACAAAACCCTGCTGTGAAAAATGCGGTAGCACTTTAACCCCATTTTTTGAAGACCTACTAATACCAACGCATTTTTCACATATGTGTCAATAGATGGTTTTGCTATTGTTGATACGAGAGATCTTAAACAGACATCAGGACATTGAATTAGTATCGGATAGGGTAGCTTTGTCCCTGAATTATATTTATGACAGTAATATCCCCTGAGTCGACCCTCGTTATCTCGAACTTGGGTCAGTCGAACTTCTGCTTATGCCGAAATCCACGAAAGTCACTGCAAATTGAGCTGTTATTTGAATTGCAAGCAATCAGATCCAGACCAGATACAGAGCTACTCGGCGTCTGGTCTGTATATAAACTGCTTGGGATTCTGTTTTCATTTTCAACAATGCAAATGAAGCATGTGTATTTGACCAAAAATAAATTTTAAAAAGTAATGCGGTACCCGTGTATTGTGTGTAGAAAGATCATTTATCTCAGAGTTCTTTAAAGTCGAACTAATATTAATGTTCGCAAATAGTTCAAGCTAATGAGTGTCGACTGTACTTTAGTATATGGTAACAGAAATTATGATTTAAGCAATTATCCAATTACCGAAATTAAAACCGACGTAGATGATAAGAATATTTTGTAAATATACATATATAAAATATGACAGGGCACTGAGAATAAACTGAGAGTATACTGAAATGAAAACAAGGTTAAATTAGAGTAAACTGACAGTCTACGGTAGAATAGCTTTTAGTAATATGTCTTACTAATGAATTAATGAAGATGGTATGTTTAGCTCACCAGAGCACAAAGTGCTCAGGGTGAGCTTTTGTGATTGCCTGATGTCCGTCGGCGTGCGTCGTGCGTCGTCCGTCGTTCGTCGTCAACAATTTGAAACTTTAAAATTCTTCTCCTCTGAATCTACAGGGGTCTCAGCTTTCATCTTTGGCACATAGCATCATCTGTAGGTCCTCTACAAAAGTTATATAAATTATGTCCCTGGGGTCAAAATTGGCCTCGCCCCAGGGGTGCATTGTTTTCTATAGTAACATAAATTATAGTGAAAACTTTGAATATCATCTCCTCTTAAACAGGAAGGTTCTCAGCTTTCATATTTGGCACATAGCATCATGTTCAGGTCCTCTACAAAAGTTACATAAATTATGCTCCTGTGGTCAAAATTGGCTACACCCCAGGGTGGACAGTTTTCTAGCAAACTTATAGCTGACTGCGTTTTTAAGCATCTTCTCATTACTCATAAATAGGTCATCCAGTCAAGCAGTAGAGAGAGAGGTGACCAGTGGCTATTTTTAGTGCACCTGTATCTGGTGCTGGAGCTCTGTCTTGACCCTTTGCCTGTTCTATGTTTATTATTAATTTGAATGCCTACTGCATATTCATGAACAAAATAGTAAAAATGAAGTATGGAAGGTGGAACATTGTAGCCATTTTTTTTCAAATTTCACAACCTACTGAATATTCATCTACAAAATAATTATAATGAAATATAGTAGGTGGAACATTGTAGCCAGTTTAGAATCTTAAGGAACAGGTGTATCAAAATCCATTAACAAACAGAGCAGGCCCTGATCAGATGGCTCCTATAGGAGGCATCTGATCTGGGTCTACTCTGTTTTCTAATGTGTGAAAACACGTTTATATGAGGGAAGGGTTAATTAATAATAGTGATTGGCATTATGATATTATTATAACCTGCCCTGCAGTTCAGAAGAAGGGTAAATCATTTAAAGACTTCAGAATGCCAAATTAAAGGTTTTAAATAAATTATGAAATATTTTTTAACATGAAATTGTATTACTTGAAACTATTAAGTTAAACTTGTGAATATGAAATTATTATGTAATAATTTATAATAATATTCAAATGCAAAAAATCAGTTTGGAATGCTAGGGTACACATATCCGTTCAGAAGAACAGTTGATCGCCTTTAGTCAGAACTTTGTATGGTCTTGTTTAAAATTATGCCCCTGTGGTTAAAATTGGCCCCACCTGAGGGGTGGTCAGTTTTCAATAGAAATATATAGTAAAAACATTGAAAATCTTCTCTGAAACTGGAAGGTTCATACCTTTCATATTTGGCACATAGCTTCATGTTCAGGTCCTCTACAAATGTTATATAAATTATGCCCCTGTGGTCAAAATTGGCCCTGCCCCGGGAGTAGCCAGCTTTCAAAAGAAACATATAGTGAAAATGTTGAAAATCTTCTCTGATTGTCTGGTGAGCGCTAATGGGGTCATTTCACCGAGTACGACCTGGAAAAGTCGCACGCGACCACGGGCGACCTTAATCGCAGCTCGGTTTTCCAATAGTCGCGGGCAAAAACCGTGCGACCTACCCCATTATTTTCTGTGCACGCTTTATGTTCGATGTTAGCTCGTTTGACCTTCGATGTGTACGCTCTAAATACGTCCTATACGTTCTACACACGCTCTATATACGCTATATCTACGCCTATCCACTCGATCTGAAGCGATCTTGACACGAGCAAGGTTCGTTCTGTTCGACCAATCTGCGACATTGCCTCGATCTCTCGGCGATCTATTCTCGCAAGCGCGCGACCTCGGCCGACCAAGACTCGTTCCCGGCCGATCTAGCTACGTACGAGTTGCAATGTACCCTCGATTAATACGATTTAGTTGCGATCTCGAACGTTCTAGCCTCGCTCAGACGACCAATTCTCGATCTTTTCTCAACAGAGTCTCGCCCGAGCTACGTGCACACTGGTTTTGGTTGCAGGATTTGCGCGCGACCCACTGCGATCGTTATACAATGCCCGGCGATCGTTGGCCGACCATTAGTTTTTGACCAGTCTCCGAAAGGATAACATGGACTAAATCGCTCTGCATCATGCTATTGTATTACAGCACCATGCCCTGAAATTGCAGCAAGACTATCTGGTTATGCTAATCATGCTGAAAAGGAGCTGCGTGAACACCAGAGGGAACATTATGGTCAGTACACGTCCCTCATGACGGAACTGAGGCTGGGAGATGAAGCTACCTACCGGATCTATCTCCGTATGCCCCCGGAGATGTTTGACGAACTTTTGGCCAGGGTGGGGCCTAGAATTGAACACTAACTATAGAAGATCTATAGAACCGCAAGTTAAGCGAGGGTCGATCTTATTTGGTTGAAGCTTAAGCGCACAGAGGCCGCCAATGGAAATAATATGGAACGTACGGGTCTAGGGAAGGTCTGGGACAGGTCGCTCGGAGTGAGGCTTAATCGCAAAAGAGCGAAGCTAGATCGCACGGATCGAGCGAGGATCGAGCAGGGGTCGAGCAGCACGACCAGTCGCTCGACCAGTTCTCGCTCGAGAAGACTGAGCCTAGCTCATCCCCGCTCTAGTTTCGATCGTCTCACGACCAATGCGTTCTGTCCTCGATCTCGCTCGCTCGTTCGACGCTCTCCGTGCGACTTTTAGGTCGAGGCTCAGTTTTTTGACATGTCAAAAAACCGAGCTACGATCTGTTTTTACGGGAGACCAATCCTCGACCATGTGCGACCACGGGAGACCAAGGCACGACCAACCCTCGGTCAACTGTCGACTACGTGCGACCTGCGGCGACCAAGCCACGCTCTGAGATCGCAGCTCAGTCTTCCGGGAAGATTTCTCGGTGAAATGACCCCTTTAAGGACCATTCTGGCCCTCTTGTTTTGAAATGCTGTGATGTGGCGAAATAAATTATTATTATTATTATTATTATTATTATCATTATCATTATCATTATTATAAAAAATGATAATAAAAAAAAACAATGTAATAAGTATGATATTTTCCATCATTGGATTGTCAGGTTACTGTCTGTTCACTCTCAGTGTTGTGTCAAATTACTTTCAGTAAACTCTCATTGTACTGTCAGACTAAAGCCAATTAACTGGCAGTACGTGAGGGTGACAACTTTAAACAACGTTGCTTGTGTCATTGTTTCGGTGCCAGATAAGCACAACCGGATAGGCAGCACGCGTATATTTATAGAAGGTCACAAAAGGTCATGACTCACTGTTCGAAAAAAAAACGAAGCCAATTTTTGGCCCATTTTTAAACATTTTGGTGTCATGTTTTTGCGCGTCGTGTCTATTGTCATTAGATCTAATGAATAATGCGATTGGTTTGATGCTGCAAATGTATGGTGCACCATAACAGTCATCACACGAGTAGAGGTAGCAGAGGTAGCGTGCGTTATTTTTGGGCCGAAAAACGCGTGTCTGAGCCGATTTTGGCAGCTGATAAAACGCCCATTTATATACCTACGACCATCATACTGGCCCACTTTACAGACTGGCATAGAGTCATTATAACCCTAACTATTCAAATAATTTGCTTCATATAGATGCAAGTTATAGAACGCCAACATCGCAAATACGTTTTATTACGCTACATGAGTCGAACGGATATAAGGATTTTCAGAACAATCAATGCGGGCATTTTTCTTCAATGGTTTTCCTAAATTGCTGAACATTCTACAATAAACTTCTACTTTCGGTTTACATGTCTGCGTTGATCTCTTTTAAAAAAAATTGTGATCTGGAAACATAGTGCAGAGTCGGAGAAAGAATTTTTCCTCCGCTCTCAAATTATTGCCGAAAGATGGCGTGTCAAGTCCGATACAACACATGTGAGCATATTTGTTGTCACAATATACGATATTATCACGTATGATATACTATTTACGTACTATACATATACGTACACTATACGATACGCTATGAACGATTCCTTGCATTATCATTACCTTAAGTAAAGAACAACTCTTTCTTTCATTAGATACATGTAAAACATATATTACATAAAGTATTAATCAAATATCCCATAAAATGGAAATAGTACCCATTATATTAACCGTGAGATATATAACATATTCGCACGAAAGATATACACATGATATACGATTAACGCACGATAGATATACGCATGATGTACGCTACGTACTGTAAAAAAGGTCGTAAGAAATGTACACACCCACTATGCAAACGGTTCTAGATTTATGACCAGAGCGACAGACAATCAGCCAATCGGGACAAAATATCCCAGATATTCGATATCCCGGGTGTTGCAGCACATGTTGTCGACGGTGTATATATCGTCGCCAGCAACAATATATGCCGAAACAAGTGGCACATATTGTCGCCGGCGACAGTATGTACGGAAGTTGTCGGCATCGGCGACAATATGTGCTCATTGTCATATTGTCGTTCGACTCGTTTGTCGGGAAATCAAAATTATAGTATTCGGTGGTTTACGACACAACAGTGTAATAGCGCCAATGATAATCAAAAGATGTGTATTGTGTCAACTGCTTTGACAGGATTACATATCCGTCCGGCTGTTTGCCTGTTGTTTCATCCATATGTATGTTCTCTGTCGTCAACTTGTTCGTCGTTAAAGTCGTTTGACAAGTTGTCGCCAAAAATACCCATCAAAAGCACCATAACCGTCGTCATATATTGTCGCCGGCGACAATTTGTGCAGTTCAGCAGTAATATGTGCCGAAAACTTCGGGACATATTAACGCCGGCGACAATATGTTCCATCTGTTTCAGCAGAGATAGTCGCCGGCGAAAATATGTACAGCGGCGACAATATGTGCCGCAACACGGGGACATCAAATGCATATCAAATATGTTGACACTAAAGGATTAACAAGGAACTCCAAATACGTTTTACCCACGTGACACATAATTATATTTTAATCAAATTAGTATGTTGAGCAAGCACCCAAATCAACTTCTGAGTTGTACTCCAAATCTGGCATTTCGATTCCTGCGACCTTGATCTATAACCGAAATGACCAAAGAAATTGGTCAACTTCAATATATTCTCAAGAGTGAAAAATGCGTCGCGTGTTTTGAAGTGAATATTTGAGCACATCTTCTCGACGCATTTTTCACATACGTGAAAAATGCGTCAGGCTTTGAAGGGGGGTATAGGAGCAAAACGCAATTTTCACAAATTATGTGAAAAATGGGGCCGCAAATTTCACACGTGTGAAAAATGGGTGGCGTGAAATTTGCGGTTCAACACAGCCAGTCACTCCGTGTAGATATCCAAAATACGATAGCAGATAAAAAGAAATGATCAAATTTACATTTGTTTCTTTCTTGAGATTTGCCTACTTCCATATCCATAACTGCATACATGTACTTGATTGTACATCACGACACAATGCGCTTCTCCCAGGTAGACTCAAATGCCTACATGGTACAGTAAAACCTCTCTATAACGGCCACTAACTACATCAAGTATTTTGTGTTAGAGGCAGGTGGCTGCTTAAAGCAAGATGAAAGTAAAACAGAACGCTCCTATAGGAGCGTTCTGTTTTACTTTTACTTTGCTTTAAACAGCCACCTGCCCTAAATACCAACTAATTAACACATTTTAGTGGCCATTATAGAGAGGTTTTACTGTATCAACGTTGACATGAAATACTTGTGCGACCAGAATTACATGCATAACTGTCAGGAGCAATTTGAGTTAGGTTTACCCTTTCGCTGTCAATAAATTTCGTCTTGTAAAATTATCGTTTGTGCCAGTTTCAAATTGCACCAGGTCTCGTGGTTATAAACTTCTTTGCTTGAGTCTCTAATCATTCTCAAGCTTGGGAATTATCGTAGGCTCAGACTCAGAAGTTTTATAACATTGGACCCTGTCTTAAATTTCTTGAAAAATATATGATTACGGTGTCAAACAGTTTGGGTCCAGATCAGACGACGAATAACTCTGCGTCTCATCTGGATCTAAACTACAGTAAAACCTCTCTATAACGGCCACTAAATTACATCAAGTATTTTGTGTTAAAGGCAGGTGGCTACTTAAAGCAAGGTGAAAGTAAAATAGAACGTTCCTATAGGAGCGTTCTGTTTTACTTTCACCTTGATTTAAGCAGCCACCTGCCATATATACCAACTAATTAACATAGTTAAGTGGCCGTTATAGAGAGGTCGTTATGGTTTCACCTATGTCGACGAAAGAAATACTGATTTTGATAGTGTATTGGTGCTAGACTGCAATCATGTTCTGATTCTTTGCATGCTCGGAAATTGTCGTCTTGAAAACAATGTTTGTTGCAAATCTCGAAGTAATTTTCGAAATATGTCAGAGTACAGCAAAATCTCTCTATAACGACCATTAAATTACATCAAGTATTTTGTGTTTAAGGCAGGTGGCTGCTTAAAGCAAGGTGAAAGTAAAACAGAACGCTACTATAGGAACGTTCTGTTTTACTTTCACTTTGATTTAAGCGGCCACCTGCCCTAAATACCAACTAATTAATATAGTTAAGTGACCGTTATAGAGAGGTTTTACTGTATTTGCAATGGTCGTTATGGTTTCACCTATGTCGACGAAAGAAATACTGATTTTGATAGTGTATTGGTGCTAGGCAGCAAACATGTTCTGATTCTTTGCATGCTCTGAAATTGTCGTCTTGAAAACAATGTTTGTTGCAATTCTCGAAGTAATCATCAAAATGTGTCAGAGTATAGTAAAACCTCTCAATAACGACCACTAAATTACATCAAGTATTCTATGTTAAATGCAGGTGGATGCTTAAAGCAAGGTGAAAGTAAAGCAGAACGCTCCTATAGGAGCGTTCAGTTTTAGTTTCACTTTGCTTTAAGCAACCACCTGCCCAAAACACCAACTAATTAACACAATTTAGTGGTCGTTATAGAGAGGTTTTGCTATATCAAACTTTTTTGAATCCTGACGAGACGCCGAGTAACTCGGTGTCTTATCTGGATCCAAATTAGTTGCATTGGTAACAAAATAATGCGCTGTAACGTACAAAATAATTCAGATCTGGGTCTACGCTGTTTGTCATTGAAAATCATCATGCTGATTAAAAGCTTTTAGACTGAACGGATTCTACCGATAAACAATGATGAAACATTCGAGTTCTAAACATCTAATTTCAAATAATTGAATACAGTAAAACCTCTCTAAAGCGACTACCTAACGATGTGGCATTGATGTCTTTAATAGCAGGCGGTTGCTTAATGCAGGACGAAAATAATACAGAAAGCTCTTGCAAGAGCTTTCTGCATTACTTTCATCCTGTTTTAAGCTAGCATCTGCCTTTAAGACCCCGAATTATACCCCATTTTTTGTTGTGGTCGCATTAGAGGGGTTACATGTACAGTAAAACCTCTCTATAACGGCCACTAAATTGTACTAATTAGTTGGTATTTAGAGCAGGTGGCTGCTCAAAGCAAGGTGAAAGTAAAACAGAACGCTCCTATAGGAGCGTTCTGTTTTACTTTCATCTTGCTTTAAGCAACCACCTGCCTTTAACACAAAATACTTGATATAATTTAGTGGCCGTTATAGAGAGATTTTACTGATCAGTTTCAACCAATCATATCTAGGCACAAATAAACTGCTAGACACTCTCATCATGATGTTGAAAATTGATAAAGCAAATTATGTGCTTTTCCTGGTTTAACCCTAAATCTGCTGAATAATCAAAACTGGCTCCTCCTTTTCTGAATATTATTTAAACCAATTCATCATTGAACGAAATGATTTGTATAGCAAACAGTGCAGACTCTGATCAAAAGACTCCACCAGGAGCAATTTTTCTGGGATTTCACTGTTTGCAACAGTCTTTTAAATATACTAGGTTCCCGCATATTAATCCGTTACTCCATGAATAATCATGTAAATAATGACATCATGCAAATTTAATGTCAAATGGCACAGACACACAAGACGGTTTGGTATTGGGGGAACTGTAGAGTCAGATCTATTATAATATATAAGCAAACAGAGCAGACCCTGAGCAGACGGCTCCTAGAGGATCCGTCTGATCTGGGTATGCTCTGTTTGCAAAGGCGTGAAAAAGGGTTGGTTGTATGAAGGAAAGGATTAAGGGCTAAAGCAGGCAAATAGGAAAATAATGAATAAAATACAACTACAATCTAGTCGTCAGATTTAATCAAGCAAACTTGTCACAGAGGGTAACAACAAACAAGATGGAGAAGTACTTGTAGAAAGCAAAACACGCCAACAATAATCACAAACTAATTTGCATTCAACCGTAGAACATTTGATAACCTTTGCGCATAGTTTTGATCCCGATAAGGCGCACAATATGGTTCACCACACAGTAACATTTTCTGTGCAACGGCCACTAAAGCTAGGGTTTATAACTGCATGGTAGTAGCATAATCCTTATGAATATTCATGTAGGACCCGTCTGATCTTGGTCTACTATGTTTGCAAAATAGTAAAAAGGCATCTGTATCAGGTAAAGGGTTAATACATTAACCATATCGCTGCCAAGCATTGTCGTCTGCTTCAATTTTCGTGTTTGATTATTTCTTCCATTTTTAAAAAACATCTTAATCACAATATCAAACAGTTTGGATCCTGGTGAGACAGCGAGTTACTCGGCGTCTCATCGTGATCCCGACTCTTTGCAAAAGTGGTCACAGATTTGTCACTGACAGCGAAAGCTGTCTGCTTTTAACCCTTGTCCTGTTGCACTATCATGTAAGAAATAATGATACCATGAATATTTATTTGCAGACTTTTTATAATGGCATATGTACACAGGAGTTCTTGGTATAGGTAGAGTCAGATCTATTATAATTTTATAAGCAAACAGAGCAGACACTGACCTCTATAGTAGGGGACAAAAAGCCTGATTTTGGCAGATTTTGTTACCTGATTTACAATAATTCAATATTTTACATATATAAACTTAACACCTTACCTAACATTTTTAGAAGGGTGGCAGAACATTCCCAATAACATTCTGGTGAAAATCGTGGTTTCCATAGGAGTCGTCTGATTTGGGTCTACTCTGTTTGCAAATGCATGGAAATGCGTTTATATGATGGGAACGGTTAACTACACTTAATTATATTCATTAAAAGGTCACCATAAAAAGGGGGTTTATGTACTTTCTGTTATAAGAGTAAGACATATTTGTTTTGAATCTTGAAGCAGACGACAATATATTTGCATGCGACAATTTTGCCAGCGTGTTTTAGGTTGAACAAAATACATTTGTGACATATGAGATTTTGAGGAACACAATTGTACCAACAGTTTATCGCCAGTTTGAGATACACTCTACTGACCTCTCAACTAACCCTTTCCTCCATATAGACGGGCGGCTTTTGGCGCCTTTGTTAACAGAACATACATTGATCACATGGTTTCTACAGGAGTCGTCTGGTCAGGGTCTGTTCTGTTTGCTTATGCAATGATGTAGATGTATATCATATTTTATAGTTTCTGTCATGGCTGAAACTCCATGGGTTCTTATGTTATTACAAAACTCATATGATTAGTATCATCATTAGTTCCCCATTCTATGTTATTCCAAATGTCATTACCTGCTGCATATTTATGGTCAAAATAGTTATAATAAAATATGGAAGGTGGAAAATTGTAGCCATTTTAGCAAAAAAACAAAAGAAAGAAAAAAAACAGATCTATCAAATTCCATCAGCAAATAGAGTAGACCCTGATCAGACGTCTCCTACGGGTCTACTTTGTTCGCAAACGCGTGAAAACACGTTTATATGAAGGAAAGGTTCACAAAATATGACGTCGATATGAGGACAGTTCAAATATGAATGCAATGGGAAGCAGAAATGCCCCTCTCACGTGTTATTCATGTTCTTGATTCAACCTGTCGACACACCGGGCCAAGTTATGGTTACCTCATTATGATCCAAACTGTTTGACACACATACACATATTTACGTATTTGCAAACAGAGCAGATCCAGACCAATCAGCTTATGTTGGGAGCTGTCTGTTTAGGGTTTATCCTCTTTCCTGGCGGAGTTATATAAATCTAATTTATAGTCAATCATTTATGTATTCATATGCAATTTACAGTAGAACCTTTCTTAAGCGGCCATTCATTTATTTAATATGTGTGTTAAAAGCAGGTAGTTGCTTAATGCAGGACAAAAGTAATGCACAAAGCTAATACATGAGCTTTTTTCATTACTTTTGTCCTGAATTAAGCTATCACTTGCCTTACAGATCCATAATTAGAACTCTTTTTGATGACCCCGATCAAGACATGTTACACTACATACATATTTCACCCGATTTCACCTGATTAAGCCTTTGCCTGCTAAGCACGACTTACCTGCCATTTGCAAACAGCTTGGATCCTGATGAGACGCAGAGTAACTCGGTATCTCATTACGATCCATGCTGTCTGCTACACGGTCCATATTTTCTCAAAAGCTTGAACGAATCGGAAGTAAGTGAAAACTGTAACAGATCGTAGGTTACGTTGACCGCATTTTATAGCATATAAAATTATAATATTTTCTACATGAACATTCTTTAAAGTATAGGTTTATGAAATGGAAGAAAATGTGGACAGTGACTGTATTACACTCTACATATTATGCACTGAAAATATTATTATGAATAAAATATTCTGTGAGTTTATAGATTGACATATCTGGAGGGTGATATATAAAGTAGAACCTATTTTAAGCGACAATTAAAAAGATGTCTAAATCTGGGTATTTTAAGACAGGTGGTAGCTTAATGCTATCTTAATTCATATAGGAGTTTTCTGCATTACAATTCATTAAGCAACCAACTATTTCTCAAGACTCCTTTGCTCAATATAGACATAGTCGCTCGGGTTCTAGCGTATACAGTAAACCCCCTCTAAACCGGACGTTAAAATTAGAGACAGGTGGCAGCTTAATGCAGGGTAAAGGTCATGCAGAAAACTCCTATAGGAGCTTTCTGCATGACTTTCAGCCTGCATTATGCAGCCACATGCCTGACAGTATCTTAATTCTTCTCTTCCAGAATTCCGGTTTAGAGAGGTTTTACTATAACATAAACCTCTGCACACTAGTGGCGGATCTGCGATAAATTATGCAAACAGTTTGGATCCAGATGAGAAGTCGAGTAACTCGGCACCTCATCAGGATTCAAACTGTTTGACACCCTCGTTGTATTTGTTAAAAGAAATGTAATACACATTCACTACAGTAAAACCTCTCTAAAACGGCCACTACTTACATCAAGTATTTTGTGTTAAAGGCAGGTGGCTGCTTAAAGCAAGGTGAAAGTAAAACAGAACGCTCCTATAGCTGTTTTACTTTCACCTTGCTTTAAGCAGCCACCTGCATTTAATACCAACTAATTTACACAATTTAATTGCCGTTATAGAGAGGTTTTACTGTATAATGATTTTACCAGACCTCTAATGTTTGCAGACGACAATTACTTGTTCTGAATAGATGCAATTCGCTTATAGATTTAGATGCACGTAAAATCGCATTCATGTTTGATTGGTTTTTTATATCTTGTCTGACAGCGCCAGAAGGCAATACGCACAAATAATTTCATCAAGCAAATTGTTTCCATCTAACAATACAATAAAAGCAATACAAAAATACTTCAAAGTGACCAATTTACACTGCTATTCCACAAAATGAGATTAATAAATGACACGTCTATGATATGTTCAAGTTCCACAAAGATTAGATTTGAACTTAAAACCCTTATTCCCCTATTTGCGATTGTCTCGCACTGAAAACAACTTGGGTCCAGATGAGACGCCGAGTAACGCGGCATCTCATCAGGATCCAAGCTGTTTGACACTTAGTGAATAGTTTCTTAACCCTTTTGCTGCCAATGCCGGATCTGTGATTACCTATGCAAACAGTTTGGATCCAGATGAGACGCCGAGTAACTCGGCATCTCATCAGGATCCAAACTGTTACTGTTACTATGTTTTAGAAACAAAAATGAAGAAAATAAAAAAAATGAAAATTTATAGCAGACGACAAAGTTAGCAGACGACAGAGTTTGGCAGCAAAAGGGTTAAAAGTTTGATCGAATCAGAAGAGATCAAAATTGCACCAGATCCAATATGAACGGACAGTTTTTTCACATCGGGGTAAGGGTTAAGTAAAACCTCAATATTCTAGGGACGTCACTTAGTATGTACATGTACTCAAGTGACGTGACTTAGTATGTATATGTATTCTAGGGACGTTACTTAGTACGTTTATGTACTATATGGACGTCACTTAGTATGTACATGTACTATATGGACGTCACCAAGTATGTACTTGTACTCCAGTGACGTCACTTAGTATGTACAAGTATTTTAGGGACGTCACTTAGTATGTACAAGTATTCTAGGGACGTCACTAAGTATATAACTAGATCTAATTACACATACATGTAACCTGAAAAACATAAACTATGTTACAGCTATTCTGACATAAACTAAAAACCCTCCAAGGCGACCGCTCTAAATGAGGCTTAATTTTGGATTTTTAATACAAGTTGTGGCTAAAATGTCCCTGCGATACAAAATAAACCGTTTTCATGGATACTTATAAAATGTTTTGTCGTACAACAAAATATCATCGGCCTATTTCGAACAGATTCTCTAGACCTTCCTACCTTGCCGTGATACTGGTGCTTAATTTGTCACAGGGGGTGTTTTGGTTTATTAGACGGAAATTTTCCCCTCTGCCAAGAACTAAAAGGAAGGCAGGTCGGTGGTTTTGATCCAGTGAGATTAGCCAAAGTTATCCTTCTGAAATCATCCCTCATCATCATGTCATCTCATCATTCATCGGCGCTATATGACCTATTCAGTGTCGCAGTGCCGTAAAACCCAACTCACTCACTCACTCGAGCAGATACGAACCCGAATGAATACTAACATCGAGAGTCTTCGATATATTATCAAACACATTAACGTTTTGTTATCTACAGTGTTTATCTGATCGGTTTTCTTGTCATATACTTCTTTTTCAGCATATAAAACAGGGCAATGTTTAAGATTTTTTCAAACTCATTACAAGTTTAGACCAGGATAAAGGTGCATAAAGTTATGCAGAAAGTTCGTGTAGAAATTGTTGGATTAGTTTTTAAACTATTTAACGCTTACCTGCTTTTAACCCATAATGTGCAGGGACCGAGCATATAAGACCATTACCAATAGTGTAGACCCAGATAAAAGGACTCACGAGACATACCTATAATCAGGATTTGGAATGTTTGTTCTAATAATCAGTTTCTTCTGTGATAGATTTTGGCACAATACCCTAGTGACGCATTTTTTGCGCCTCTATAAAATTCACATTGTGAAACCATTGTGATAAATAGAGCATTTGCTCCATAGGAGCAAATGCTCTATTTATCACAATGGTTTCAATACTACACAATTCTAAAACTCTCCTTTTCTATAATTATTGCTCCTTTTCGGTAGATTAATTAAAAAAGGTTGGGTCTAAAAATAGCCTAGAAGAGAACGAGTTAAAGTGATAGTGTCTACTTGCAACGCGGTTAGAAATGCCTTCACATTACATAAATAATTTAAATGCTGCACAGAAGTACAGCGCATGAAAACCTATCGAATAAACACCGAAGAAGACAAATCTTTCATGTGTTTGATATCAAAGTTGTCGATGTTATTCGCCAATGTATTGGTAGTTATTCCGGTTTCGTTTTAGTTACTATTTGACATAGGCCGATACTATTTTGTTGTACATCATGTAACGGCGAGAATGGCTTATTTCGCATCACAGAGGTTCGATATAGTTACATTTAAATTGACAATCTTCATAGGAATGACTGAATATTATACATACCGTATTTTAATATGTTGTTGAAAATATGCGTCTATTGTATCAACCATCACCTAATTAATATTCCTAAAAGGAGGAGCCATTTTAATTATTCAGTAGATTGCCCCATGTCAATAAATAAAGCGGATGCTTTAGAGAGGTTCCACAATACAACAGAACCCGTCTTAAATGACCACCAGTTTATTGAACATAGGAGTTTTAAAAAGAATGTGGTTGCTTAATGCAGGTCAAAAGTAATGCAGAAAGCTCCTATAGGAGCTTTCTGCATTACGTTTGACCTGCATTAAGCTATCACCTGCCTTATATACCCATGGTTATACCTATTTTTGATGGTCGCTTAAGACAAGTTCCACAGTATATGACGAACGTTTAACAGTTGCAGCTACACTGACAGTTACACAAAAGGCAACATTTCTTCATGAAATTGACACAAGCGATCCTATTTAAAAGCAATACTTTACTAAGAACAATGGGTAAGCTAAATATCGATGCGCTGTTGCTTGTATAAACTCATAGAACTCTTTCTTAACTCTTCACTTCAGAGAAATGCATTTCGACATTTCGCATATTAGACCAAGATCAGACGGCTCCCGTAGGAGCCGTCTGATCGTGTTTTGCACTGCTTGCCTATGGACTTATTCTGATCTCATTATACAGTTTCTTCCAAAGTTAAAAAGTCTATGTTCATATAACACTATTAACATACAGCTAATTGTATTCATGGTGGTATCCAAATAAATACATGTACAGTAAAACCCCTCTATACCGGAATTCTTTTAGAGAAACAACTAGAAACTTTCAGGCAGGTGGTTGCTTAATGCAGGGTGAAATTCATGCAGAAAGCTCCTCTAGGAGCTTTCTGCATGACTTGCACCCTGCATCAAGCAGCCACCTGGTTAAAATCCCTCTAATTGTTTCTCTAATAAAAGTTTAGTGAGGTTTACTGTATTTAAAAATGTATAACTTCTACGTCACACTGTCCTGATACAGTAGCACCTCTCTTAAGCGACGATTCATTTTTTCAACATAGCAGTCTTTAAAAAAGCAGATGGCTGCTTAATGCAGAGGACAACGTAACACAGAAAGTACTTTCGGCTTCCATTAAGCTACCATCTATCTTAAAGACTCAGTTTTAGATATATTTGAATGGTAGCTTAACCCATTCCCTTATATAGACGTCTCTGTAAAAGTCACTTTGTGAAACCACTGTAATAAATAGAGCATTTGCTCCTGTAGGAGCAAACGCTTTATTTATCACAATGGTTTCAAAACTACACAATTCTTAAAAAATCCTTTTCTCTAGTTAATGCTCCTTTTCGGTAGATTTATTCAAAGTGGTTGGATCTAAAAATAGCCTATGAGGTAATGGGTTAAGGCAGGTTCTACTGTACATGTATGATTTATAAAGGTGTATAATATTTCCATATTTGATACTGTTTATTAAATTTTCCTGCATATATCAGAAGTTTCAAGTGATATTTCCGATGGATGTGTTTACTCTTTCTACTACTATTTGCGAATCTGTGATGACCTACGGGAACAGTCTGGATCCAGATGAGAAATCGAGTAACGCCATGTCTCATCAGGATCCAAACTGTTGCATACTGTATTTGCCATTTTCAAAAACAAAGAAGATAAAGAAGATAAGTTAAAAAGAAACAAAACTTAAAGCTGACTGCAAATTTGAAGACGATACGATACGTACAAGCGAAATTATCCTATTTCTTGTCCGAAATCTTAGAGATAATAGCGTCAAGGAAAACAATATCAAAATGAAAAACAGGTTCCATTTTCCAAGCATCGACGCGTTCTACTGATAATTCTAAAATACTATCAATTTACATGCAGTTTTCCATGCGCAACTATTGTAACTACATGTACATTCTGTAATATCAAGGTGTCTTCTTTCAATCTGACATCTGCGTTTTCATCTACATGTATTTCTTTTAGAATTCATGATCAGGGTATCAGACAGTGTGTATCATTCTCTCATCTGGATCCATACTACAGTAAAACCTCTCTATAACGGTCACTCAATTAAATGAAGCATTTTGTGTTAAAGGCAGGCGACTGCTTAAATCAGAGTGAAAGTAAAACAGAACGCTCCTATAGGAGCGTTCTGTTTTACTTTCACCTTGCTTTAAGCAGCCACCTGCCCTATATTACAACTAATTGACACAATTGAGAGGCCGTTATAGAGAGGTTTTACTGTATTTGCAAAGGTCGTCATTGTTTCGCTCCATAGATTGCAGTTTCAAAAGTTTGCACCCCTCGAAGCCAGGTCATGTTTAACCCTTTCCCTGGTCCATGTTTATTCCAACTTTCAGTACCTTCTGATTATTCATGGACAAAATACATTATATGTAGTTGTAATGAAATGTGGAATGTGGAACATTGTAGCCAGTTTAGAAAGTAAAACCCCAATATCTATCAAATTCCATTAGCAAACAGAGCAGACCGTGATCAGACGGCTCCTATATGAGCCGTCTAATCTAGTTCTACTGTGTTTGCAGATGCGTGAAAACGGGTTTAGATGAAGGAAAGGGTTAATATAATAAAGGTTGAATTTATCCTCGTGTTACATCAGAATAGAACCACCCTTTCAGCGATGGACAGTGTGATACAATGATACACAGTCACACAAAAACAACCTGTTTGAAGTTACCACTTTCTGAATAAACATTGTTTTAAGTATATGGAATCTTCACAGAGGACAAAAATAATGCATAAAGTTCCTTAAGACCGAATTTTCGATGTCCGCTTAGGATAGTTTTGATGGCCGCTTAACCCTTTCCCTTATATTGGCGACTTTTGACGACTCTGAAAGATTCACTTCGTGAAACCATTGTGATAAATAGAGCATTTGCTCCTATAGGAGCAAATGCTCTATTTATCACAATGGTTTCAAACTATATAATTCTAAAAAAATCCTTTTATTTAGTTATTGTTCCTTTTCGGTAGATTCATTCAAAGAGGTTGTATCTAAAAGTAGCTTATGAGGTAATGGGTTAAGGCAGATTCTAATGTACTCAAATCGGAGAAATACAAACATCCAGCGAGGTTCAACAACAAGAGTGCAGTACAGTACAGCAACCACACAAATCAGGTCTACTTTTCAATTTTTATACCGGTGGTAGCTTAATGCAGAACAGAAGTTATGCAGAAAGCTCATAGAAAAGCCTTCTGCATTACATTTGCCCTGTATTAAGCAACCACCAGCTCTTAAAGACTCCTTTGTAAGCCATTCTCTCCTTGTGACGCCTTTCAACACCTCAGATAAAGTAATATTTTTAAATCACTGTGATAAATAGAGCATTTGGTCCGTAGGAACAAATACTCTATTTGTCACAATAGTATCAAATCGGCGCAATTCTAAAAGTTTCCCTTTCTCTTGTAAATGCTCCTTTTCGGTAGATTTATTCAAAGAGGTTGTGTCTAAAACAGTTGAGGGGGAATGAGTTAATAAGTTGTATGGTCGCTTTAGTGAGACTCTACTGTACTTATCGTATATTGATTGTCAGTATTTACAAATAATCAAACAGAACACATAACGATGTATATATATGGCACATTAAACATACAATATTATAGGAGATCGAATGGGGAACACACATTACCTTAACCCTTTACTTCATACGGACGCATTATGACGCCTTTGCAAACAGAGTAGATCCAGATAAGACGGCACTTGTGGGAGCCGCCTGATTAGAGTATTTCTGTTTGCTTACGAAATAATATAGATCTGGGTCCATGCTTATAAAACTTTTAGTTGAGTCTGAGTTCGTTCTCAAGTTTTTGATTGGTCAAATCTGACCAATCAAAAGCTTGAGAACGATCTCAGACTCAGCTAAAAAGGCTTTATAAGCATGTACCCTGATTGTACAGGTTATATCATTGTAAATAAATCCTTTGTTCATAATAAAAATTAACATATCAATATTCATGATACCGTTAATTCGTACACGAATATTCATGAGGTAAAGGGTTCCATTTTTAACATTTACACTGAAAGCAATACCAACAAAACCTAAAATAGAGGACAATACTAAAACAGTTGTAACTCGTTTAACTTTTTGTCTGGGAGCAATTTTTGATCGCCCCACACTTAGCCTGTTTCGCAATTAACCCGTTCCTTTATAAATACGCCTTCTGATGCCTTTGCAAAGAGAGTAAACCCAGATCAGACAGCTCCTACAGGAGCTGTCTGAACAGGATGTACTCTGCTTCTTTATGGTCTGGTTCTATATTCATGAGGACATTATTCCTTGTATGAATATTTATGAAGTAGAGGGTTACATGTAAAACAGGAGATACGACAACTACAGTACAACCCCTCTAAACAGGACGTTTCATAAATATTGGAGACAGGTGTAAGCTTAATGCAGGGTGAAAGTCATGGTAGAGGAGCTTTCTACTTGACATTCACTCTGCATTAAACAGCCACCTGCCTTAACCCTTTCCTCCATAAATACGCATTCCTATGCCTCTTTAAAAACCACTTTATGAAACCATTGTGATAAATAGAACATTTGCTCCTATAGGAGCAAATGCTCTATTTATCACAGTGGTTTCATAAGTACAAAATTCTAAAAATTTCCTTTTCTCTAGTTAATGCTCCTTTTCGGTAGATTTATTCAAAGTGGTTGGAATTAAAAATAGCCTACGAGGGAATGAGTTAAAGTATCTGAATTCATCTCTACTAGAATTCCGGTTTCGAGGTGCTTACTGTATACAATCTGAAGGTCAACCACTTTGGACCCTGAAGAGACACGGAGTAACCTGGTGTCTAAGCTGGGTCAAAACCGGTTGCAACTTTAGGTAATTATCGATTCACTAACAGCGTGCTAAAGATTAATCGTTCAGATGTTACTGAAGCGAGCTCTCGCACATATCAAACTGCTTCGTGGCTACATCGCCTTCTGATTTCTCAAGAAGTGGAGCATACAAGTCCTTTTCCTCTATTTCCTCCACACACGATTGTTCGGCAAATGTCTCCATTTCTTGACTCTGTGGAGGACAGGGGCTATGTAAACATTTAGAATGATTGGGTTCTTCGTGATAGAAGCAGTCTACGTCTACAGAAACTTCCGTTTCCGCGTCCAGCTCGCGGATTTTCCAGATGTCATCAGTTCCGTGAGAATAATCGCTAACACCCGTGGTATCTGTGCTGTTGCTGAAATACGTGTCCGTGCTCTTTTGTTCTTTAGGACAACTTCTCGTCGAATGATATCTCTTAGGGTCAAAGGTTATATAGTCACTTACACTTCGAACATATGGCGGACGCTTGGTGTCTGCCACGCAACCCTCTGCAGACACTTGCCTAGTGTTCCCATGATGTCTGTACGTGACTTCCGACGCCCTGTCTGACTGAAACACGCTCGTTTCTGGTCTTTGGAAGCTGGGGTGCACCTTTGGTGGACTGTTAACTGAGTATTTATGTCCGTGGTTATTATCCGGAAGATGAGAGAAAAGAGATTCACTTCTGCGATGGAGTCCGTGAATTATGACGTCTTTATTCATGCGAGATTGTGAGAGGGATCGAGATGTATAAGTCACTCTGTATTTACTAGCTTTCTCTACACATAACCCATTCTTACCGAGTATGATAAACACATCTTTCCTGAACTGCTTTGTCAATATAGCGTATAAAAATGGATTAGCACAAGAGTTTAATGGATAAAAGAAAACTAAAAGGATTTTAGAGTTTGTTATATCTATCAGAGGCTTGCCAGCTGAGGCTGTTAAGCCAAAGAAAGCAATGGGCGCCCAGCAAGCAAAATTTGTAAGTACTAATAAAGCCATGCGTTTGGCAATCCGTGTATCATTATTTCTGGCATTTGTTGCGCTTCTTTTCACTTTCCAATACATATTCATGTAACACAGACAAATGGCTAGAAATACAACTCCGTTTAAAACGAGCAAGAACACAACATAGCCCACGTCGACTGCATTCTCTAATTTCATTGGCAGACATATACTCACGTGACCATAACCACTTACGCCGACTAGTGGCAAGGCAGCAAGAGTGGTTGCAAATCCAAATGCAAGAAACATGAGCACAACAGAGTGTCTCATTTTCAAGCGCTTGTTTAAGTGGATAGCGTGGCTTATGGCATACCATCGCTCTAACGTAATTATCATGAGCGAAAATATGGAAAATTCGCTAGAAAACACCGACAGGAAACCGGCTGCCTGACAACCGCCTTCGTTTTGCCACTCAACAGCGTAATTAAAGTATTTTCCTAGTGTGTGAATATCTATAGATGCAAGAAGAATCAGGTAAACACCCATTAGAAAATCTGCAAATGCAAGATTGCACATAAGAAATTTTGGCACGGTGAATTTGCCATGACTTTTGATCAGCACAACAAGTACGATACTGTTTCCTAGCAAAGATGCCAGCAAAACAAACCAGACGGTGACTCTGAGCCACGAATACCCCATGACATCCTCACAAGGGTTAAACGCGTCTGGCTCTGGGGTACATGACACGTTCCTCTTTGGGATGTAGATAGTTCCACATCTGATGGTTTTAGGCATGCCTCCGATCGACACAGGTGTGTGAAATTCAATGTCTTGTCTCTTTACCCGTGGATGTAACATACTGTCGCTGTCCAAATTATTGTCAAACTCCGGATTGTGCATGTCATGCGAAGGAATGAAAAATGGAGGAAAAGTACTATTTTCTTCAATCATGCCCATGGTGGTGGTTATCGCCATGGGTATTGTAGCACACTTCTGCTTCATCTTTTCTCGCTCTTTTATGGCCTTCCATGCCGACGGGTTTTGCTTTTCCGGGTTCTTGAAGGCACAGCAGTGATGGGGATATGTCAGTTCGGCCCTGGTGAGCTCTTCAAATTCAAGTACAGTGGGAAACTGCCTGAGTGATGGCGTGTTCTTGAGCATCAACGTCTTTAACTTCTCAATACCCACAGTTGGCAACGACACGATACTAGTATCGGATATATCTCTGTTGAAGAACCCAAAGTAAGGTGAAAGTCTGATTAGGTGAAAACGAAAACAAGATAGGAATCCGAGATTATACAACTTCTGGGCCAGACTTACTTATCAAGTATCTGATTTGTCAGGATTCGAGTTTACTCAAAATGCTACCAATCAGATGCTTGAGAATGTACTCCGACTCAAGCAAAATGTTTTATCACCTCTAGGCATGGTGAGAATAGCCTATGGTTTGTTGTTTTGAGTTGTGCGAAACAAATACAGTAAACCTTACTAAATCGACATCTCAAATGCAGTTTTAACCCGTTCAGTGCTGAATTGTCAAATAGACTATTCCAAAACTGAAACAGGCTGTGCTTACAGTTTCTATCAAGGGATTATTTTGCTTTAAATAAAAGTGTAACATGACAAACAGTGCAGACAGTAACGAGAGTGATACTATAGGAACGCCCTGATCCTGATCCTGATCTACACTATGTACAAAGGACATTAGTGACTCGTTTCCCGCACTGAAAAGGTTAATGGAAAGTAGGAACACAAGATCAGCAGAATTGGATTGCTTCAGTGTTTATGGTGTCAAGTGTGTTTGACAAGTCCATTGTAACCAAGCTTTCTGCATGCTGTTAACAGAGCTACAGATAAAGGTGCGTACTGAAATACTAAAATCGTCATTTCTCCAACAAACCCTATATTGTGACCACCCCGGAAGAGAAGATTCTTAAGAGTGGTCACGGTAAAGGTTTTGTAGAGAAATAAAGGAGCACTTCTTGAAAAAAGTTAAGTTTACCGATCTTATTTCGACCTTACATGTACTAAACTACCGCCGGTAATTGATATACATACCAAAACGGGCAGTTGACTCTATAATTATGTTAACCCTTCGCTTGCTATTCACGTCAATATACCTACCTGTAAATAGTGAAGACCCAGATGAGACAGCTCCTGCAGGAGCTGTCTCATCAGGGTCTGCACTATTTACAAGTTGATTGTGCAACCAGTGCACTCCACAGCAGTGATTTCACAGCGAAATACTTGTACACAGTGAAGATATATGTAATTATACAACAGGGCATGGGTAAAGAAGGAGAAATGTATTTTAGAATTCAGCAAGAGAAGGGTTAAGTTTTATGGGAACATCTATGAATAATATAAAAGAAGTGCACAGTACAAAACAGTAATAAACCGATTTTAAACATCTACATGTACAACAAAAATTATCATTCAGTTGAAAATATGAAAGGGAATTGTGTTAGAATATGTACAAAAAGATCTCTATGATTCCATAAGCAAACAGCTGACCCTGATCTAACGGGTCTTACAGAAGCCGTCTAACCTGGATCTACTCTGTTTCCAAAGGGATGAAATGCATTAACACATTACCCCCTAGTGACGCATTTTTGCGCCTCTATAAAATTCACATTGTGAAACCATTGTGATAAATAGAGCATTTGCTCCTATAGGAGCAAATGATCTTTTTATCACAATGGTTTCAAACTACAAAATTCTAATTTTTTTCCTTTTCTATAACTAGTGCTCCTTTTCGGTAGATCAATTCAAAAAGGTTGGGTCTAAAATAGCCTTGGAGAGAATGAGTTAAAACCCTTTTCCCGGTCAATATTTATGTAAGAAATTATGACATCGTGAATATTTTTAGCAGTATATTTACAATGTATAATGTAACATTTTCAAGGAAAGTATTTGCTTTGACAAACACTGTAGAATCAGGTCTAGGAGCAATCTGATCTGGGTCTATGCTGTTTGCAAATGCGTGAAAATGCGTTTATATGAAGGAAATTGTCAATTAGATAATACTTACAGTTCTTGCAAGCCAGACAGACCGGCAAAGGCATCAGGACTTAAATCATACAACTCCTTGTTGTCCTTCAGTCTCCTGGAAATTATACCACACAGTAAAACGTCTCCAATGTGACCACGATAAAGATGTACATTAAAACCCCTCTAAACCGGACGTTAAATTAAGTATAAATATTGGTCTGGGAGACAGGTGGCAGCTTAATGCAGGGTGAAAGTCATGCAGAAAGCTCCTAGAGGAGCTTTCTGTATGACTTTCACTCTGCATTAAGCAGCCACCTGCCTAAAAGTTTCTACATTCCTCTCTACTAGAATTCAGGTTTAGAGAGGTTTCATTGTATACATATGGATCTTAACCCTTTACTCCATGAACACAGGAGACCCCCTCTAAACCAGACGTTGAATTTAGTATAAATATCGGTCTTGGAAAAATATGTGGCAGCTTAATTCACGGCGAAAGTCCTCCTAGAGGAACTTTCTGCATGACTTTCAACCTGAAAGCTATAGGATATAGGCAGACACCCGCCTAAAAAGATCTAAAAAGATCCAAATGTCATATGATCTTAATATGGCATTGTACAAATGCATCTAATTACTATTCATAATATGTAAAGGATAAAGCATACAGAAACTCTCTTCAATTGTTGCTTACAGATATTAACACACTCCCTCATATTGACGTCTTTTGACGCCTCTGTAAACTTCTCTTTTAAAACCATTGTGATAAATTAGAGCATTTGCTCCCATGGAGCAAATGCTCTATTTATCTCAATGGTTTAAAAACTACACAATTCTAAAATATTCCTTTTCTCTAGTAAATGACCTCATTTCAGTAGATTTAGTCAAAGAAATTGGGTCTAAAAATAGCATATGAGTTTAACGACACTTACGCCGGTACGACGTGCGAAATGAAAATGATAAATGCTAAAACAATTGCCTTTCTAATGTCAAAATTTGACCTTTGTGCTTTTTGCAAAATGCGTTTTGCTAAATGCTACAACATAAAGCATTAATATACTAATTTCTGGTACCGTTATATACTGCCATTGATATGAAATATCAAACAGTATAGATCATGTTCCGCTACAGCATAAAATGCGACATATGATCATGTCTGCGCGGCTTGTGAGGCACGTCAGCAAATCAAAGTAAGGTTCTTGTAATATGTTCTTGTGCTACACAGTGTGAGCAATGGAAGTAGCAACTTGTAATAGAATTAAAATCTTTTTTTTGCGAAATGGTGTTTGTTAAATGCTTTTTAAAACGATTAAACGCTGTATGCGAAACGCGCTATACGTAAATCCAACTTGCGTATGACCTTTTAATGGTTATAAACAAAGTTTTTTGAGCTTGTTCTATTCAATGCTATTACCAGTGCATAAACAAACGCCTTTACAGTTTTATGAACATATGCCTTTACCATGATCAACACATTCCAGCTCATGGCCATCAAATTGAAGAGCAGGAATTCATTGCTTTTCCAAATAAGACGAAAAATAAAATCTACTTTAACAGTAATAATATTTTAACACTTTCCCTATTAAATATTCATATAAGAAATAATGACATAAATATATATTAGCTTAAGTTTCAACTTGAAACTTGCTAGAGAATTTTAAAGTTCAAACAGTGCAGTCCCTGAATGGAAGGCTCCTCTAGGAGCCATCTGATCTGGGTTTACAGTGTTTGCAAATACCACTACACTGCCCTCTCACCAAATGGTTTAACACTTTCGCTGCCAAACTCTGTCGTCTGCCAACTTTGTCGTCTGCTACAAATTTTCATTTTTTTTTATTTTCTTCATGTTTATTTCAAAAACATAGTAACAGTAACAAACAGTTTGGATCCTGATGAGACGCCGAGTTACTCGGCGTCTCATCTGGATCCAAACTGTTTGCATAGGTAATCACAGATCCGGCATTGGCAGCGCAAGGGTTAACCACCATATTTTACAATAATATTCTGACAAGGTCTGTAATACTCCTTGTAAAAAATAAGTCATTAGCCCTTTTTTGTTTTCTTCTTATTTGGCATTAGGCATTTGGCAAGGACATTTACGCGACAATGTGCGTGTCGCAAAGGTATATGCACATTGTGATGTGGTTAGATGATGAAGAACGGAAATTAAGAATTCTCCTTTTTGGAACTTTCTGCAGTAATTTCGTCAACTATTTGAATAGCTCTTGTTTTGAACATAGACAAAAAAGTTCGTTTTGTCAGACCACGTTCACCCTTGCACTGCAGGACACGAGCCACTAATGTCACTTTGCAAACCGTGTAGACCCAGATGAGAGGGCTCCTAGAGCAGCCCTCTCACTAGAGTCTACACTGTTTCTCCGTGTACACTTTTCTTTAGAAAACTCCCTAAAAATTCTCCATAAACTTGACCTGTTTGATTTTCGGAATAGTCCATTTGAAAATTCAGCGTTGTAAAGGTTAAATTATTTTACTGTTAACCCTTATTCTGTTAAGCTGTTACATTCAGTCAATACTTTCTTGATAACTTGAAAGGATGCTAAACTAAAACTGCAAAAAATCAGAGCTGGCCTAGATATATTTCAACAATACAGTAAAACCTGTCTGAACCGGACGTTGAGTTTAGTATAGATATCGGTCTTGGAGACAGGTGGCAGCCTCATGCAGGGGAAAGGTCATGCAGAAAGCTCTGTATTAAGCTGCCACCTGCATGAACGTATCTAGAATTCCGGTTTAGTGGGGTTTTACTGTATTTATAATGGTTTATGAGTGTTCTTACTTACAGCTTCACCACAGTGGCGTTGTAGAAGGCGTGTCTTTGTATGGAGCGGATCTTGTTGCCTTCCAGATTCCTGAAAAAGAGCGATTTAGTCGCTGAAGTGGGAAAATCGACGTTATCATAACTACAGTATTTGAAGTCAGTGCATAGGCAGAGAAGAGTGACATCTAGTCATTCTTTGACACACACCTGTAAATGCATTGTATTAAACGTATCTACTGCAAACAGTGCAGACCAATGTCATACCTAGTGCTGTAACTCAGGGGCTGCAAACAGTGCAGAGCAAGGTCATCCCAAATGCTGTAACTCAAGGGTTGAAAACAGTACAGACCAATGTCGTGCCAAGTGTTGTAGCTCAAGGGCTGCTCTGAATCCATATTCTTTGCAAATGGACACTTGAAAGTTCTCATACTAACACTTTAACCATTTACTCCATGGATATTCAGGCAGATAATGTCATGAAAATTAATTCAACTTCTATGGTTAAAAACCTTTAGAATCAGATTTATCAGAAGCTAATCCGAGATTTTTGTTGTAAGCTGAACAAGTTGCCTCTTCAGTTTTCTTCTTGCATTTCTGTTAACCATTCGCTTGCTGTTCACGTCAATATACCTACCTGTAAATAGTGAAGACCCAGATGAGACAGCTCCTGCAGGAGCTTTCTCATCAGGGTCTGTACTATTTACAAGTTGATTATGCAACCAGTGCACTCCACAGCAGCGATTACACAGAGAAATATTTGTAGGCAGTGAATATAATTATATGTAATTATATAACTTGACATTGGTAATTTTAAAATTCAGCAAGAGAATGGTTAAAAATACGACCAGTGTCAGACAGTTGTTATCCTGATGAGACGCCGAGTTACATACCGTATATAAAGGTAATCAAGGATCCTCCCGCAGCCAGCTAAAAGTTACACTGTATTAAAATAAAGTGTATGTGTACTTACAACGTGCCCGTTTGCACCGTGCAGAATGCGTTACTCTCAACTTTCTCAATGTTGTTGTTGTGCAGATCGCTGTGAAAGAAACGTTTCTGTAATTACGAAAAACTTACAGAGGCAGACATGTGGACTGAAAATTATACAGAGAGACAAACACATATTGGCAAAGAAACACATACAGTTAAGCAGACAGAATGACAGAATAACGAGCACATGAATGAACGGACGGACGGATTGACAGACGGACTCCGGACAGATGGACAGTCGGAAGAGCGGACGGACGAATAGACTGACTCACATAAAGACGGACGGGCGGAGAGACGGACGGACGGACAGACGGACAGACAAAGAGGCAAAAAATACAGAGGCATACAGACAGGTAACAGACAGAGAGACAGCCAGCAAGTCAGACATACGGACAAATGGAAAGATAAAGATATATATATATATATATATATATATATATATATATATATATATATATATATATATATAGATAGATAGATAGATAGATAGATAGATAGATAGATAGATAGATAGATAGATAGATAGATAGATAGATAGATAGATAGATAGATAGATAGATAGATAGATAGATAGATAGATAGATAGATTGATAGATAGATAGACAGACAGATAGATAGATAGATAGACGATAGATGACAGACAGATAGACAGATAAATAGATAGATAGATAGATAGATAGATAGATAGATAGATAGATAGATAGATAGATAGATAGATAGATAGATAGATAGATAGATAGATAGATAGATAGATAGATAGATAGATATAGATAGATAGATAGATAGATAGATAGATAGATAGATAGATAGATAGATAGATAGATAGATAGATAGATAGATAGATAGATAGATAGATAGATAGATAGATAGATAGATATATAGATAGATAGATAGATAAATAGATAGATAGTTAGATATTTAGATAGATAGATAAATAGACAGATATATAGATAGATATATATATATATATATAGATAGATAGATAGATAGATAGATAGATAGATAGATAGATAGATAGATAGATAGATAGATAGATAGATAGATAGATAGATAGATAGATAGATAGATAGATAGATAGATAGATAGATAGATAGATAGATAGATAGATAGATAGATAGATAGATAGATAGATAGATAGATAGATAGATAGATAGATAGATAGATAGATAGATAGATAGATAGATAGATAGATAGATAGATAGATAGATAGATAGATAGATAGATAGATAGATAGATAGATAGATATATAGATAAGATAGAGAGGGAGAGAGAGAGAGAGAGAGAGACAGAGAGAGAGAGAGACAGAGATAGAAAAAACAGACAGGCAGATATACAGACAGGCAGACAAAGAGATAAACTGACCGATATATACTGACATACAGAAAGACATATATCTGAATATAGACAGAGAGAGAGAGAGAAAGACAGACAGATAACAGACATACAGACAGGCAGACAGACAGAGAGTGGGGTTCTGCTTACAATTCCACAAGCGATCCGGCTGTGTTATCGTTCTTATTGACAAACATGGACAGGTCTGGGACAGTTGTTAGTCCATTTCTGTAGATATCCCTAGGGAAATCAAAATAAAGTGTCAGTTTGGAGTTCTGTCCCTGGTGTGCACAACATTACAGTAAGTCTGTCCCAAGTCTATCCTAAGGGGTCATTCATTTATGTAACACACAAGAGCGTTAAAAAGCAGATGGTTGCTTACTGCAGGGTGAAAGTAATGCAGAAAGATCCTACAGGAGCTTTCTGCATTATTTTTGACCTGTTTCATAAAGCCACATCTACCTTACGGACCCATAATTAGACCTCTTATCGATGTCCGCTTAAAACAGGTGTTACAGTACAGTAAACTCCGCTTTATGTGACCACTTTATGTTGAACATAGGATATTTAAATAGCAGGTTTTAGCTTAACACAGGACACAATTAAGTGATACAGACAGGACAACTCCTTTCTGTAAAACTCCTTTCTACTATCATCTGTCTCAAATAGGAACCGTATGATCTGGGTGGACTTTGTTTGTAAAGGCGTTAAGACCTAGATCAGCCGTCTTCTTGAGACTGAACACTTGGAAAGTATGTGTTGGCAAATGTTCATGTGTCCATTTTCCAAGACGCGTCTCCTATTATCCCGCTTAAAAAAATAATATCATATTAAATTCTGATTTGGTGTAAGCTTTGCTGTCTTTCGGTTCGTTAGTTATCACCTGTATGTACAACTCCTTGGATCCTGATGAGACGTCGATTAATTCGGCATCCCATCTGACCCATGCTGTTTGCAAATGCGAGTCAAGCAGGAAAATGATTG
This sequence comes from Azorinus chamasolen, assembly GCA_963576725.1. Taxonomy (NCBI): domain Eukaryota; kingdom Metazoa; phylum Mollusca; class Bivalvia; order Cardiida; family Solecurtidae; genus Azorinus; species Azorinus chamasolen. The sequence continues at coordinate 51,172,144 of OY755235.1, forward strand.
ACCTTAATCAACTCTAATAGCATACAGTAAAACCTCTCTACAAGTTGGTATTTAGGGCAGGTGGCTGCTTAAAGCAAGGTGAAAGTAAAACAGAACGCTCCTATAGGAGCGTTCTGTTTTACTTTCACCTTGCTTTAAGCAGCTACCTGCCTTTGATACAAATACTTTTTGTAACTTAGTGGCCTTATAGAGAGGTTTTACTTTATGTCTACTATTACCCTGATTCATTCAAGCTCTCAAGAAACAACTGACCGAGTGCCAAAGAGATTAGACCTTTATGAGACGCCGAGTTACTCGGCACCTCACCAGGACCTCAGCTGTCTACAGATGCCAGTCAGTTCGCGATTAGCGTACTAAGGGTCAATGCTCTGTTACAAGATACCGCCATATATAAGATATTACTGGATAAAATCAGGATACTTTATTTTGCAATTGGAGAATTCGATTTTCTATACATTTACACACAGGGAATTTGTTAAAAAGAAGAAGTGTTTTGGCGATGTTAGCGCATGCAATCTAATCCGCCGCCAAGTATCACCGTTAACCCATTCTCTTCCTCTATTTATCACAATGGTTTCAAAACTAAACAATTCTAAACTTTTCCATTTCTCTTGTAAACGCTCCTTTTCGGAAGATTTATTTTCAGAGGTTGGGTCTAAAAATAATCTAAAAATAAAAAAGTTTTTGAAGTCTGCAAATGAAATCTTTATTTCCATATTGAATGTAAGTGCATCTCAAATACATTCAAATACAGTGAATGCATTTTAGAAATAAATTGTATGTGATTTATTTGCAAGTTCACAGAAAAGCGGGTTGGAAGTGTTGTTTTTTATACTTACAGCGTCTCTAGGTTCTCGAACGTGCCAAATACGCCTGCAGATATGGTAATGAGTTGCGGGCACCCTATCAGCCCCCTGTAATAGAGTGCAAACAAAAAGGCATATGTATGCAATATTTTAAGCAATAGTGTGCAAACCTCCAAAGTGATGGATGACTGACAGCAAAACCAATTAGGATCGGGCCATAACCTACTCCCTTATACTGACGCATTTTGACCGTATGACGCTCCAGTAAAAGTCATTGTTTGAAACCATTGTGATAAAGAGATCATTTGCTCCATTTATCACAGCGGTTTCAAAACAACACAATTCCAAAGTTTTCATTTTTCCTAGTAAATGCTCCTATTCAGCAATTTATTAAAAAATGTTGACTCCAAAAATAGCCAATGAGGGAATGGGTTGAACGTTGGCCTGGGTTAAAAATGAAACTTGCTTAACCCTTTCCCTCATATTGACGACTTTTGACGACTCTGTAAAAGTCACATGCTGAAACCATTGTGATAAACAGAGCATTTGCTCCTATAGGAGCAAATGCTCTATTTATCACAATGGTTTCAAACTACAAAATTCTAAACTTTTCCTTTTCTCTAGTTAATGCTCCTTTTCGGTATATTTATTCAAAGAGATTGTATCTAAAAATACCCTATGAGGTAATGGTTTAATCTCCGATATGTTAAAACTTCTGATTTGTTCAAACTTTCAAAAGCACTATTGATCGATTGCCAAACAGTTTGGATCAACATTGTCACAGGAGCGTAGCTGAATCCAAATGTAATGTACGCACCGTGACTATAGGGGTCCAGAGGCATGCTTCCTCGGGAAAAATAGAATTGTGTAGTTTTGAAACCATTGTGATAAATAGAGTATTTGCTCATATAGGAGCACATGCTCTATTTATCACAATGGTTTCAACAGGTGATATCTACAGAGGCGTAGAAAGGCGTATTTATGGAAAAAAGGGCTAAACAAATCTAGTTTATTCATTGTGTAGTCACTAATGAAAGATCTTTCTCTACAATTCGTTCTTCCATTTAAAGACGCCGTATTTAACTAAGTTTAAACAATTTTCATTATCCGCCAAAGACTTAAATTAAGATTTAAAGAAATTGGTCCTTAACCCTTCGCCTGGTAGGCGTGTCTTCATTGATTGTTCCAAATAACGTGTGTCCAGATGAGACAGACGCAGAGCAGGTCTCACCAGGGTCCAGATTGTTTGACACTTGATCAAAAGTTTATCAAGAGCAATAACGAGTTGGAAGTAAGTGAAAATTGTAACATACTTGAGTTTGAGTAGACTTCATTTAACAGCAGGCTGGGGGTTAATGATTATACAGTAAAACCTCTTTTAACCGGACGTTAAAATTTAGTATAAATATCGGTCTTGGGGACAGGTGACGACTTAATGAAGGGTGGAAGTCATGCAGAAAGCTCCTAGAGGAGCTTTCTGCATGACTTTCACCCTGCATTAAGCAGTCACCTGCCTAAAACATCTAAATTCTTCTCTACTAGAATTCCGGTTAAGAGAGGTTATACTGTACCAATACAATATCACAGTCTACTTTAATTTTCTATCTGATTCTAAGATGATTACGAACAACCAGTCTAAAATTAAGTGCATACGCTTCTTTACAATAATTACTCGAGTATCAAGCCCTGTTATGCTGTGTTTTCTGCTAATATTTAGATCTGGGGCAATTTTGACTACTTCCGATGCGATTAATCTTTTGAAGAAACTAATGACAGGGTGTTAAACAGCACGTCCTGATGAGGTGCCGAGTAACTCGGCCAAGCTGTTTGTAAATGCGAGTAAGGCTGCTAATAGCGTGATAAGAGCCAATAATTGGATATCAAAGTTAACTATTTCTTTGAAGGCATTTGTGTCTCTTAATTCTTAATTATTCCTTATAGCAATCATTCCTTCTTTATCACTCGTTACAGGACTTTCATAATGTATTATGCTGCCCCCTGTCTTAACCCATCCCCTCATACGCTCGTATTGACGACTTTTGACGACTCTGTAAAAGTCACTTTGTGAAACCATTGTGATAAATAGAGCATTTGCTACTATAGGAGGAAATGCTCTATTTATCACAATGGTTTCAAACTGCAAAATTCTAAAAGTTTTCTTTTCTCTAGTTAATGCTCCTTTCCGATAGATTCATTCAAAGAGTTTGTATCTAAAATAGCCTATGAGGTAATGGGTTAAAGACCAGTAATACTAATTGTTTGAGAGTTCAAGTTATCGAGATGTTTCAGTAGTTTCTATAGTAGTTTTACTTCTTGCCACCGGTAATGATACGTATTTGAGTATTTGGAAAATAGAGGTTTTATTTGGTAGAGAAATAACACAAAAAGCCAAAACAAAATTTTGACGTTCTGCAACTCTTTTGCAGTCGTAGGCGAATCTGTGAAAACCTTTGTAAACAGTTTGGATCCAGATGAGACGCCTAGTAACTCATCTGGATCCAAACTGTATGACACGCTGATTATAGTCTTGAATAAGTAGACGATAAAACGATTAAAATACGAACATGTTTTGGCGATGAAATGCTTAAAACTTTAATAGACACGTCTATAGCCTTAGCCAACAATGCAGACCCAGAGCAGCCTGTTCCAACAGAACCGTCTTATCAGGGTCTGCTCTGCTTGGTTATAGAAGGGTATACAGTAAAACCTCTCTATAACGGCCACTAAATTACATCAAGTATTTTGTGTTGAGGGCAGGTGGCTGCTTCAAGCAAGGTGAAAGTAAAACAGAACGCTCCTATAGGAGCGTTCTGTTTTACTTTCACCTTGTTTTAAGCACCCCCTGCCCTAAATACCAACTAAATGACATACTTTAGTGGCCGTTATAGAGAGGTTCTACTGTATATGTTTCTACAGTTTCTGAAATCGCCAATATTCTATTGTTCCTTTGCCATTATTAAAAATCAGTTTATGCACAATGATGAAGTCATGGATTATTGTATAAATATTCATGAGATAAGGAGCTATCTGCTCTTGGTCATTTACAAAGCGAGATTGCTTTGAAGAGTGTCTACTATATATACTGCTTACGTAGGATATATATTAGAACCTGTGGTAGATTAATGCATGACAAAGGGGATACAGAAAGCTCTTATAGTACAGTAAAACCTCTCTATAACGGCCACTAAATTACATCAAGTATTTTTGTGTTAAAGGCAGGCGGCTGCTTAAAGCAAGGCGAAAGTAAAACAGAACGCTCCTATAGGAGCGTTCTGTTTTACTTTCAGCTTGCTTTAAGCAGCCACCTGCCCTAAATACCAACTAGTTAACATAATTTAGTGGTCGTTATAGAGAGGTTTACTGTAGCTTTTTCACTTTTACCTTGCATTAAGGTTATAGTCTCTACTTGCAACGTGTTTTAAGAATACCTAACAGTTACATAAATCATTTGATTATATCCTGAAAAGAAGTATAGTAAAACATCTCTATATAACGGACACTAAATTACATCATGTATTTTGTGTTAAAGGCAGGTGGCTGCTTAAAGCAAGGTGAATGTAAAACAGAACGCTCCTATAGGAGCGTTCTGTTTTACTTTCACCTTGCTTTAAGCAACCACCTGTCCTAAATATCAACCGTTATAGAGAGGTTTTAATGTATATCACAAGAAAATCAGTCGAATAAACACGGAAGACGAGACAACGTCCATGTGTTTGGTATGTTATTCGGTGATATATCAGTATTTATTTGGATCGCGTTTTAGTTTCGTTAATTTTTTCGACCGAGACCGATAATGTTTTGTTGCAGAACAAAACTTATAAGAATCGATGAAAACGGTTTGTTTTGTATCATAGGGCCATTTTTCGATATAAGTTCAGATTGACTATCTTCATAACAATGATTGAAAATAACAACTACCAAGTTTTATGATATTATTGACATTATGCGTTCACTGCAGAGACACCCCCCTTATCTGCGGCTTATTCATGCCCGAGTTTCGTCCGTCGCCCACAATCACCTCCGCTGGCTAACCCTTATGCGTCGTACTCGTTCGTTGCCTCTCCGTACTAAACGCCGTACACGGTTACTCGTGATTTCGTCTCCACGGTTTTCTGTCCGAGTTGTCCCTCCTAGTCATGGTTCCTCGAGTGCTTTCACACTCATGTTCGGATAGACTGCCTCTTCATATGCTGGTGGAATCTACTCAGCACTTACCGCACATACACATATCTTTTCCAATCGGGCTATGCTTTTTCGGACGCACTGTGACAAACCTTGTCACAAGTCAATGTCGGCTATTGACTACTTTTTGGGCACTTCAAGCTTCGCAGACATTTGTTTTCAGAATCTGTGTGGGTGGGAGACACAGAAAAGCATCTCTGAAATTTCCGAGCGGACAGGGATTTGAACCCAGGACTTCCCGATTGATAGTCAAGCGCGTTACCATTAGACCACCTCTTCATGCTGTGGGGACTTACTCTTTAAAAAAAATAAGCAACCACCTGCTTTTTAAGACTCATATGTTAACCCTTTCCTCCATGAATACGCCTTTCTATGTCTCTGTAATAGTCACTTCTTGAAACCATTGTGTCACTTCTTGAGAACCTTTGCTCCTAATGCTCTATTTATCACAATGGTTTCAAACTACAACATTCTAAAATTTTCCCTTTCTCTAGTTAATGTCCCTTTCGGTAGATTTATTCAAAGAGGCTGGATCTATAAACAACCTATGGGGGAATGGGTTAAATAAATAAATGACCGCTTAAGACAGGTTCCACTGTATATCCCATCATTTGGTGTGCTCTTTTGCGAATATTAACCATCGTCTTACTGAAAAATGATGGCTGCTCAAATTTTGATCTGGTACGATTGTCTCCATTCGTTTAAGTTTTTGAGAAACAATATTGACTGGCTACCATGCAGTTTGGATCTTGATCAGACACCGAGTTACTAGGCATGTCATATGGATCAAAGCTGTTTGCAAATTGTAATCGTCCGATATGCCAGTGTAGTCGAAATTGGCAGGAAACATTGTAAAGTCAATGTATTTTCTTATCCAATACGCAGGTTCACGGCTCCCAGCTTGATATTGAAAACAAAAAGCAAAGTTGCGCGTATATCGATAAATTTAAATAAAGACAACACGGTGGACGAAAGTTGCTTTAACCCTTTCCCTGTTTACTATTTATTAAGTAATAATGGCACCATGTATATCTATTAACTGAATTTCTAACATGACATATGACCACAGGATGTTTAAGCTCAGACAGAATCGATATCATTTCATAAACAAACAGAACAGACCCAGATCAGACAGATCCTACAGCGGCCGTCTGATCTGAGTTTACTCTGTTTGCAAATGCATGAAAGGGTATTTACATAAAGGAAAGGGTTAGCAGATAATTACTTTGCGTGTAAACAGTTAGGTGTGTTTCCTGTTCATCTGTACATTCTTTTGTGGCTTTTAGACGTAGGAAATGGACATGTTCCGTTGTTTACTATACGGTTTCGTGACACAAAGAATGATTGAGGACAAAGTCTCAGAAGTTAGAATACTAATACTCTTATAATAAAATATAACGTCTACTGAATCTGAATTCTTGAACTTTTTTTTTACTTACACCCGAAACTAAAATTGACTGACTGTCAAACAGCTTGGATCCAGGCGAGACGCCGAGTTACTCGGCGTCTCGTCTGGATCCAAACTGTTTGCAGATACTGGTTAAGTCGAGTCGCGCCTAGTATGAGAAGCATACTGCTTATCGTCTATTTGAATTTTTTTTTTTAACCCTTTATCAAACCATGCGTGCCATGAATGGCGTTTGCAAATAGCTTAGCTCTAGATCAGACACAGACTTACTCGGTGTCCCATCAGGATCCAAGCTGTTCGATACTAGGTAAGTATCTTTTCAAAAGTTTGAACAGTTTGGAAATTAATAAAAACGGTCCAGTTAAGATATTGAGCAGACAAAACTATATGATAACATGATAAAGGTTGATGCTTTCTTTATAAATTAACAAGGATCGTGAAGAATGGCAAACGGATAAGATTCTTTAACTTTTAGTCTGCTACGCGCCACTCCATTAACCCTTTCCTCTATAAATACGTCTTTCTACGCCTTTGCAAGCAGAGTAGACCCAGATCAGACGGTTCCTATAGGAGCCGTCTGATCAGGGTCTGCTCTGTTTGCTTATGGATATAATATAGATCTGATTCTCTAGTTACTGGTTCGGCAAACATTTCATGTGTTAATATGCTATTTTATAAAATAATCTAATTAATATTCATGACATAAATATTTCTTTCATGAATATCCATGCAACGAGTTTGGATCCAGATAAGATGCCGAGTCACTCGGTATCTCATCATGATACAGACTGCTTGACCATCTGGTTATATTTAACCCATTAACTCATATGCTATTTTTAGATTCAACCACTTTGAATCAATCTAGCATTAACTAGAGAAAAGGAAAATTTCAGAATTTTGTACATGTAATTTGAAACCATTGTGATAAGAGCAAATGCTCTATTTATTACAATACATGTTCATAGATTCGTCCAAAATTTAAATTTGGAACCCACACATCCTTGATGGGAGAGGCTCCTGCAAAAGAAATATTTGCTGGCGAAAACCTTTGACAATGATTGGTATATCGCACAGTGTAGACTCTAATCAGTGGGTTCATTCATAGGTCTTTTGATCCGAGTCTATAGTGTGCTTATACATGTACAGTAAAGCCCTTCTAAACTGGACTTCCAGTAGAGGAGAATTTAGATACTTTTAGGAACGTGGCTGCTTAATGCAGGGTGCAAGTCACACAGAAAGTTCATAGAGGAGCTTTGTGCACGACGTTCACCCTGCATTAAGCTGCTACGTGTCTTAACCCATTACCTCATAGGCTATTTTTAGATACAACCTCTTTGAATAAATCTACCGAAAAGGAGCATTAACTAGAGAAAAGGAAAATTTTAGAATTTTATAGTTTGAAACCATTGTGATAAATAGAGCATTTGCTCCTTTAGGAGCAAATGCTCTATATATCACAATGGTTTCACAGAATGACTTTTACAGAGTCGTCAAAAGTCGTCAATATGAGGGAGTGGGTTCAAGATCGATATTTATACAGAAATTAACATCATAATATATGTATGGGTTCACGGGAGTTTATGGGTCAATCAAAATATGTTCGCAGTTGTGGTTAACAATACGTACTTTAAAAGAAGCAATAATACAGAGCAACAGATAAAGGTGCGTACTCAAATACTAAAATCGTCCTTTTCCCGCCAAACCCTTTGTTGTGACCACGAAGAGACGATTCTAAAGAGTGGTCACAGCATAGAGTTTCGAGGAGAAATAAAGGAGCTATTCTTGAAAATGTTTTAATGTACGCATCTTACCTGTGAAATTAATAGCATACGTTTAGTAGCATTTGATCAAATGCTGCAGTATTTTCATTGCTAGTGAACAAAGTCTATTGATTATTGCTGAGTGACAATCTGTGTAGACCTAGGTAATATGCCGTTTCCAACATAGCGTCTGATGTGGATCTACACTCCGTGCAAAGGTTTAAAAGTCTTCTTTTATGAAGGGATTACCACAATAAAGTGACATCCTCGGTCGACATTCTAAAATGAAAGTTGAACCGAGGTATAAAGTCTACGTAGGACGACGACCCCGTGATGCCACGGTAAGTCAATTTTCTTTGGCGGCTCAATTTTCTTCGCACAGTCGTTCTGTCATAACATCATTCCTATAGAGTGACGAAATGTTTTTATGAACTTATTTGGGGGAAAATCGGCTAGTAATTACTTGGCAAGAGAATAATCTATACTGTGAATCGACCATACAGTAAACAATCGACCAGCAGCGAAAGCAAGTAAAATATAGCCAGGTGCCAATGGTAATAAATACAATATTACATATCGAGGGCTTGGTGCAAAACTATTCTAACTCCTTCACTTTGTGAAGGAGTTAGAATAGTTTTGCACCAAGCCCTTGATATGAAACCCAATGAGTCGGTCATGAACTGTCAGTACATTCTAAAAGTACATGTACGTACAAAGAGCTTCATGTAGGTATAAAATGAATGAAGCGTTTTCCTTGTTTTACCGGATGCCAATTAAGCATACCCATTATAAAGTAAAGATGGAAAGAATACAAATGAATTCTTTAATCAGACATCAATTTCCTTTTATTTCTGTGCTGGAAACAAAGATTTCAAATAATTTAACATCAAAGATAATATTTACAAGTTAATGTTAAAATATTTAAAGTGTTACAGAATCCACTCAGCATGAAATGCTTACATTTGCAAGAGGATTTTCATTGTCAAACAGTGCATACCCTGATCAGAGGGATCGTTTGTTTGTGCATACCCTGATCAGAGGGATCGTCTAGGTCTACACTGTTTGTAAATCGCAGTATATGTGCGTCTCACATTCAAAACGTTAATGGCCATGCACCACTTTCCATAACCAAAAACAGACGTTTTTGTTTTATGTCTATTGTCACCCACTCATAGTTTTTAATACCATACATATAGGAAGCCTCTTTGATGTATCAATTTCGCCTATATATATAAATATATATATAATTATCTTCTGTAAATTCTCGTGGTCAATGACCAATTTAATGAAGCGACTTGAACTGTAATTAACTCTTTCAATCCGTGACACGCACACACTGTAATTTGCAAACAGTGCAGACCAACATCAGGTGACTACTAGTGGATCCCTCTGATCAGGGTCTGGACTGTTTGTCATTCAAAATCCTCTAGCTAGTTAAAACCTTTCATACCGAGGGTACTCTACAATTAAACACTGAACGACTAGTCCACTCTGCTATATGTCTACAAGACCGATAGTTATATTAAAAATCAAAGCGTTGTAGACGCTGCAGTATTCTTTGCATGGTATCAATCTGATATCGAATAAGTTCGCTTTGGCATGGAATTGCGTATCTATAAGGGAATGCATTAACACTCTATCCAGTTGATGATACAGTTGCAGCTGACACTTCAGCCGTTTCCCACTATGCTTATTATCACACTGACCACTCGCAGTTGTTGGCGTGATTACCTAATCGCTTGCATAAGGTCATCCGACTCGCGTTTCTTTATTCATTGAGTATTTTCATTCATGTTATGATCACGTGATTTCTTCATGTGACTGATATTTGTATATCCGTGCGCCCTTCTTACACATTGCTTTATTTTGTTGGTTTTGTTGATTTTTGCACATACTAAGCCGAAGCTTATGTTACGAAGCTTTTTCATGTCAGATAGTATACCACGATTGGTTCCGGATGCCATGTTATTAAACACCCTTTGTATCCATCAAATGCAGGTCAGTAATTTGCACTATTTTGTCAGGCCGGCGAGGGTACCATGGTTTGGCTGTGGAACGCCACCTTTGTATTCTATTGCTTCGCAAAGAATACAATAACTTTCACTGAATCCACGTAGGTGTTGTGAATCAAGATGTTTCCAAACATATACTTTTATTTCGTTTTCGCCGCTAGTCATACTTTCTTATTAGTTCCTCTAATCATTTTAAAGTGTTTAATCCAAATAAAATTTATGACATGCTCAATGACTTTTCTTAAAATGTAGTGACATTTATTTCTTAATCCAATTTTAATCATATTTGATTTGTCTTTGCTTCCAAAAGTATTTGTCAGTTATTTATCATGTAATACCTATCTACACCTTAAAAATCTTTAACAAAAATTGCAATACATGTATTCACAATAACAATCAAATTCTACATCAAATCGCCGATGTAAGAATTCAGCTGCGAAAACCGTTCCAGTTTATTTCAACTTCTCTGTGTGAGATTGGCACAGTTTCTAAACAGAGAGCTTAATTTACACTTTCTAAATTATTTGATGTGGATAACACTCTGAAATATCTTTTATTTTCGTTTGTGTAATAAGCTCATTATTCGCTTATTTTGAGTTTGAACTTTGCGACTAAAATAACATAAACACTTATGTTATACACTATACAGTAAAACCCCTCTAAACCGGCATTCAAGCGGGGAATAATTTAGATATTTTAGGCAGGTGGCTGCTTAATGCAAGGTGAAGGTTATACAAAACGCTCATAGAGGAGCTTTCTGCATGACTTTCATCATGGATAAAGCTGCCACCAGTCTTCAAGACAGATATCTATACTAAAGTTCATATCCGGTTTAGAGAGGGTTTACTATGTATTGGTAGGCTACTGGGCTACAGTCATTTTGACTTTGATACGAATGTAAGCAAATAAATAAACCTAGAAAATTTGATTCTAGACCCCAGATTTGTCGTAGACATCAAACCCTGTTGAAACTTAATGGCTGAAATCAATCTCAGCAATATCATGATTTCAGACTAATGAGTTAAAATATTTTATCAGTCAACAATGAACGATTTACCTTCGTATTAATCAGTTTCAGCGAGACCTGGTCGCAGCGCAATGAGGCATATATCGTCACGCCTGAACGTTTAATCAGTTTGCACCAATGTCACGATTTATATACAGCTTCCATTGAAATGAGAAGTTTTAACGAACTTAGCATATGACAGTGTTCATTCCTAGTACTGACCAACCGCCCTACACATTTCAATATATACAAACTACTAAAATTTAATACTATATTGGTATAAAACAATAATGAAGATTAAAAGTGAACTAACTTTGGTACACAAAACACTGATCACAATTAACTAACATATCACTAACAACCAAAACAAGGGAGATAATCCTGTATATAAAAAATCAGATAATTACTACAGGTTTTTTGACAAAATGATCAACGTTTAAATACAGTAGAGCCCCGTTAGAGCGATCACTTAATAGGTATTGGCTTCTTTAGAAGCAGGTGGTTACTTAATGCAGGACGAGTGGAATGTAGGAGCTTTCTACATAGATCGTCCTACAATAAGCTATCCAGGTTTATGCATATTTTATTCGGTCGCTTCAGAGTGGCGTTACTGTAGCTATACCTAAACACAAGGTCATTGGAGGAGACCGCTGATCAAGGTATGCATTGATTGTCTCAACCACTGTATCTAGACCTAAAACACAAGGTCATTGGAGGAGACCGCTGGTCAATGTATGCATTGATTGTCTCAACCACTGTATCTAGACCTAAAATACAAGGTCATTGGAGGAGACCGCTGATCAAGGTATGCATTGATTGTCTCAACCACTGTATCTAGACCTAAAACACAAGGTCATTGGAGGAGACCGCTGGTCAATGTATGCATTGATTGTCTCAACCACTGTATCTAGACCTAAAACACAAGGTCATTGGAGGAGACCGCTGATCAAGGTATGCATTGATTGTCTCAACCACTGTATCTAGACCTAAAACACAAGGTCATTGGAGGAGACCGCTGATCAAGGTATGCATTGATTGTCTCAACCACTGTATCTAGACCTAAAACACAAGGTCACTGGAGGAGACCGCTGATCAAGGTATGCATTGATTGTCTCAAGCACTGTATCTAGACCTAAACACAAGGTAACTGGAAGAGACATTTGATTAAGGTATGCATTGATGGTCTCAAGCACTGTATCTAGACCTAAGCACAAGGTAACTGGAGGAGACATTTGATCAAGGTATGTATTGATTGCTAAGGGTAAACTCTGTTTTAAATCTTAGATAGCAAACTGATTCACTTCAGATATGACAATGATAGACAGACAGACAGACAGACAGACAGGCAGACAGGCAGACAGATAATTAATTAAAGTCTCACTAATGTACATTACAAATCAAATATACATAAAAGCATATAATTATTGATGAGTTCGCAGATGAGTTATTAGAGACTTTAAAAGTTATGTACAACAATGTGACAATGTGTAAATCACTAATCAGATGTTTGGCCTTCTATGGCTTTTACTATTTGCAATACTATTTGTATGGTCTCCATAGGGTTATATATAAATCGTCGATAATGGTCTGACCTTCGTCGGTCATCACGTCGGAACCGTCACGACGTGACCACCGAGTACTGCGATTAATTGGTACATCACTAGTAGGACCTGTATTGAGCGATCCCATTCGTTCATTGAACACAGGGATCTTGAAAAGCAGGTGGGAGCTTTCTGTATTACATTTGAATTGCTTTAAGCTACCACACACTTTAAATACCTGGATTTACACCTCATGTTAATGGTCGCTTAAGACAAGTTTAAGTGTACTGGTTTAGACTAGTCGACTCAAAGATTCAGACATACATGTCATAGTAAAGTATGGTTAGAATCGTTTATTGGCATTCAGGTGCATTAAATGATTATTGTATCATCCACCGAGTAATGCTTTCTGTTAATCTGTAGCTTGTCCGGTGCCTTTAGTAGAAGGAAATCAACTTCTATCATGTCGTAAACATTGATATCTGCTCAATGTCGTAAACATTGATATCTGCTCAATGCCGTAAACATTGATATCTGCTCCATCTCTGACCTGTTGATATTGTTACTTACTCCGATTCGTTCAAGCTTTTGTATAACTACTGTAAGGGTGTCAAACAGTTTGAATCTAATCTTGATGAGATACTGAGTTACTTGGCCTCTCATGAATATTTAAATTGTTTGCAACTGTCAGTATGCTCTCGCTCGGCGGAATGACCGCTAACCGCATCGCTGTTAATGAAGAAATTGTGATTCGCGTTGCGAACAGTTTAGATCCAGATGAGACGCCGAGTAAATCGGCTACTCATCAACATCCAAACTGTTTAGTGTTGTAAATATGTTTTTAAAATGAAAAGGAAGGCACTTCAAAAATACAAATTGAACATACGTTTGCAAACGAGTGACAGGTATATTAATCACAGATGCATTAAAACGGTGGCTTTCTAATAATAAATATAGTAAAACATCGAATCGCTAACAATCAAATAAGAACCACCTCGTCATTCTTTTTCGAGCAATGTCCTCATTTAGGGGTTTTATTTTACATATTAAATAAGAATGAAAACAACCTCGTAATTCTTTTTCGAGTAGTGTCCTTATTAGGAACTACTTCTAGCTTATGTGTAATTTAACTATTTCCTGTTCTGAACCACTACTAAATTGACTTACAATGTACATTTTAAACTACTGTTATTGATTTGAAACTGTCACTATTTATATATGTACATACAGTCCCAGGCAAGGATAGGGCTGCCTGTATGTGCATGTGCACAATGCTGGAACATCCTTAGGGGAAATCATACCGCTCGACTAACAAAGTGGAATAACCCACTAGTGGTCAACATTGGAGTCCATTCAGTAAGAAATGTATAATTAAAGAGAGAATCTTGAATGGCAAACAGTACAGATCCTAATCAGAGGGATCCCCTGGGGAGCGCTGTGATCTGGGTCTACATTGGGTGCAAACGCAAGTACACTAGTTTGTCTAGTTTTTCACCATTCAGGAGGTCAACTTCCATTTAGTGATCAGCCTAAGCATACGTATATAATGGGCAGGATTTAACTCGTAAATATTGGATTGGAAGGTTAATGGTAAAGAGTAGTACAGAATGGAAACAAACTCGTGATACTTTGTCGAAGACTATCCTCCATTAGCAACGACTTTTACCATGCGTGTACAGTTGAGCCCGTCTTAACCCTTCGCTTGCTATTCACTTCAATATACCTAACTGTAAATAGTGAAGACCCAGATGAGACAGCTCCTGCAGGAGCTGTCTCATCAGGGTCTGCACTATTTACAAGTTGATTGTGCAACCAGTGCACTCCACAGCAGCGATTACACAGCGAAATACTTGTACACAGTGACGATATATGTAATTATACACCATGGCATGGGTAAAGAAGGGGAAATGTATTTTAAAATTCAGCAAGAGAATGGTTAAGCGGCCATCAAGGAGAGGTCTAAATATGGTTCTGTAAGGCTAGTGGTAGCTAAATGAAGGCCAAAAGTAATGTAAAAACTTCTAGGATCATTCTGATTTTAAGGACTCACATATTTAATAAATGAACGACCGCTTAATACAGATTATACTTAATTTAAATCTTTCCAGTCCTGACCTACTTATATGAGTAAACTGGCTTATGGGGTGATCAAGGTTTTGAGGAATACTTGACAGAGTGTTAAACAGCTTAGATCCTGATCAGACACCGACTTACTCGGCGTGTCAAATTGATCCAAACTGTTTGCAAATGCGAGTTATTTTGGGTACAGTGGTGTAAGGGTTAAACTAGTTTTACTGATTTGACAATGTTAGCCCATTGGGACCCTATGTCCCTTAAAAGGACATAGACAAACAGCGTATACCCAGACCAGAGACCTCCTGAAAGAGCCCTCTGATTAGGTTCTGCACTATCTGCTGAGCCCATCGATGTTAGTGGCTTTTACCAACAAATATTTTGTTTGTCATGCACCCTCAGTATGGAAAATGGGTAGGTTCCAAAATAGATCCATAAATAACATAGGAATAAGTGCGTTAATGTTCTTGCATGTACATGTACTCACAGGCGCATGTACATGTACTCACAGGCAGGGATACCAAACAGTCGGGACAGGTGTTGGTATACCGTACAACCCCTCTAAACTGGAATTCTAATAACACAGAATGTAGATACTTTTAGGCAGGTGGCTGGTTAGTGTAGGTGGCTGCTAAATGCATGGTGAAAGTCATATAGAAAGCTCCTAGAGGAGCTCACCCCGCATTAAGCTGGCATCTGTCTCCAGGACCGATATTTATACCGAGTTTAACGTCCTGTTTAGAGATGTTCTACTGCATACATAATAGCCCTTCGCTTGCTATTTACGTCAATATACCTACCTGTAAATAGTGCAGACCCAGATGAGACAGCTCCTGCAGGAGCTGTCTCATCTGGGTCTGCACTATTTACAAGTTGATTGTGCAACCAGTGCACTCCACAGCAGTGATTGCACAGCGAAATACTTGTACACAGTGAAGATATATGTAATTATACAACAGGACATGGGTAAAGAAGGAGAAATGTATTTTAAAATTCAGCAAGCGAATGGATAAAATATTATAATGATATAAAAACTATACAATGGAATATGCCAAACACTAAATATACCATCCGCTCGATTTGCTATATTGAGAAAGTCTTCTCAAAATATGGAAATTTTCAATTCAGCATTATCTAGTAAGAATTTCCATTTGTAAATTCTAAGTCAGTTCGATGCCACTCCATGTGCATGTTCTACATCATTTTGTGATTCGAAGGGGTTTAAAATCCAAAGGAAATCTCGACAATAATTCAATATAATTGTCTCCGAGTCAATCATGAACAGTGACTGTTAAATCCGAAAATTTCCATGCATACCTAAACTGATAAAGTTTTCAACAATCGTAGAAAATATCAACTAACTGATTAAACGCCAACGTGTATTTCAAGTTCAGAAATTTTACTGTCCGAATACTGTGTTACAATTTGTTAACAATTGAATATTAACCATTTGAATGCTGAAATTGCAGTGAGGAAATAGTCCGTCAGAGTTTAACCCTTTCCTTCATATAAACGTGTTTTCGCACATTTGAAAACAAGTGAGAACCAGATATAGGACTCCTATAGGAGTCGTCTTATCAGAATCTGCTCTGTTTAATAATGTAATATGACAGGCCTATTTCTTTACTTTCTAAAGTGACTACAATGTTCCACCTTCTATATTTCATTAGAACTATTTTGTCCATGAATGTTCAGTAGTTATTGAATATTGGATTAAACATGGAACAGGGAAAGGGTTCACGATAGAGTCCATTCAGTAAGGTATATTTTCAGAGAGAATTCTGAATGACAAACAGTACAGACCATGATCAGTGGGCTCCTCCAGCAGCCCTCTCATGTTGGTCTACCCTGTTTGCAGATACCAGTATACTAGTTCCTGGCACTCAAAGAGTTCAAGTTTTTTTGTCACAGTTTACATATCTTCCGCGCACAAAAGTGAAAGTACAATACTTTCTTTTCTTATACAGTAAACCCCTTTGAAATCGGATGTTAAATTTAGTATAAATATCGGTCTTGGAGACAAGTGGCAGCTAATGTAGGGGTGCTTTCTGCACGACTTTCACCCTGCATTAACCCTTTCTCTGTTCTATGTTTATTACAAATTTCAATACCTACCGAATATTCATGGGGAAAATAGTTATAAAGAAATATGGAAGGTGGACCATTTTAGCCATTTTAGGAAGAAAAGAAACAGATCTGTCAAATTCCATTAGCAAACAGAGCATACCCTGATCAGACGGCTCCTCTAAGAGCCGTCTGATCTGGGTCTATTCTGTTTGCAAATGCGTGAAAACACGTTTATATGAGGGAAATGGTTAAGCAGCAATCTGCTTAAACGTATTTAAATTCTTCTCTACTAGAATTCGTGTTTAGAGGGATTTTACGGTATCCTGAAAGTATTTTTTAGATAATGATGTTGCGATTGAATCTTGACAATTAATATGAAGGTTTTATTCTTTAGCTACCTTGGACGAATTTGTGATCACCCTTGCAAACTGTTTGGATCCAGATGAGACGCCGACAAAGTAGGGAGGGGATCTTATCAGGAGCCGGACTGTTTGGATCTAATAAGAAATTATTGTGATTATATTTATAGTTGTCAATACGTTGCAGCGAACGGTTTAACCATTAGAATACGAGAAACTAGTGTACCTGCATCCACAGGGTTAACTCATTCCCTCATATTGACGCCTTTTAAAGCCTCTGTAAATGCCACTGTTTGAAACCATTGTGATAAATAGAGCATTTGCTCCACAGGAGCAAATGCTCTATTTATCACAATGGTTTCAAAACTACGCAATTCTAAAAAAATCCTTTCCTCTAGTAAATGCTCCTTTTTAGGATATATATTCAAAGAGGTTGGATCTAAAAATAGGTATCTAAAAATCAGGTAATGAGTTAAAATAACATTGGGACAAATATCATTAGGCAAGTCTCAACCATAGGTGAATACATGCCTCGCCAGGAGTCAAACAGTTTGACAGGCTGGTTAGAGTTTTGTAAAGAAATCGAAGAAACGTCTATTATGGAATCAAAAGCAGACGATAATGAATAATGATTACATTTCTATGGCGGGAAAATCTAATTAATTCATAATACAGTAGACAACATTATGAATAAACATGGATGTCTTGATAAGCAGGTGGTAGCTTAAGGAAGGACGAAACGGCATTCCTCCTGCATTAAGCTACCACCTGCATCTAAGGTTCAGAACTATACCCCATTGTGGCGGTCGCATTAGAGTTGATTTATGGTTTATTAATCCCAGAAGATGTAAACTAATTAGATACTAACTTCTGACAATAGTGCACCGCTTTAACTCTTACGCTGTCAAATTTTGTCGTCTGCAAATGTTGTCGTCTGCTACTCAACGCGACTCCGAGGGTTTGCTGCACTTGGCGAAGCTGTGATTACCTATGCCAACAGTTTGGATCCAAACTGTTTGACTCTTCAGTTATTTTTGAGAAATATCTGAAGGAAAGTCCACTTTGTAACCAAAACAGACGAAAATGGTTGCAGACGAAAATCAGTTGGTATTAATTTTTTTAGCAAGAGTTTACTTTTAACTCCGTAGAAATGCAAACAGTAGATACTGACCAGACGCCCCCAGTATGGGTCTTCTAATCAGTCTGCTTTGTTAGCTTATATCATAATATAGAGTATACAGTTTCTGCCATAGCCAAAACAATCCTGTAGTCATATATCATTATAAAAGTTGAGGTACTTAATATCCACGAGACCGCTATTTTTCACACACAGTAGAACTTGTCTTAACCCATTCCCTCATAGGCTATTTTTATATTCAACCTCTGAATAAATCTACCGAAAAGGAGCATTAACTATAGAGTTTTAGAAATGTGTAGTCTTCGAAACCATTGTGATAAATAGAGCATTTGCTCCTATGGAGCAAATGCTCTATTTGTCACAATGGTTTCAACAGAGGACTTTTGCGCAGGCATCAAAAGGCGTCAATATGAGGGGGGAATGGGTTAAGCGACCATAAAAGAGAGATCTAATGATCGGATTGAAAGGCAGGTGGTACCTTAATGCATGTCAATGTAATGCATTACGTTAGCCTTGTATTAAGCAAACACCTGCTTTTAAGAGTCCTACGTTCGATATATGAATGGCCGCTTAGGACAGTTTCTACAGGAAATAGTCATCCATAAAGGGGTAACAAAACAAACAAACACATCCAAACTACGAGGGGTGTTCTAAGAGTAATGACAATATCTCCATTGTGTAGAAATTTGACCCGCAAACATCTCGTGCTCTATAAAGCGCATTATGCATGAATGAAGCTTTTATAACTGTACATAATTTTATTGAAAACAATCGTACCGTTTTGAAGATATTTAAGCAGGTGTAGTCTAAATAACGTAGCAATAAAGCTAAAATCTGAAATCAGGGCGTATATTAAAGATGTATGCTGCGCAAATTTCCGCAAATGTTGCGTTTCGAACTGACTTCAGAATTGGAATCTATGTACCTTAACACTTATTTAACGCTAAACAGCACGGTCAGTAAATGGTTGTTTGTGTCGAAAAAAACTAAAAAACTAGATTGCTACGGAAACCAAAGAAACAGCCTTCGCCATTGGCCGGAATCTGTCGTAAGATTCAATTTTTTACATACCGGAAATAATCATGTACCTGTATGAGTTAGCTCCCTTTGACCGTTATATTTGATTGACATCATTGAACGGTATTAGCTTATTTGCATGTAAATTATATGTGGTAAGATGGGCATATTACCTTATTTTCCTGAATAAAATATATATGTAGGCCAACTACCAGTGCCAGCCATTGTACATGTGGTAACAACCTAATTAATATTCAAAGCGTTGTTCCGAACTAGTAACGGAGTCATTCAGAACTAGGCCGAAGATGTCCGCTGATTTCCGTACAAAATCCCCGTTTATAAAAATGAGGCTCTTTTTAAAGAATTTAGCAGTATTTGGATAGCGATAATATTTAGCTGAACAAATATATCCTGTCGGAAAATGGGTTGTAAGCATTATTTTCATTGTATGTATACCTATACAGCTTCTGGTGTTGATTGATTAATACAAAAAATGCGCATAATACATCTTTGAAGTACTTTGTTCTTTAGGAATACATGCAAGCCAGATTCTTAGTGAACTACATACTTCATAAGGGCAGTGTGCAGTGTCAAAGAAAATTGTTTACAGGTTTGATGCGTGGAAGGTTTGCGCATGATGGGTGCCCTATATGTTAACTGATGAACAAAATGCAATTAGGGTCAAATGTGTTAAACAAACGCTCAAAAAGTTTTCGCAAACTGTCACAGGAGATGATACCTGGATATAGTTTTATGAGCCGCAACGCCGCGTTAATAATAAACAGTGGCTGCGAAAATGTGACTGTAGTCTAGTAATTGCAAGAAGAATGAAAAGTGTCAAAAAGGTATTATTTTCGATGTTTTAACTCAAATAGTACAGTTGTACAAAATCCTACGTAATCCGGAACGTTTGTCACAGGAACGTTTTATAGGGACAGAATACTGTAAATATGAACTATTGCGTCCTAGTACTCGTAACTGATCTTTGCGGTCACCAGCTGATCCATGACAACACTGCAGCTCATACAGTGTCATCATCCAAAGTTTTCTGCGCGATAAAGAAGTACAGTAAAATCCAGCTATTGCGACCACCTGAAAGAGGTATAATTATGTGTGCTAGATGTAGGTGGTAGCTTAATGCAGGACAAAAGTAATACAGAAAGCTCCAAGAGGAGCTTTTTGCATTACTTTTGTCCTGCATTAAGCAACCACCTGCGTATAAAGACACATATGCTTATTAATTAAGTGGTCGCATTAGAGGGATTCTGCTGTAGTAAAAATCAATCATCCAGCTTATTCGCCCAATCTAAGTTCTTGTGACTTTTTTTCCTTTTCCCCCAGCTGAAAAAAAGATTCTGACTGGGCGCAAATACTTATCTTAGGAATGGTATTTTTCAATTGCTCAATACCATACCAAGGGAAGACTACTCTGCTGCGCTCACCTCTTAGATTTCTCGGCTACGGAAATACAGTAAAACCTCTCTATAACGGCCACTAAATAGTGTTAATTAGTTTGTATTTAGGGCCGGTGGCTGCTTAAAGCAAGGTGAAAGTAAAACAGAACGCTCCTATAGGAGCGTTCTGTTTTACTTTCACCTTGCTTTAAGTAGCCACCTGCCTTTAACACAAAATACTTGATGTAATTTAGTGGCCGTTATAGAGAGGTTTTACTGTACTTGGAAGTCAAAGGCGAATACTTTGAAGGGATAAACTAAACTTGTAATCTGAACAAATAATATGTACTGACTGGTGTCTGAGATATATTACTTACAGTGTCTTTAACTTAGGCAGGTTGTCAAATGCTCCCGGTTCAATGTGCTGAAGCTGGCACGAAATAAGGTCCGTGTCTCTGAAAAACCTGCAAGGGAAAATGTGACAACTCTTTAGATATAATTGTCTACTTCCAACCCTCCTCATACTGAAACAATCATGTCTGCTGTTACAATTCGTACTGAAATCAGATTCGTTCAAGCTTTTGAGAAACAGACTCAAACTACTAACAAAATGTCAAACAGCAAAGATCTAGATGAGACTCTGAGATACTTGTCATCTCATCTAGACCTATGTTACATTTGTATTTGCAGATGTTGGTCAGGTCGTGCTTAGTATGAGAAGGGTTCAGTCTAAATTAACCTTCATCATGTTGTAAATAGTGTCGTCTCTCCCCTGCTGCAAATTTCAACAGAAAACTATTTGCTTAATTTGAAACATTAGGCCGGCTGGCAAACAATATGGTTTCTGGTGAGCCACGGCGCTAGTTAACATCTGGTGTAGACAGTGCTAGACAGTTCATGATTATAATGGTAAAGGTTAAACATTGTCTCGTTGTAAAAAAATAAATACAGTAAAACCCATCTAAACCGGACAATCAATTTAGTATAAATATCGGTCTCGGAGACAGATGTCAGCTTAATGCAGGATGAAAATCATGCAGAAAGCTCCCGACTTTCAGCCTGCATTAAGCAGTCACCTGCCTGAAAGTATGTAAACTCTTCTTCTCTACTATAATTCCGGTTTAGAGGGGTTTTATTTGTTTCTACTCAAATTTGGATCTAGTTCAATTTTGACTACTGCCGATTCGACCAATCCTTTATTGACTGTGTGTGAAACAGCTTGGCTCCTGGTTAGACACCGAGTTACTCGGCATCTCGGTCTCAGTCATCTAGATCCAAGCAGTTTGCCAATAAGAGTCAAGTTGTGGCTAGCGGGGTAATGTTTAACCCTTTCCCTGTTCTATGTTTATTACAAAGTTCAATACCTACTGAATATTCATTGACAAAATAGCCATATTGAAACATGGAATGTGGAAAATTGTAGCTATTTTAGAAAGTAAAGAAACAGACATATCAAATTCTATTGGCAAACAGAGTAGACCCTGATCAGACGGCTCCTCTAGGAGCCGTCTGATCTGGGTCTACTCTGTTTGCATATGCGCGAAAACACGCTTGTATGAGGGAAAGGGTTAACCCTTTACTCCATAAATACGCACTCACACTCCTTTTCAAACAGAGTAGACCCAAATCAGACGGCTCCTGTAGGAGCCGTCTGATCAGGGTCTGCTCTGTTTGCTTTTGATATAATGTAAATTTGATTCTGCAGTTTCTGTCACAATTAAACATTATTTTGTTAATACTGCCATTATAAAAGTTCTGTCAATTAATATCCATGTTGTCATTATAGTTTACATGAATATTCGAATATTCATGGAGTAAAGTAATTACTGAATACATCACTGTCTGGTTATCACTTATGATTCCCTGGTTTTGTATGATTTACAATATCCCGTTCACACTCTGACAGAACAAATTTACCAACGACAAGGTCTTAGAGTATCCTATATTACAATACAGTCTCGCTAATGCAACTACAGAACTTATTAATATAGAAGTCGGTAAAGCAGGTTAATGCTTAACACATTACCCCCTAGTGACGCATTTTTGCGCCTCTATAAAATTCACATTGTTAAACCATTGTGATAAATAGAGCATTTGCTCCTATAGGAGCAAATGCTCTATTTATCACAATGGTTTCAAACTACAAAATTCTAAAATTTCCTTTTCTCTAGTTATTGCTCCTTTTCGGTAGATTGATTAAAAAAAGGTTGGGTCTAAAAATACCCTAGGAGAGAATGAGATAATGCATGGCATAAGTAAGGCAGAAGCTACTATAGGAGCTTAATGTATAACATTGGTCCTGTTTTACACTATCGTCTACTTTACATATCCAAAGTTATACTCCTTATGAGTGGTCGTATTAGCGAGACTTTATTGTATAAATAGACACAATAAAGCATCTGTAATGTGGCCATCAATAATACGCTGCCAGCATAAAACGGCGCGTAACTGTAACACGGGTTGGTGTTCAAGAAGCAACACTAAAGTACGACAAAGTACGCAACATATATGCACGTTACACGGGTTGGTGTTCAAGAAGCAACACTAAAGTACGACAAAGTACGCAACATATATGCACGTTACAGAAGTCCAGATAAAATGCGTAAAATAACAATTTTCAAGAACATGTCCGTTGTTTTTCAACTAAACCCTGTGGTGTGACCACTCTTTAGAATCGTCTCGAAGTATCTAAGTACGTATTTTAGTCTGTAGCTCTGACTTTTTTTGGCTTGACACCATAGACGTTCCTAAATAGATGACCATCTCTAGTGTATAAGGACATTTCGAGGGATTAACGCAGAATTATTATACATTTGGTAACATTTATAATCATAGATCATCCTGTCCCTACGTCTTGTGCACGATGTTTTCTTTTCAATTCATTCACCAAATCATGTTCGGATTGTGAAGCAGTTTAGATCCTGATGAGTTGCTGAGTTGTTCCAAACAATTTGCAGTGATTATCACAGAATCGTCGGATCGATTGTAATTATAACAGTTTTGTTCCAATCCACCGATTAAGCCATTTTAGGATCGATTGCTTTTCAGCAGTTCTACCATAAAAATAAAATGGTTCGATCTGAACAGGGACCGGTCATACGAATGCATTATTAATCGTCAGACGTGAAAATGGCAGTTCTGCTGTCCAGGAGGATTCATTAACTAATCTCACTTGTTGGTTCGAGAAATATTTTTGTCGTAATTTTGCTGTATATTCAGGGGAGGTTTTAGTCATGTCAGTATCATACGTTATATACTGTCTGTCAATATTCATTAATACAGTAAAACCTCTCTATAACGGCCACTAAATTTTGTTGATTAGTTGGTATCTAGGGCAGGTGGCTGCTTAAAGCAAGGTGAAAGTATAGGAGCGTTCCGTTTTACTTTCACCTTGCTTAAAGCAGCCACATGCCTTTAGCACAAAATACTTGATGTAATTAAGTGGCCATTATAGAGCGGTTTTACTGTATAACTCAACATATTGATAAGATACACAGTTTAATCCCTATCTAAACCGGAATTTCAAATCAGTGTCAATGCCGGGCTCTATAACAGGTAGTAGCTTTTAGTGCAGGATGAACGTCATGCAGAAAGCTACTCGAGGAGCTTTCTGCATGACTTCCATCCTCCATTATGCAGCCATCTTCCTAAACTAATCTAAATTCTTCATTAGCTATCATTGGTTTGAACCTTTTAAATATTTACATAATGGAAATTTATGTAAGAAATAATTATTTTATGATTATTAAATGGTTAAATTTGTATAATTACAATATGGACAAGGGAGTTTTGTACAAGGCAGAAACTGTATAATCCATATGTCACGGGCAAACGGAACAGACCTTGAGCAGACAGTTCCTACATGAGCTGTCTGATCTGACAACTACGTATAATGAGCCTCTATCACCCACACTACCATAACGTTTATTCGTTAACCTGAATCCTCCCATTTGCAAACATATTAGACCCAGATGAGACGCTGAATAACTCGACATCTAATCAGGATCCAAGCTGTTTGTAATAGTTTCTCAAAATCTTGATCGAGTCGGAAGTTGTGGAAACTGCACTAAATTCAACATTTTAGCAGATACTATTTCATCACAGCGGAATATAGGTCAAGTAGTCGTCATAGAGATGTTTTACTGTATCAAATATACACTCGTATATATAGTAAAACACCTCTACAGTAGTAGAATTCTAGTAGAGAGAAGAAGTTAGATACATTTAGGCAGGTGACGGCTTAATGCAGGGTGAAAGTCATGCAGAAAGCTCCTAGAGGAGCTTTCTGCATGACTTTCACCCTGCATTAAGCTACCACCTGTTTTCAAGACCAATATTTATACTCTGTTTAGAGGATTTTTTTTGCTGTAAATCAATAGTATAATGACTCGTTTGGTCTAATAGATGCAAATGTCGTCTATACGATAGATAGACTGTGCCCTTGCAGCGGTTGTCAACTGAGTCCTCAATACCCTGAAAAAATAGCCCCCCCCCCCCCTGTTCAAATAATCAACAGTTTCATTATTTCTTTTCTTTTAATGAGCGATGTGTTGGTGACACAATCTGGTTACAAACTGTCTGGCAAATGTTATCGTCGATTTGCCAGTTACGTTCTAATGGTGAAAGGCACAGTCGAAAGTCATGGTGACTTTTATTACGCCTGGAAAATTAGCCTTCAGTATGAATACTGTAAATCTGTCTTAAGCGGCCATAAACAGGTCTAATTATGGGTCTGTGGTAGCTTAATGCAGGTCAAAAGTAATGCAGAAAGCTCCAGTAGGAGCTTTCTGCATTACTTGTGACCTTCATCAATCAACCACCTGTTTTTAAACTCCTATGATAGTAAATGAATTGTCATTAATGACAGGTTCTCCTGTACAAGTATTTATATTGCTTGACCTTGTGCAAATGCTTAGACACAACATAGTCAGGCGCACGAAACAGGAACGTTAGTCAGGCGAGTTCATGAATTTGCCAAATGTTCATCGAATTTAATTAAAATCGAAAGTTGTGCTTGCCGATAACTCGTGTCCTCGATAACTTCACTTCATGTGAAATCCTCCCTTAAACTGATGCAAGGGAAGATGTCTATATCGGTCTAGACGTTTGTTTCGCTTTTTTTTCGATAACGTCTAATTCAGTAACCATATACAACTGAGAAAAAAGCAAGTACTCCTCCAATATGGTTCTAATGTAAGTTTGACTTCAGCAGGAGCTATCTGAAGCGGCCATCAAAAAGAGGTGTAATTATGGGTATGTAAGGCATTTTTAACACACAGGCCCTATACTCATTAAATGAATGGCCACTATCGTTTTAAAGACACTATTGACCGAGAGTCAAACAATCCGGATCCAGATAAGAAGTTGAGTTAGTCGACATCTAATCTGGATCCAAACTGTTTGCAAATTTGAGAATAAACTACCAAGACTACAACCTTGAAATTATTAGCTAAAAATGAAATTAGTACTTTTACATCTTTGAACATGGTAATACAGTAAAACCTCTCTATAACGACCACTAAATTGTGTTAATTGGTTGGTATTTAGGGCAGGTGGCTGCTTAAAGCAAGGTGAAAGTAAAACAGAACGCTCCTATAGGAGCGTTCTGTTTTACTTTCACATTGCTTTAAGCAGCCACGTGACTTTAACACAAAATACTTGATCTAATTTAGTGGCCGTTATAGAGAGGACATGAACTGACAAACTGATGCATTAAGGAGGGGAACAATGTCTGTAACGACCATGCAAATGGTGACAATAGCAAGACACATTCTCAACCAAGAATATCCTTATATATTAGTCAGTCCAATAGAACCTCTCTTAACCAATCCCCTCATATTGACGCTTTCTGACGCCTCTGTAAATGTCACCTTTTTTCCAACCATTTGTGATAAATAGAGCATTTGCTCCATACGAACAAATGCATCACAGTGGTTTCAAAACTACACAAATGTTATGCTAATCTCTTGTAAATGCTCCTTTTTCAGTAGATTTATTGAACATAACATATCTTTAACATAACATATCTTTTATTCACCAATGCTACATATAAGACATATGACAACGTTATGATTTTAACTACATGTAACTGAATGTCACTCTCTGCTAGTCATGAAGTCTCAAGGAAATGTTACCACTGGAAAAATCTCAAGGGCAAATATATATTGTGCCTTTGCGTTTTCCGTTAACTTGCAGAGAGGTTACATTGGTAATACGAATAACATACAAATATATAAATCTGTCATTTGAGCAACACATCCTTAGAGAAATAGATACATATTATGTTTAATATCAGAATAGTGAGCTTACTTTGGCTATTGGGGAGGAGAGAATATTTTGTTGTTGGTTGTAATTTTTTGTTGTTACTGTTGTTGTATGCGTGTTTTTTTCTATGGAATTAACTCTTTCTTTGCAAAAGTTTGGACCAAGAAGAGTCCTTTCTCTGTAATCAGGATTGTTTAACCCTTTCCTCCATGAATATAATATATATATAATAGATAATGATAGCTAGTACCATGTATATTAATTAGATCTAGGTACATTTTTCTAATGGTATATGAATACGGGGATTTTGGATAATGGCAGAAACCGTAGAAGCATATCCGTAATATACAGTAAAACCTCTCTATAACGGCCACTAAATTACATAAAATAGTTTGTGTTAAAGGCAGGTGGCTGCTTAAAGTAAGGTGAAAGTAAAACAGAACGCTCCTATAGGAGCGTTCTGTTTTACTTTCACCTTGCTTTAAGCAGCCACCTGCCCTAAATACCAACTAATTAAGACACATTAGTGGCCGTTATAGAGAGGTTTTACTGTATCATCAAACAGAGCATACCCTAATCAGACGGATCCTATATATCTGGGTCTACTCTGTTTGCAAAGTCGTAGAAAGGCGTATGTATGGAGTAATGGGTAAGTAGTGTGGATATGGTTAAAACAAAGACGAACGAAGTTCTGCCTAAATGAAACTAGAGGCATAATTTAAAGACGTTTGGTCCAAAAATAGCCAATGAGAGAATGGGTTTAGCGACAAAAACAACTGAATGAATAAATAGACAGGGTATCTTTCACAATGCCAGCAAATGTACGAGTTATGCAGGAAACACACAGTCGACCGAACAGCACCATGACAAAAAAGAAGAAGAAGAGTAAATGTATAAGTCTATTAAAAGACAAAAAGAGACGCACAAAGACGTATTAGACAAATATTAGGGGGCAGCTCAAGTACCTCTTAGGAACGGCCAGTGACAAGCCTCACCCTAAAAACAGACAGTGTAAATAAATGTATTCCCTCTCCGACTAATATACAACAACCACTATGGCAAATAGTGTATCAATGACTGAGTTGCAATCAGAGTAATTGGGAAAATAATAAAGGGTCAGACAGAAAGACCCGATGTCCTCATTCCGTTTCCGGATTTTAGAGGGCCTCTTCATATAGAGTACTAAGGCTTTCCTGTCGGAATATTATTCTGGCATTTATAGGTTTGCTCGATTCTGTCCGTCCGTATGTCCGCGCTAACACTTCCTGTTTGTGTAACTACGAGAACAAAGGATATCTTGTTCTCATACATTTTGTGTGACTAATTTTAATTTTAGGTGGCTATTTTGGCAATTTTTCATTTTATGTGGCTATTTTGTACAAAAAATAGCTACATACACGCAATCTGTAAGAACGTCCGTCCGTCTGTCACGCTTTGTCCGTCGACCACGCTTCGTGTCCGGGCCATATCTCCTACAATGGTAGGCTAAAATCATTTTAACTCTACACACGGAACAAGCATGATGAGAGAAAGTGTCATGCACAACGGCCATAACTCTAGCATATACATTTTGGAGTTATTCCCCTTTTCCATTTTTTCTTGTCCGGACAATAACTCTTTATCTGCTAGTTCGAATTGATTTGAAACTTCACTTATGAAACAAGCATG
The DNA here is from genome assembly GCA_963576725.1 of Azorinus chamasolen. Taxonomy (NCBI): domain Eukaryota; kingdom Metazoa; phylum Mollusca; class Bivalvia; order Cardiida; family Solecurtidae; genus Azorinus; species Azorinus chamasolen. Next base: position 51,200,839 of record OY755235.1, read on the forward strand.
GTGAGACAAAGTGTCATGCACAAAGGCCATAACTATAGCATCAACAATTTTGGTGTTATTCACATTTTTCATATTTTCACGCGCTGTCCGTCTGTCACGCTTCGTGTCCGGGCCATATCTCATACAAGGGTAGGTCAAATTCATTATAACTCCACACATGGAACAAGCATAATGATAGAAAGTGGCATGCACAAGGGCCACAACTCTAGCATAAATGTTTTGAGTTATGCCCCTTTTTCATATTTTCTTGACCGGATAATAACTCTTTATCAATTGGCTCAATTGATTTGAAACTTCACATATGAAACAAGCATGTTGAGAAAAAGTGTCATGCTCAAATGCCATAACTCTAGCATCAGTATTCCCTCTTTTCATATTTTCACGCTCTGTCCCTCTGTCACACTTCGTGTCCGGGCCATATCTCCTACAGGGGTAGGCCAAATTCATTATAACTTCACACATATGGAACAGGCATGATGAGAGGAAGTGTCATGCACAAGGGTCATAACTCTAGCATCAATATGTTTAAATAGATGTGTAAATTAAATTGTTTTCAGGAATAACTTCTTTATTTCTCAACCAAACCCTATACTGTGACCACTCTTTAGAATCGTCTGGATGATTGCAGTATTTGGGTACGCACCTTTACGTACCTTTATCTGTAAACCTGTAAACGTAGCGATTGCTGGTATTGAGTACTTACACGTATTTTTGTTTTGTTTAAGTTTATTTTTCGAACAAAGATTAAACATGAAGATATTGAGACACTTTTAAAGTCAGACATTGTTTTTACCACTTTTAATTTGATCATAAAGTGAGAAACTTTATATTCATCTAAAGGTCAAATCTTGATAGAGTAATTTGTCCGAAATACCAATGCATTTATTTTCAGTAAAAGATGCTACCAGAAAATTGCAATATGTGAAACAAATTCTTCGCCGAACGGGTCATTTTTTTCCTTTTACATTTCTGTCTTAATTTGGCATGCAGACACTGCCATAACAACCGAGAGAATCAAACTATTCAAATCTATATATCCATGTTTTGCAAATTCTGGTTAAAAAAAGCCTGTATACCAGACTTCTTTAATAGCGTAATGAGATACTATTGTTTGGTCTAATGGCTACAAATGTCGTTCAAATGATAAATCCATCCCTGCAAAAGTTTCCAATTGAACCTTGAGACCGTCGAGGAAGATACGTCGTCTCCAATTATCGTTGATGCGATTGTAAAACAAGAGCCAATTTTTCTCTGATCACAAAATAAGAATATGTATGTAAAAACCAAAAATAGATTCTGGTACAATGAAAACCCTCTAATTCGGAAATTGCAAAAGAAGAATTTAGGTATTTTAGGCAGGTAATTGCTTAATGCAGGATGAAAGTCACACAAAAAGCTCAGTCGAGAGCTTTTTGTATGGTTTTCCACCTGCTTTAAGCTACTACCTGCCTTAAAGAGGGTCAATGATACTGATTTGAACACCCGGTTTAGAGAGTTTTACTATATCTGATTTTGGTGTAACCCTTTCCTCCATAGGCTATTTTTAGACCAAACCTCTTTGAATGAATCTGACGAAAAGGAGCATTAATTAGAGAAAAGGATGTTTTAAAAAAATTAAAGCTTGAAACCATTGTGATAAATTGAGCATTTGCTCCTATAGGAGCAAATGCTCTGTTTATCACAATGGTTTCAACAGGTGATTTTTACAGAGGCGTAGAAATGCGTATTTATGGAGGAAAGGGTTAAACCATCCTAGAGTGTTTCCGGTCAGCTGATTGGGTTCTAATGTTGAAAGGAAATGGACATTAGTCACGTATTTTATGACTTAAGACAATTAGCTTTCTGTATGGAAAGGCCTTAAGTTCCGAAATAATGAAAATCATGAAAACACGTTTATATGAAAGAAAGGGATAACCATTAACAATAATATCTTCTTGCAATCAAATCTGTTACAATTATGAAACAGCTCGGTCTTTATAAACCGTCCAGTTATTCAGCGGCTCATCTGCATCCAAGCTGTTTGCAAATGACTGTCAGGGTTAAGAACGGAGCGGAAATACAAAAAAAAACCCGAAACGAAAGAGGCACCCCAATTATAAGTATTATATAGTTATCTTTCTTTTTAGGCATAAGGTATCTGCAACAGTCGTTTAGTAAGAGGCTCCCCAATTATAAGTATTAGTCTTAGTAGATATCTTTCTTTTTAGGCATAGGGTTTTCTGCAAAAATTGTTTAGTAATACGAGTAAATATGACCTCACGTCATGCTCTAGTTAAAGATAAAGCCTCTGGCTAGTAATATGACTAAATATGACGTCATACTCTAGTTTAAGATAAAGCCTCTGGCTAGTAATACGAGTAAATATGACGTCATAATCTAGTTTAAGATAAAACCTCTGGGTCCATGCTTATAAAACTTTTAGTTGAGTCTGAGAACGTTCTCAAGCATTTGATTGGTCAGATTTGAGCCTTTGGCTCAAATCTGACCAATCAAAAGCTTGAGAACTCAAATCTGACCAATCAAAAGCCTGAGAACGAAACTCAGACTCAACTAAAAGCTTTATAAGCATTGACCCTGGCTGCCATTGAGCAAATCTTTGTTCACCTGTGCAAACAGTTTGATCCTGATGAATTGCTTGGAAACTCGACAACTCATCACGATCCGAACGTGTTGATACAATAAGGTTTCGCTATTACGACAACTTAAAAGAAGTAAAATTCTGCATTTGTTAAACAGGTGGAAGCTTAATGCAGGACAAGTGTTATGCAGAAAGCTCCCGTACGATGAGCTTAATTCAAATTCTGCATTAGTTTTGCTCTGCATTAAGCTACCACCTGTTTTACAGATTCTAATGATAGTGAATTAGAGAGAGTTTACTGTACTATGGCAAAGGTGGCCGACGCATGCTTGGACTCACCCATAGACCCCCCCCCCCCCCCACAAAAAAAAAAAAAAAAAAAAAAAAAAGTGATCGAAGTATGTTCAGCTAGCCTAAAACTATCTATTTGAACCCTTAACCACTCCGAAAAACAAGAAAAACACGACCTGGAAAAAAATTTCCTTTCGGGTCTATATATGTATTGATTATATAGACCCGAAAGGAATTTTTTTTCCGGATCGTGTTTTTCTTGTTTTTCGTAGTGGTTTAGGGTTCAAATAGATAGTTTTAGGCTAGTTGAACATACTTCGATCTTTTTTTTTTTTTTTTTTTTTTTTTTTTTTTTTTTTTTTTTGGGTGTGTGGGGGGGGGGGGGGTCTATGGATGAGTCCAAGCATGCGTCGGACACCTTTGTACTATGGCAAATTTTGCAGACGGCAATACGTGTCTGTGAAGGAGATAAAGCATCAGTTTAAGGTAATACAAACTCTTTGCACGCTAAGTAGCCTAACCATCTTCAGCAAAACCAGTCGTTTTCAATAATGCCAAAGTTTACTTTTTCGTCAATTATTTTTCAAATACGCAGTCACCGTTACTCCATGAACTATTCATGGCAAACTCCACCCATTATAAACGTACAGTAAAACCTCTCTATAACGGTATTTAATTAGTTGGTATTTAAGGCAGGTGGCTGCTTAGAGCAAGGTGAAAGTAAAACAGAACGTTCTGTTTTACTTTCACCTTGCTTTAAGCAGCCACCTGCCTTTAACACAAAATATTTGATGTAATTTAGTGGCCGTTATAGAGAGGTTTTACTGTATAACTAAATATTTTATACTGTTATATAACACAAGGGAATGCAGTACAAGTCCTTTAAACCGGGAGTCTGGTAGAGAAGAATTTAGATACTTTTTGACAGGTGGTTGCTTAATGCAGGGTGAAAGTCAGATGGGTTCATCCTAGAGGAGCTTTCTGCATAACTTTCACCCTGCATTAAGCTGCCATCTGTCTACAAGACCGATATTTATACTAAATTGAACATCCGGTTTAGAGGGGGTTTACTGTACATAATTTGTTTATTAACTCTTTCGCTGTCAATGTCGCATCTTTGATTAACTATGGAAGCAGTTTGGATTCAGATGAGAGACCGAGTAACTCGGCGTCTCATCAGGATCCAAACTGTTTGTTACTGTGACTATTTTTTGAAACAAAAATGAAGACAAATGGAAAAAATAAGAAAATTGTAACAGACGGCAAAGTTTTCAGACAACATTTGACAGCGAAAGAGTTAAACTTTAATTTGCTGAGCGTGACCTAATTAACATTTACCAATACTTTGGACTTGACGTTCAGTAACTCGCCGTTTCACCGCTATCCAAAATGTTTAGCGGTCGATGACTATTTTCTCAAAATCTTGAACGAATCGAAAGTGGGCAAACATTGCAACACAGAAGCATGCAGTAGAATATCTCCTAAGTGACCATTCATTTATCCCTTTCCTCGATAGGCTATTTTTAGACCCAACCTCTTTGTATAAATCTACCAAAAAGGAGCATTTACTAGGGAAAAGGAAATTTTAGAATTGTGTAGTTTTGAAACCATTGTGATGAATAGAACATTGCTCCTGTGGAGCAAATGCTCTATTTATCACAATGGTTTCAAAAAGTGACTTTTACAAAGGCGTAGAAAGGCATATTTATGGGGGAAAGGGTTAAGAAATACATGAGTCTGATAAGCAGACGATTGCTTAAATCAGAGCAAAACAAACACAGAAAGGTACTATCTGTATGGGCTTTCTGTTTTTTGACCTGCATTTGGGTACCACCTGCCTTACAGTCCCATAATTCGAGGTCGTTTTGATGGCCGCTTAAGACATGTTCTACTGTATATCAAATTTTACAGCATGAGTAAGGTGAAATGGATACTGAAAAGCAAACAAATTTATTGTTTTCTCATTTAATTTAGTTAGATGTTTCCTGCAGGCTTTTCGAACTTAATTGCAGATACACATGCTTAATCTGTGGTATTTGAAAGTCCTCAATTTCCGTGAATGTAGTACTTTGTAAATGGCTCCGACCAAACAAATGTGCAATAAGATTAGATTAAACCCTTCTCCTGCTGAATATTCATATATGAATACATCCATTATGAATACTAATTAGGTGACTCATTCTACATGCAGATCAAATGTATCCACTAGATTACCATGGCAAACAGTGCAGACCTCGAATACCGGATACAATCAGAATATTAGTAGAGAATAATTTAGATACTTTTAGGCAGGTGGTTGCTTAATGCAGGATGAAAGCAGACTTTCATCCTGCTTTAACACATTCCCTCATATGCTATTTTTAGATCCAGCCACTTTGAATAAATCTACCGAAAAGGAGCATTAACTAGAGAAAAGGAATTTGTTTGGAATTTTGTAGTTCTGAAACCATTGTGGTAAATAGAGCATTTGCTCCTAAGGAGCAAATGCTCTATTTATCACAATGGTTTTAAAAAGTGACTTTTACAGAGTCGTCAAAAGTCGTCAATATGAGGGAATGGGCTAATCTGCCAACTGTCTTCAATTCCGATATTTATACTAAATTGAACGTCCGATTTAGAAGGGTTTTTACTGTATTTGTAAATGCAGATATGTTCGTTATCAGCACGAGAAGGGCTAATCTAAACCTCTATCCCTGTAAAATGTCTTTGACGAGATGGATGATTGCTTTTGGGTGTATATCATTCGATCATCTAAATAATTATGCCACAGAATGAGCGAAGTTAATCAAGTCTTTCTGGCTACCATAGGGCTATCATAGGGCGGGTATTTTACACCTCGGTTAAAGAGGCTGAGTCTTTCTAGAATACGTTATGCTTGAATCTTTCACAACCCTTTATCTGTGAAAATATTCTTGTAAGAAATAATAACAGCGTGAACATTAATGAGCTGATTTTTTTTTGTTATGACACATACACACAGGACGTTTTGGGTGTGGGAGCTACTGTAGAATCAGATCTTTATCATTCCATAAGCAAACAGATTAGATCCTGATCGTATAGGAGCCGTCTGATCTTGGTATACCTTGTTTTGCAAACGCACGACAAGACGTCTGTATCTAGTGAAGGGTTAAACCTCGTCGAGATGGATGATTGGTCTTAATAAACAGATACAGTAAAATCTCGAGTATTCGAACACTAAAATACGTATATCAATATCGATCTTTAATTAAAACAGGTGGCAGCTTAATGCATGGTGAAAGTCATGCAGAAAACGCTTCTAGGAGCTTTCTGCATGACTTTCACCATGCATTAAGCAACCACCTGCCTAAAAGGGTCTACGTTCTTCTATACAAAAACAATCGAATAATCGAGATTTTACTGTATGCAACAAATGAATAAAGTTGATTAAATATTCCTGGCCATTATAGGGTGGATATCTTTACAACTCAGTTGCAGATGAATCTTTTTAGCAAATATTATTCTACAGATTCCCTTTACCTGGTGAATATTCATGTAAGAAATAATGGCTTCATGAATATTCAATGGCTGATTTTTACAATGGCATATAAACACAGGATTTCTTTTGATGCTCTCAGAAACTATAGAATCAGAACTATACTATTCCATAAGCAAATAGAACAGACCCTGATCAGGCGGCTACTTGCAAATGCGTCAAACGACGTCTCTATCAAAAGGTTAACTCACTCTCTCCTATATGCTATTTTGGACCCAACCTCTTTGAATAAATCTACCGAAAAGGAGCATTAACTATAGAAAAGGAGAATTTTAGAAGTGTGTTGTCTTGAAACCATTGTGATAAATAGAGCATTTAACCCTTCGCTTGCTATTCACGTCAATATACGTACCTGTAAATAGTGAAGACCCAGATGAGACAGCTCCTGCAGGAGCTGTCTCATCTGGGTCTGCACTATTTACAACTTCATTGTGCAACCAGTGCACTCCACAGCAGTGATTGCACAGAGAAATACTTGTACACAGTGAAGATATATGTAATTATACAACAGGGCATGGGTAAAGAAGGAGAAATGTCTTTTAAAATTCAGCAAGCGAAGGGCTAATATAGCATGCGGTTGCTTAATGCAGAGCAAACGTAATGCAGAAAGCTCTTATACATTTTACCTGCATAAAGCTACCACATGTCTTACAGACCCATACTGTGATGGCCGCTTAAGACAGGTTCTACTGTATAAAAATGCAGCATATTAATATTCGCGAATGTATTATTACTTATACGTGTATTCATGGTGTACAGTAGATCCCCTCTAAACCGGAATTATAGTAGAGAACATTTAAACACTTTTAGGCAGATGGCTGCCTAATGCAGGGTGAAAGTCACACAGAAAGCTTCTTAGAGGAGCCTTCTGCGTGGCCTTCGCCCTGCATTAAGATGCTACCTGTCTCCATGGCCGATTTGTATACTAAAATGAACAGACGGTTTAGAGGCATTTTACTGTAGATGCTTTCATCTTTCAATGATTAATACGACCAGAGATTGTTGAGATGGTCTCATTTTCCATTCCCACATTATACCGAGAGTGCAGCAATAATCATTTGTTACGAATACAAAATGTAATATGATATAACCCAGGAAATATCTTAGATCATCTATAAAGCAGTTGCAACAGAATTTGCAAACATATCAGATGTACATTATACAATCCGTTGCAGCTAGATATGAACCATTATAGTAGAAGAAAAATGGCCAGGCCTTGGTAGAAATGTTTAATACGCATGCACGATCCGAAATCAAATTTCCTTTGAATTGTCATTGTCGCCCTGCGGGGCGACTATATGGACTTACGATATATTTGGCTCATGGTAGAAGCAGTCGTTTCTATAACGTTGAAGAAAGGAAAATTTACTTGATTGTGCAATGCAGATCATTTATACCGATCGATTAAGAGTATGAATACTATATCATAGGTGATGAAATAAAACTATATTTTTGTATATCTTTTTGTATTATTGAATTAAGAATGAATACATTATTGATACTAAATAGCCGATTATTTCGAATTTTCGATGCAATAGTCTTGCCACAAGTGTTGTGGAAATATTTCAGTAAATGCACAGTCCAATGTATTGTTTTTGATTTAAAGCTAGTTTTAAGAAGTAGCGTATATTGCTTTTAAAGTTTGGCCCACTAGAGTAAAATCCTACAAATCAATGTTTTAGTTTATTATCGACTTGAAGCCAGTCCGATATCGACAACTTCGTAACAAAGAAATATTTTGCTTTACAATTTCGAAACAGAAAGAAATAAGGTCAGCTGTTATTGAATACTTCGTGCATTGTGTTTTTCTAACCAAACTGTAAACGGATTGTCCTTGATAAATTGACTTGCTGCTTTAAATTACCACATTGAGTGGAACGTTAGTCTTTAGTTCAACGACTGGTCGAAATTAATCTAAAATTATAACAGAATTCAAAGTACTGAAGGTGCTCGTCTGGAGCTCGTTTTCTAAACGTTTTGCGTCAACCCTTCCCTGTTGCATATTCACGTAAGAAATAATGCCACCATGAATAGTTATTAGCTGAAGTGTTTATAATGGCAGGATTATTTTGGTATCGGTAGAAACCAGAGTCGAGCCTATTATAATTTCATAAGCAAATAGAGAATATCTTGATCAGACGTACAGCTCCTCTAGGAGCTGTCTGATCTGGTCTACTCCAAAAAACACGTTTACATGAGGGAAACGATAGCTGTTCAACAGCACTTTCTTTTAGTGCTAATTTTACAGAGGAGGGCGAAGTGTTTGTTACATAGATAGATAAATTTATTTCAATAATGTGCAAGTAACATGGTTACAATAGCAATTTAAATTAAATTAAAATATTTCTTTCTTACGGAGTGACCTCCGTTAAACAGGTAGTGTCCTTTCTGCTCTTCCAAGAAAATTAACCTATTTATTAACACAAGATACTGAAATATAAAATTTTAATAATATAGCCACTAGCTCGATTCAAACAGACACTTTAATTCCACTTTAATTTCATTCATTCTCAGTGCTATTTAATATTTCATACTGCTGTTGTTTAATGACAATTAAATTCCAAATCTATGGACTTTCCTTTAAATTGGAACCAAAACTTAATTCGTCAAAACCTCAATCAATGATTAACCTGCATGGATTCTTTTAAACCATCTAAGTGATCATAGTCAGGTTAATATTTGATCTACACATTATTAATTTACTTGTCACACAGCTGAAGTAACAAGACACACTACTTAGACAATAAGTCTAAAGGTAACACAAATATCTTGTTCATATTACATTTCCACGTCTTAATGCTCAATTATTATTATCCACTGTTCAGTAATAGGCGACCTTTGATGCTTCGCAACAATAATTTGCTTGTAATTATTAGAGAGACTTTACTGTAGAAGGGTCAAGTAGTAGTCGAATTGTCCTGAATCAGAGGTCCAGACAGGGTGCGTAAATCTTAACATTTTCAAGAATAACTCCTTTATTTCTCCACCAAACTGTATGTTGTGACCACTCTTTAGAATCGTTTTTCACAATCATCTCGGAGAGACGATTCTAAAGAGTGGTCACAACATAAGATTTAGTGGAGAAATGACGACTTTAGTATCTGAGTATGTACATTGGACTGTTGCTCTGGTCCTGGATAATTGAAACTGTTGCTTTACTTCTAGTGAAAAGAAGGAAAGACAGACAGATGCTAAACAAATGAAAATGTGATGTGTTGAAATTATAGGAGCTCTCTGACAAGGGTCTGCATTATTTGCTATATGTACTTGTATCATTTTTTGCCAAAATCCTCAAATGAAAACAATGAGCCGTTTAGGACGAGTTTACCTGATTATTATGGGATTGAATGGATTAACCCTTTACTCCACAGAGCAACAGATACACGTGCGTGCTCAGATACGTCATTTCTCCAACAAACCCTATGTCGTGACCACTCTTTAGAATCGTCTCGAAGAGACGATTCTAAAGAGTGGTCACAACATAGGGTTTGGTGGCGAATTAAAGGAGTTATTCTTGAAAATGTTTTAGTTTACGCGTCTTATCTGGAGCTCTGCTCCGTGAATATCCATGGCAGTTTGCACCTATTATAAATAGTAATTAACTAATTGTTTCAAATTGTTATATACATGTAAGATATGTGAATACACAACTGTGTCAAATTGCATAGAATCAGATCTAAGATATTGTATAAGCAAACAGAGCAGACCCTGTTCATACAGGAGCCGTCTGGTCTGGGTATATGCTATATGCGAAGACATGAAAATGAATCTATGTTGAGTTAAGGATCTCCTTGTTTATTTCAGTAAATCTACATTTCAGACACTCTGGTGGAAATTAATTATTGGTTTTGATATATTTTAAGTACAGTAAATCTTACATATCAGATGGAGACGTTGAATGAAGTTTCAAAATAAAAAATGAATTCTCGAATAGATATTCAGTATCAGTGTTTTCTTCTTTATTTCCACAAGTGGTAAATCTAAAATCACCTTGCCTTAAGCAGCCACCTGCCTTTAACACAAAATACTTGATATAATTTAGTGGCCGCTATAGAGAGGGTTTACTTTAGTACAGTTGACCCTTTACCTGATAGAAACACCCTGTTAGACCTTTGCAAACAGAGTAGACCCGTATCAGACAGCTCCTGTAGGAACCACCTGATCAGTATTTGCTCTATTTGCTTATAAAATACTATAGATCTATAGTATAACCTCTCTATAACGGCCACTAAATAACATCAAGTAGTTTGTGTTAAAGGCAGGTGGTTGCTAAAAGCAATGTGAAAGTAAAACAGAACCCTCCTATAGGAGCGTTCTGTTTTGCTTTCACCTTGCTTAAGCAGCCACCTACACTAAATACCAACTAATTAACACAATTTAGTGGCCGTTATAAAGAGGTTTTGTAATTCTACAATTTCTATCATGATCGAAAATCCTGTGTTTATATGCCATTACAAAAATGCAGCTAGTAAATATTCATGACGTCACCATGAATATTCATCAATGTACAGAACATGTCAACGATTCTGATAATGGGTTGACATATCGAAACATGCCTGTTGCTCAACCAATCGTCGAATCCGTTATGATCTTCGCAAACATACAGGATCCAGATAAAATACCGAGTAACTACATCGCTAGTGAGAGTTCAGATCGTTGAACACACTGAGGAAATTGAAGAAAACTCGACTTTAAAACCAGTTTTAACCCTTCGCTTGCTATTCACATCAATATACATACCTGTAAATAGTGAAGACCCAGATGAGACAGCTCCTGCAGGAGCTGTCTCATCAGGGTTTGCACTATTTACAAGTTGATTGTGCATCCAGTGCATCCATTGCACTCCACAGCAGTGATTGCACAGTGAAATACGTGTACACAGTGAAGATATATGTAATTATACAACAGGGCATGGGTAAAGAAGGAGAAATGTCTTTTAAAATTCAGCAAGCGAAGGGTTAACAAAAGATCACAGTAACAGATAGAGGTGCGTATTCAACTACTAAACTCTCAATTTCTCCACTAAACCCCGTGATGTGACCACTATCTAAATCCCTCTCTTCGAGACGAATCTAAAAAGTGGTCATATCATAGGGTTTGGTGGAGAAATAGAGAAATAAATGAGTTATTCTTGAAAATGTTTTAATTTACGCATCTTATCCGGTTTGAACGAAGCTTTCGTAAGTCCTAATCTACGCCAATCGCTACTACTCGTACTCGGTTATACTATATTTACTATACTACTCCGAGTATATATACTACACTACTCGTACTCGGTTGTACTATATTTACTACACTACTCGTACTCGGTTATACTATATTTACTACACTACTCGTACTCGGTTATACTATATTTACTACACTACTCGTACTCGGTTATATTATATATACTACACTACTCGTACTCAGTTATACTAAATTTACTATATTACTCGTACTCAGTTATACTTTATTTACTATACTACTCGTACTTAGTTATACTACATTTACTATACTACTCGTACTCGGTTATACTATATATACTATACTACTCGTACTCGGTTATACTATATTTACTATACTACTCGTTCTCGGTTATACTATATTTACTATACTACTCGTACTCGGTTATACTATATATGCTATACTAGTGGTACTCGGTTATACTTTATTTACTATACTACTCGTACTCGGTTATACTATATTTAGTTACTATACTACACGAGTATATATAATACACTACTCGTTCTCGGTTATACTATATTTACTATACCACTCGTACTCGGTTATACCATATTCACTATACTACTCGTACTCGGTTATACTATATTTACTATACTACTCGTACTCGGTTATACTATACATGTATTTACTATACTACTTGTACTCGGTTATACTATATTTACTATACTACTCGTACTCGGTTATACTATATTCACTATACTACTCGTACTCGGTTATACTATATTTACTATACTACTCGTACTCGGTTATACTATATTTACTATACTACTCGTACTCGGTTATACTATATTTGCTATACTACTCGTACTCGGTTATACTATATTTACTACACTACTCGTACTCGGTTATACTATATTTAGTTACTTTACTACACGAGTATATATAATACACCACTCGTTCTCGGTTATACTATATATACTACACTACTCGTACTCGGTTATACTATATATACTACACTACTCGTACTCGGTTATACTATATTTACTATACTACTCGTATAGCTAAAGTTGTCACCACAGTCTTGCGTGTAGCAATTAAGATTAATTTTATACGACAGAACTTATCGTAACAATCGCAACTTCCAGTCGTATGATCTTTAGTACCAGAAGCATATTGCCAGCTTTCGTAGATGAAATGTATTAAGCGGCGAAAGGGCTAATGGGAAAATAATATCTGATAACGTATTGACATATTGCAACAGCCATGTGCTGTCTAATGGAAATAAATTTCTTGGAATTGTCATAGTCCGTCAAAGCAAACACATCCTATAAAATCATGACCACAGGACAAATACAGCTCACGTTCGTCCAATAAAATCACGACTACAGGACAAATACAGGTCACGTTCATTTCGCCTAGAACAAACACATACACCTTGGCATTTCATTACTAGACTAGAATAAGGATTGCTCCCAACAGTATTCATGATTGAAACGCATTGTCACCGAATTGTCTGACATGAATTACAATAACAATGAAACTGACCCTCACCTCGCTATACGACACCCGACTCGCATTTGCAAACAGCTTGGATCCAGATGAGACGTCAAGTAACCCGGCGTCTCATCTGAATCCAAGCTGTTTGGCACTTGATCAATTTGGTCGAAGCGGAAGTAGTAAATATTGCACCAATTCCAAAATCTGAGCAGACATTTTTTTCTCAGCAGAATAAGTGTTAAATCTTTCGGCGCCAATGTCGCATGTTGGCACCATTGAAAACAGTGCAGTCCCAGGTCAGATGCCGCCTTTTCAAGGCGGCATCTGACCTGGGAATTCACTGTTTTCTGTATTATTTTAGCCCAAGCATACAGGTTTTTAAAAACAAATGTTTTACTAATATACCTTTATTATTAGTTTAGAATAATATTTAATATGAAATTATTATTGCAGACGATACTTTTAAATTTGGCGCTAAAAGAGTTAAAATAGATAGATTGCAATGTTTCAATGTGACTGATGATATTGACTTGAAATGATTAATTTTCATCTTGCATGCATCGGTGCATTGAGTTAAATAAATTATCAGAAATAATATCCAACCATATATGTCATTTAAGATGTCATGAGTTATGGTATCCCCTCTCCAAATCTGAAATTTGCTTCTCTCACACCGTTTAAAATAGTGTGCATTTACATTCTTCGTTTTAAAATTCCATAACAACTCTGTCTCATTTAATTCATGTACGAATATTCTCTAAAGAGGAACACACGCAAACAGGGACTCTCAAGATGACATAGATCATGGACGAGCACTCTGGTCTAGGTCGGTACTATTCGCTCCATAAATTACTTTGCAAATGTCTTATATAGCAGCGACACGCGTGTATGGTTGAATCATTATAATACGTGTGTGAGTACGTGGAAATAGACATCTACGGAATATTGAAAATAAATAAATAAATGGTAATTCTAATTTATAGCATATTCCCTGTTAAATATTTGTAATAGCAAAGGTTCGTATATACACTAAGGCTTCTCATACTAACCGCAGCGTTTGCAAACAAATTGGACCCAGATAAGATCGCCGAGTAATTCGACCCCTCATCAGAAGCGAAGATGTTTGACACTCAGCCAGTGTTTTCTTAACCCATTTGCTCCCACGATCCCATATATGGGACGTAGACAACCAGTGTAGACTCTGATCAGACGCCGCATAATGCGTCTGATCAGTCTACACTGTTTGCTGATAGGAAATTCAATATAAAACAAAACAAAAATGAAAATTAAGACCAGACATCCCTTAGATAAAAGATAGACTTATACAATATATAAGCATGGAAGAATCCACTGGGAGAAAATGGGTTAAAGTCCTGAACGCCTCGGAAGTCAGTAAATAGCCGCGCAGACACTGTTTCTTCAGCATTAGAAGGGTTAACTCGTTTCCTCCCATTGACGCCTTTTGACGACTCTATAAAATCTCTCTTTTTTCAAACTATTGTGATAAATAGAACAATTGGTCCATAGGATCAAATGTTCTATTTATCAAAACGGTTCCAAAACTACACAATTCTAAAATATTCATTTTCTCTAGTAAATGCTATTTTTCGGTTTATTTATTCAAAGAGATTGGGTCTAAAATAGTCTAGGGGGAAATGGGTTAACATATGTCAGTCAACTCATTTGGGATACTCACAATTCTGACAGACTTGGATAGCTTGCAAAGTCTCCAACTGAAACCTGTTTTATCCCCGCTCCACTGAAATACCTGAAATAATATAAAGCAATCATTGATAAAGCGAGTCTACAACCGCTACCCTTTATAATCAATTGCAATATTGCTGTCTGGGTTCCAAAATTTCACTTGGACGAATTAATTTCATATACTATTTTTGTGACAGATATCGTCATACATATTGTATAATAATGTTCAAATCGAATTCTGCAGTACACATTTGTAGTCAAGAACCAAATGGTGTTTGTTTTTTTGTTTTTTAAAAATGGCTTCTTGACATTAACCCATCTCGACCGGACTCGCATTTGCAAACAATCGCAAGTGTAATTTCATATACACAATTGGATTTCTTTACACGTCATACGCACTTTGTACCGTAGTATCAAATTGTCTTCTCCGATTTCAGTATTCCAATAACACATAAAGACATGATAAAGTCATCCAATCCTTTGAACCATTTCCTGATAGAGACTCCTTTACAAAAACAAAGTAAACCCGGATCAGATATCACTTTTAGGGCCATCTGAGTAGGATTTGCTGTGTTTGTTTTTGTCATAATATAGATCTGATACTGTAGGTTATACTATGGTAATTGTTTTCTTGTTCATAATACCATTATAACAATTCAGCTAATTAATATTCCATAAATATTTATTTCATGAATATTCATGAGGTAAATGTTTAACCTCTGAGATCATACATGATTTCTACCCTTTTCAGAAATTGTTAGTTATTATTGTAAACCATTGTTTGCTCTTCTTGGACATGTTTTGTTGTGGACCTTGCACGATAAACATCTACCAAAAACTCCGTAAAACTTGCTAGTTTTGCAAAACCCTTACTATGCGAGACACGAGTCACTAATGTCCTTTGCAAACAGTGTAGACCCACATGAGAGGGTTCATAGAGGAGCACTCTCATCAGGGTCTGCACTGTTTGTCATGGTACACTTTCCTTTAGAAATATCCCTAAATATTCACTATAAGAATGACCTGTTTCGGTTTTGGGATATTCCATTTGAAAAAGTCAGCGTTATAATGGTTAACCCTTCGCCTGATAAGTGCGATCTGAATCGCATTTGCAGATAGCTTGGATCCAGATCTGACGCCGAGTAACTCGGCGTTACATCAGGATCCAAGCAGTTTGACACTTGGTCAATAGTTTCTCAATAGTTTGAACGATTTTAAAGTAAATATTATAGTACATCTGAGTTTGAACAAATTCATTTTTTCAGCTGACTTAGGGTTAAGTCAGTCTTAACCCTTTCCTCCATAGGCTATTTTTAGACCCAACCTCTTTGAATGAATCTACCCAAAAGGAGCATTTACTAGAGAAAAGTAAAATTTTAGAATTTTGTAGTTTGAAACCATTGTGATAAATAGAGCATTTGCTCCTATAGGAGCAAATGCTCTATTTATCACAATGGTTTCAACAGGAGATTTTTACAGAGGCGTAGAAATGCGTATTTATGGAGGAAAGGGTTAAAAGTGTACTGATCATACATTATGTACAATTTATTGTAGTTACACATCTAAAATTCTAGAAAGAGGAAATCTTTATTTATCACTGAAAATAAAAGTGTTTTACCATACCGACCAATAAGAAAACATAACTGGGCACCACTGGTCCTAATGGATTGTAATTATTTTCTTACAGTGCGAAGCCTGGTAAATATTCTTCAGGAAGCCACAGGAAATCAACACGAATCAACCCAACAAGGAGAGCCACACAGTACTTTTCTTTCATTAATCTTTATCCTGCTGAGAAAAGTTATTTCGATAGAAAATGTGTTCTAAATCTGACTTCCATGTATTTCCAAAAACCTTACCAGAGTATTAAATAATCTGGGTCCATATGAAACGACGAGTCACTCGGCATCTCATTAGGATCGAAACTATTTGCAGAGGGAACTACTAATTGTCTCACTGCATGTTAGCAGTAAAACCTGTCTTCTGAAAGAAATTGTGATAGAAATTGAATACACTACGATGTTTTATGGCTTCGAATAATGTCTTAAATCATTTAGAGTAACATCGTCTCAGCAAGATGTCAGGAATTATTATTGGAGACATCAGAAGATTTCGCCCATATTTCCAGTTCATTTGGTTTGGAATATGGTCCACCACGTACATCCATGGTAGATGAAAGCCATGACTTTTTACGATAGTGTAGACGTACTCGAAGCTATTTGATTTTAAGTTTCAGTCCCTTGTTTCTTTAACCTTATCCCTCTGTCTGCGGACCGACTGGCATTCACAAACAACAGCTTTGATTCAGATGAGACGCCAAGTAATTCGGCTTCTCGTTAGGACCCTGGCGGCTTGAATATTGGCCCATAGATTCTCAAATGCTTAATCGAATCGGACATACCCAAAATTTAACTGATCCAATTTCAGTTGTTTTACAGCAGGGTTTAGGATATAACTGTTTCCGCTTCATTACTGCTTTGGAAATACAGTAAAACATCACCTCTATAACGGCAACTAAATTGTGTTAATATGTTGGTATTTAGGACAGGTGGCTGCTTAAAGCAATGTGAAAGTAAAACAGAACGCTCCTACAGGAGCGTTCTGTTTTACTTTCACCTTTCTTTAAGCAGCCACCTGCCTTTAAAACAAAATAATTGTTGTAATTTAGTGGCTGTTATAGAGAGGTTTTACTGTATTACCATTAGTATATATTTTTTATCTAGAAACTGTTGCATATATGAGCATCACCGAAGTGACTGAAGTTGCGTTATTTTCAGATCTACGCTGAGTCGATCAAAATCTTTTTTAGTATCTTATTCAAAATGTATCGAATTTTACAAATACGGTAAAACATCGTGAATTCGAATGTTTAGAGCTTTCTGTATGACTTTCATCCTGCATTAAGCTACTTACTTAAGTGAATGTTCGAAATGATGAATAAATATGCCTTTCTATAGCACTGTAAACATAGTAGACTCATATCAGATGACTTCTGTAGTAGCTGTCTTATCGTGGTCTGCTGTGTTTAGTTTTTGAATTACTAGGATAAAAAATTACTGTACAATTAAATATTAATATATTCATTATTTCGTTCATGTATATTCATGGAGTAAAGGGCTAACGTTAAGCCGGATACATGTAAGCTCCTTATACAGACATCATCCTTATTAATTGTCTTCTTATTCTTCGTTAGAACTATATTCCATTTAGAATCAATTAAAAAACGGCGTCTCAACATTATTAATTATGGATGTAAATGTTTACACGTTTGATGCCATTTAAGGACGCTTTGAAACGGTCTATATTTAATATTGAAAATTGGAATTAACTGTAATTAAGTTAAATCGATCAACATGAAGCAGCAAAATAGCGACGATAATATGCTAAATATAGTATGCCCGAATTTATAGGCATACTGGTTTTATTTTAAAATACACTTACATGTTATTTATCACGTGCTCAATAGAATGATATCTTAACCCTTACTGTACGGGGCACGAGTCGCTTATGTCCTTTGCAAACAGCGTAGACTACACAGATGTGAGGGTCCTCATGTTACACTTTTCTTTAGAAAAATCCTTAAATATTCACAATAAACTTGGCATGTTTTAATTTTTGAATAGTCAATTTCAAAATTCAGCGTTGGAAGTGTTAAAATCTCATTTTGATATATTCGACAGAATAAAACCTTAATGTCTCATTTATCATATACCCAATATCAAAGCTATATACATATTCAAATTAGGTCGCGAATAGCGGAATAAATATTAACACTTTACTCCATGAATATTTATAAAAAGAATGATGACGTCATTAATTTATTAGATTAATTTTTAAAATGGCGTATTAACTCGTGATCTTTTGCCAATGGAGACATTGTAGAATCCGATCTCTATTACTCCATAAGCAAATACAGAAGATCCTGATTAGACGGCTCCCTGAGGAGCCGTCTGATCTGGGTCTACTCTTTTTGCAATGTCATAGACATGCGTATTCATGGAGTAAAGAGTTAAAACTTAACCATACAGTACAGCCTGAATGGGGTCCACTAGCCCTTGTTGGTATAATACGAACGATAACACTGGCAATGCTAAAATTTTAGAGTGGTATAGTCCATCAGTGGTTAACTATAGAGTCTACTGAGTATGAAAGGGATGAAACTTGGTAGAGGAATGACAAACCATTAAGAATCTGTTCAGAGGGCTTCTCCAGGTCTACACTCTTTGCAAATGAAAGCGCATAAATGTCCTGCATTCACAGTTTTACAGCAAAGAAATATCAGAACTGGATTAGATTTACATTTGAGATGTCGTCCTAGGTTGATACAGTAAAAGATCTCTATAGCAACAACTCAATGAAACAACATGGCAATATATCAGAGAATGTGATTGCTTAATGCACAAAGAAAGTAATGCATAAAGCCCCTATGGGAGCTTTGTACATAACTTTAGTTTTGCATTAATATAACACATGTCTTTCAGATTTCTGAATTAGATCTCCTTTTGGCGATGGCTTTAGAGACGTACTTCTGTATTTACACCGCTAACAAGCAAATGCTGTTTGTCAGATGTCTCCCACCTCATTACATGTAAATTGTCACACTCGGTCCTTTGTTGATTTTGATGAGCAGTTGGTGTCTCATTGAGGAATGATCGATAAAGGATCTAATATCTAAGAGGTGAACTCTTTGGGCTGCTGTTGTGTTTTATTGACCCCAGGGTAAAGAGACTACGATTGAACTATGTAGATTGTTTCATCTTCATCAATATATCATTTTCTGTCTGATTGATATGTAAGTCCTAACTGATATTTAAGTCATTAAGAAACATAGATCTGACGCACGTGGTTCTTTCTGAATACACAAATAGATAAAACAATACCTAAAACAGCCTTTTATGAATGTAGTTTGCAGCGCAAATTGGCGTCTCTGCAAAGAGTGCCATTTACATCAATTATAAAAAACTTTCCCAATATAGAAAACAAAATGTTCAACAGTTTGGATGAGGCACCGACTTACTCGATATTTACGCTAGATCCAAACAGAGTCATGAAAACACTGCCCGTGACATACTAAAGGTCATGGATTTACATTTCATATCAATACTTGCCAATTTCATATCAAGGCTTGCCATATATAAGCGAAAATTACTTTCTCCTTGAAATTGTTCCACTTGTAACGGGCACACATAATTGTGTCAAATTAGAAAACATACAAGTCATTTCTCTCTTGGATAATATTGTTCTGGTCAAAGCTGTCGTTATGTTGTCACCAATTGAGAAAAAAATGATAGAATGGATGCCGTATATTCTATCTTTGTTCAGCCTAGTTAGGTTAGACGTGATTTGTTCAAGAGGAAGTTTGCCTTCCATGTAATAACCTGTACATGTACTGTGAAAAAGATGTTGACGAACTCGCCTGTATCCTGCTTGACATTATTGTCGCAGGCATAAAGGGTATGATACTAGTTGTCATTTGAGATAAAAGAAATTTAAAAAATGGACAAGTCCAGGATATAAAACTATTGGACGAGTCCAGGAGATAAAGCCATTGGATGATTCCAGGATTTAAATATATTGGACGAGTCCAGGATATAAAACTATTGGACGAGTCCATGATGTAAAACTATTGGACGAGTCCAGGAGATGAAACCATTGATTTGAATCTATTGGACGAGTCCAAAAAGATACATATATTAGACAAGCCCAGAAACATATATAAAGCCCGACTTTAGAGCGCTTCATAATTTTATTTCTGGACGAAATGTAAAACATGACCGTTTCGAGAATACCCAATGCGCTACTTTAATGGAAAACGAAAATATTACAGAAGACTTATTTATTTTGAAGATCACTATATTAATCATTATCGCCTCGTATCATAGAATCATTATTTCTTACATGATTATTCATGAGGTAAGTGGTCAACGGGATTCTACTGTACTGTTCTCTACTCGTATATCGATAGTATATAACATTCCTAGTGCTTAATTCACAATGTGGGTTTTCGTCCACTGTTTTGCAATGTGCTGATTGGCATACAGTAGACTCCCTCTAAAGCTAAAGCGACAACTTAATCCTTTACTTCACGATTGTCCATCATGAGTTTAATTGGATAACAGTTTATACTGACATATAAACACAGGAAGTTCAGGGTCCATGCTTATAAAACTTTTATCTGAGTCTGATTTCGTTCTCAAGTTTTTGATTGGCCAGGTTTGAGCCTTTGGCTCAAATCTGACCAATCAAAAGCTTGAGAACTCAAATCTGACCAATCAAAAGCTTGAGAACGAACTCAGACTCAACTAAAAGCTTTATAAGCATGGACCCTGGTCATGAAAGAAACTGTAGAACTATATTATGCCATAAGCAAACAGAGCAAACCCTGTTTGCAAAGTCATGAAATAAGGTAACTGGTTCATGAAAAAACAATGACGACTTTGATAACAGATGGTTGCTTAATGCATACGAAAATAATACAAAAACACCTCTAAGATCTCTTTAGGGGGAGGGGGTA
Source organism: Azorinus chamasolen (assembly GCA_963576725.1). NCBI lineage: Eukaryota > Metazoa > Mollusca > Bivalvia > Cardiida > Solecurtidae > Azorinus > Azorinus chamasolen. The sequence continues at coordinate 51,222,100 of OY755235.1, forward strand.
ACCATACTTTGCAAATCCAAATTTGCCATAAAGATTAATGAGTAGTTTGTTTAAAAAGAATATAAAGATTCCACGCAAGATGGAATCGTGACAGTTTGGTGATTTCGGATAATTGTTCATTAATTTACCCTTTAAATGTGAATTCAGGTGTACTTGGATCAGCAAACAGTGTTACCCAAGATCAGAGGGCTATTAGAGGTGTGCTTTGGTTAGGGTCTGTATTGCTAGTCATTAAAAGCCCCCTCGATAATGCAGCTATTATGTATTGTATGGACTCGGCCGTTTAACACAGATGGGTCGTTATGTATATTTAGCATTCAAATGGTTAAAACACTATATGAAGCCTTAATAAGTAAAATGTACATTAGAGTAGTGGCAGGACACTTTACTGGCACATGTTTCATCACTTTGCCACACGATGTATGTCATCTGCTAATATTATCGTTGGTTTCTGGGTACATGCTTATAAAGCTTTTTAGTTGAGTCTGAGTTTGTTCTCAAGCTTTTGATTGGTCAGTTTTGAGCCATAGAACGAACTCAGACTCAACTAAAGTTTTATAAGCATGGAACCAGATTTCAAATTTGAGTTTTCTTCAGTTTTTTACCCAAACATAAAATATTGCCATCCACCAGTATAGAACCTGATTAAACACCAGATTATTCGGTATCATCTCTTGATTCAAATTGTGTGTAAAGGTTTATAACAGTTTCAAATATGGATGCATTATATTTAATTATTTCGCTGCCAAATATTCTTGTCTGCAAAATTGGTCGTCTCCTCAATTTTGTTATATATTTGAATGTTCATCTTATTTGTTTAAACCCATAATAATAACACCAAAGAGTTTGGATCCTAATGAGACACATCTCGGCATCTCATTTGGATACAAACTGTTTGCATAGGCAATCGCAGATTCGTCATTGGCAGCGAAAGAGTTAGTGAAATAAGAGCTTTCTTGCATTATTTTTTTGTTGTCTTACTGTATAATGACTATCTAAGGATTCTGGAAGAAGCCTCTAACCATTAGAAAATATTTTGAAATCCATTAACACTTATCCCGCTTTTAAAAAGCAATTTCTTTTCAAATTTGGTAAAATCATGTGCACTATTGTCTGCTTCCGATTCAATCAAGCTTTCGAGGAACTACTGACCGAGTGTCAACTAGCTCAGCGTTTGGCCACAGATGGAACTGTAGAATCATATATCTATATTAGTTCATAAGCAACTAGAGCAGACCATGCTCAGACGGCTCCAATAGGAGCCGTCTGATCTGGGCCAAATCTGTTTGCAAATGCGTAGAAAGGCGTATTTATGGAGAAAAAGATTACAATCCTAACTCTGAAATGTTCCGTTGTCATTTGATTATAACAGTTGAAACATTTGCAGCGATAACCCTTTATCAATTATTCCTTGGTTAATACCTTTTTAATGTAATTAAACTAATTATACCTTTTTAATGTAATTAATATTCATAATACCATTAAATTTTACATGAATATTCGTAATGCTATCATGTAATCCATGCTTTATTCCATTATGCTTTTAAACAAGTACATGTACGTTCTTTTGGAGATTTGGCGTATTGCTCTTGTGTATATATATATTACTTGATATGAACCCATATTCATAACTTACTAACATAGAGTTGTGACCTTGCAAAATCACTTGATATATATCTGCACAGCTACACTCAGTGCATGTTTAATAATTACCAGTTGGGAGCAACGACAAAGTTCTAAGTCTTTGTGTATCTTAAAAACATCGATGTTTGTGCACGGTATCTTAATAAAGATACATGACCCGTCTGTTATAACAAACACCAATAAAACAACATAATGGCGGAGGAGCCTGGTCAAACATTGACCTAATATTGACCTTTTTGCAATGGTGAGTGCTTGTATTCTCCAGTGGTAATATACTAATCTTAACGTAATGAACCTTTTGCTCTATGCAAACTCTATGTAAGACATAATAACATCATACATATATATTGGATGAATGTTACAATTGTATATGAACACATGACTTTTGGCCTTGCCAGAAACTATACTATTCCATAAGCAAACAGGACAACCCTGGTCTGATATCGGTCTTTTGTTTGAAAAGTGTGAAACTGCTTCCCTTCTCGGTTAATGGTTAAGATGTGATATTATATGTGCAGAGAGTCTAAATAAAGTTTACATTTGCATCAGTACCAATGTTCCTGAACTCGTGAACTGTTTTGTCTACATGAGTTTCATCAAATACATGATTTTATCATCTTTAAGATTTTAATTGTCAAAAGATTTATTCCAAATTATTTGTGTTGACCCTCTTAATGCTTTTTAATCATTAAAATTAACATATTGTTCATGCTTTCTGAATTTTTATTTGCTTATTGATATATTTGACTGAGTTGCAACTAGAAATACTTTATTTCGCAAATGTATGTGTATATCATAAAAAAATAGAACAAGAGTCAGACAGGAAATTGGGAAATGACATACAACGGTCCACACCAACACCAGAAGCCCAAACGAAGTGCACATTCACACATACATATACGACGTGCACATGTGTTCCTTGCCTGTTCCTCTTAGACACCATATAAGCAGCGCCGTAAAACCAAACCTCAACCGAACTCATCGAAAACAAAAGACAAAAGTCCAAAACAATCGTTCGAAAACACGCGATGTTCTTATTCATTAAATGACATTTAATGACATTTTGTATCTGCAAGGAAGACATTTTTAAGTCTACTGTGCAGAACATTGGACCTATTCGGCTTCTTGTTTGAAGTAGCCCGTGAACAAAACTATCTCGCATATAATTTATGTTGCAATTTAAGACATTGATAACAAAGTTAAGATATAGATTTTAGTTGTCAAGAACAACTACACGATCGAAATACATGTTTTATGAGAACAAGGACTAATATTGGTCTACGTTGTTTGCAAATGTGTAATAATGCGTCTATAGTAGGTACATGGATAACCCTTACGGTGCCGGACACGAATCACTAATGCCCTTTGCAAACAGTGTATATCCAGATGAGAGGGCCCCTATAGGAGCCTTCTCATCAGGGTCTGCACTGTTTGTCAGGTTACAGATTTCTTTGAAAAAATCAATAAATAGTCAATATAAATTCTGAAGAGTGGTGATTGACCGGTTTGAATTTTTGAATAGTTCATTTGAAAAAAAAAAGCATTGTAAGGTTTAAAAATACATTACTGGCATTGCAATGGACATCCTCTTTTCGTTAAGAGTCGGTGTAGAGCATTATCGAATTTCCAATTTGTTGATCTTGATTCATATACAGTTAAACCCCTCTAAACCGGAATTCTAGTAGAGAAGCAATTATATATATTTAGGCAGGTGTCTGCTTAATGCAGGGTGAAAGTCTTGCAGAAATCTCCCAGAGAAGCTTTCTGCATTGCTTTCATCCTGCATTAAGCTGCCACCTATCTTCGAGACCAAAATATGTACTATAATTAATGTCCGATTTAGAGGGCGCTTACTGTAAGTTTCAACGTCTAGCATTGGCAGTCTGGCTCTTAGAAAGGATATTACTATAAAGCGTTTTGACAGATGTCCTAGAGTTGTAAAGTGCTACATATTAATTAATTTGTATTAACATTTGGCATGCTGCTGTGGGCGATTGTTTGAATTATTGGCAAACAATTTGTCATCAGATGAGATACCAAGTAAAGTGTGCCTCGTTTGGATCTAAAACTATTTGACACTCTGATCTCAATCTTTTATAAGAAATAATGGAAGACATCCAGATTGAGAAATCACAAATGGGCTGTTATTTACCTAGCATGCCAGAGGTTATCGAGAAACCTTTATCTTCCTTACAGATCACTGGTAAATAGTTTGACATCTTGATTCTGATAATAACTTTATTGCATTGCTCTTTTCTACTACAGTAAAACCGTTCTTAACCCTTCTCTTGCTGAATTTTAAAATACATTTCTCCTTCTTTACCCATGCCCTGTTGTATAATTACATACATCTTCACTGTGTACAAGTATTTCGCTGTGCAATCACTGTTGTGGAGTGCACTGGTTGCACAATCAACTTGTAAATAGTGCAGACCCTGATGAGACAGCTCCTGTAGGAGCTGTCTCATCTGGGTCTTTACTATTTACAGGTAAGTATATTGACGTGAATAGCAAGCGAAGGGTTAACTTCAGCTCATTTGAAGACTAATATCAAAGTGGTAGCTTAATGTAGGACGAAAGTCATGCAGAAATTTCCCATAGGAACTTTTACTTTGCATTACATTTGCTCTGCAGAAAGTTACCAGCTTCTTTAAAGACTTTCATATTAATCTTTTATGACTCACTTTACACAGGCTCTACTTTACATGTTTTACATCTGTGATCAAGACGAATGTGAATTGTTTTGTGAGAATATTAGGCTATTGAGCTGAAACTATAAAGCTGAAAATATTTACAAATAGTTCTACTCTATCTGACGCTCATTTTCTTCGAGTGAGCAGGATCAGAACTGGTTTAGTCAATAAAAATACAAATGGTATAGTAAATCTTTAAAGTGAAGAAATGGCAAAAAAATGAGATGGAATGAATTGGCATAACGACAAATTTGAGGCGAAAAGTATTGTCGTACGACACATTTGAGGTAAAAATAAATTGTATATGACCATTTTGAGGTAAACATAAATAGTATACTACCATTTTGAGTATGTGACAATTATGTCAGTATATGACAATTTTTAGGCTAAAATAATATATGACCACTTTGAGACGGAAAAAATTAGCACGGGACCATTTTAACAATAATGCATTATAAGAAAGAAATAGGCAGACGTTTTTATATATTTATCTATAAAATGTGTCATTTTTTAAAGAAAAACAGTCGCAACAACAACAGCAGCAACAGTACCAACAACAAAAACAACAGCAGCAACAACAACAGCAGCAACAGTACCACCAACAACAGCAACAACAAAAACAGCAGCAGCAAAAGGAAGTGACGTTGTTCAACGAAATGGAAACAATCTCATCTGGATCCAAGTTGCATATAAATGCCAATCCTGTCGCACTGATTAACCCCTCCCCTCACACAAACGCTTTTCTCGTCTTTGCAAACAGAGTAGACCTCATTTAGAGGCTCCTGATTACTATTTCTTTGAAGCATAGTGGCATCATGAATATCCATTGAGCAATATGTTTATGTGGTATATGAACAAAAGAGTGGTTTAATATCGGCATAAACAAACTGTAGAATCAGATCTACAGTAAACCCTTCTAATGCGACCACCGAAAATGGGCATAAGTCTGGGTGGCAGAGGCAGGTGGCTACTTAACGCAGGACGATAGTTATGCAGAAAGTTCCTACATGAGCTTTCTGCATAACTTCCGTCCTGCATTAAACAGCCTCTTGCTTATAAAGACAGCATTGTTTATTCATAAAGTGGTCGCATTTGAGGGGTTCTACTGTATATAATTTCATAATCAGAACAGAGCCTGGCCAGACGTCTAATCTGGATCTAGTATGTTTGTAAATGTGTAAAAAGGCGTCTCGGTTAGGTAAAGGGTTAAGTTTGAACGTTGTCATATAGAAGTTATAAAGGTTATCGATTGAAGGAAATTTTTTAGTTATCTTGTATATACAATGTATTTGACGAAAGTTTAGCTATAAAGCGATAAAACACCCTTCCGTAAATGTACACACACATTGGTCAACTGCTCTTCCACAGCAGTGGCTATTATGGTTGATATAATCGCCGCTTCCATTTACATTTCCCACTATTTCATTCCTTTCAACGCTGAGTATTCAGAGTAGACTAGCCCATCAGTCGATAACTGTAAAGTCCATTCACTATGAAAGGCCCAAACTTGCTAAAGCATTTTGAATGACACATAGTGCAGACCTAAATGGGAGCTCTGATCTGGATCTACACTGTTTATAAATTGATTTTAATGGCAAGCAGTGCAGACTCAAATCAGAGGGCTCCTAAAAGAGCCCTATAATCAGGGACAACGCTGTAAATGTCACTACATGCGTGTTCCGCATTCAAAGTCTCAGCTGCGTCTAATTCGCGTCGCGCTGAATATTGCACTCCTTTTGTCTAATGCATTGCTTGGTTATTTTAGTTGATTCATTGCTTTCCCATTTACAGTTAATGAAAGGCCCTAGAAAGTCGAAACCAATCAATGTTCTGAGCTACAAGATAAAGGAAAGTAAATGAAGACACCCGGCCTTGATTAGGGTTTTATTGTGTACAGGATATGAAGAAAGCAATATATTTGTTGGACCAAAACTCAGTAAAAGTTATGATAATACATGTATGATAAAAGGTTAAAGGTTTAAGGCAATGTGTCGATTCATTTTAGAAGTCTGAGAAAATTTAATAAGATTGTAGTTTGTTTAACGAAATATAGTCGGGTATGTAAATACAGTAAAACCTCGATTATCCGAACACTAAAATACGTATTATTATCGATCTTTAAGACAGGTGGCAGCTAAATGCATGGTGAAAGTCATGCAGAAAGCTCCTCTAGGAGCTTTCTGCATGACTTTCATCATGCATTAAGCAGCCACCTGCCTAAAAGGGTCTAAATTCGTTTATAACGAAAATTCGAATAATCGAGGTTTTACTGTAGCTTACAAAGGCAAAATAGCCTAAACCTTCACTCCATGAATACGCCTTTCTGCGCCTTTGCAAACAGAGAAGACACAGATCAGACGGCTCCTATATATGTGCTATTATAGCAATGAATCTAATTAATATGCATGATGTCATTATCTTTACATGAATATTCATGGAGTATAGGGTTAAAATCCTGACGTTGAAGTACGGTGTTATTCCCCCTCCTTTTAGACAACATCGTATGTGTTTAGTATCACTCTTCATTACTGGTTGCTGGGCGGTGTTTCCGTCAGTTCCTGACTTATGTTAATGTTGTCATTTGCACATGAACGTCAAATGAAGTTTTATAATACATTCCATTAGCTAATTGATACTGAAAGTAATAACTGCTAAAATGCTTTTGTTTTGATTTTCAAATTTGTAGATAGTTGGAATAAGCTTTTTTTTAATAATGTTAATATATATTTTCATGTGAACTAGACGATGTACTTATGTATAAGTCTCAATAAAATATCTGTTCTGTTCTGTAATTTTAAGGGGAGGTTTACTTTTCGTCAGGAGTTGATATATCAAACAGTTGTCTGACCACAGGCGATAATGGAATGCCTTATGAATCCCTGGCGTCGGTTAAGTAACGCGGCATTAATGCGTTTTCCCTATTTTCATTGTGATCTAATCGGATAAAGTAACACATTTCGCGATAAGAATGAAACTAAGTAGACAATTTCTCAGACATGTCTGTCTTATCACCTGGCTGATTATATAATGCATTGTCTTTATGCTTTAGGTGGGTTGCGGATTTTATTTTTGAGCAGATAAACCCATTTAGTAGAGACGTCTAATTCAAATAAAAATATCAGGCAAAGGAAGCTCAATGCAAAACTGACGGCGCAAATATTTAGTGCGCACAATAACCTTTATCATGCTATAAAAAGGATGGTTACTTGAAATCTAAGCAATTGTAAATTGACTTACACCAGATACATTCAAATTACTGAGAAACGGTTGACCGACTGTCGACAGATTGGATTCGTATGGAATATCGAGTTACAATGCGTCTTTTTGAGATCAGCTGTTTGCAAATGCAAATCAGGTCGTGCAGATTAATGAACGATAATCGCAGAAATAGCAGTCCTTGGAATATTTCACAAATACTCGAAACACTTGATATTTTGATATCTTTTATAGCTTTTCTCCATAAATAGTTTGCCTAGAAGAGACGAGTCCCATGGATAAAACCCTTAAAATACCAAGTGCTACCTAACTGACATTTACAGACAGTCTTGATCCAGATGAGACGCCGGGATCTGCAACATCTCATCAGGGTCAGTAATTTCTCAAGAGCTGGAACCTCTCTATAACGGCCACTAAATTATGTTAATTAGTTGGTATTTAGGGCAGGTGGCTGCTCAAAGCAAGGTGAAAGTAAAACAGAACGCTCCTATAGGAGCGTTCTGTTTTACTTCCACCTTGTTTTAAGCAACCACCTGTCTTTAACACAAAATACTTGATGTAATTTAGTGGCCGTTATAGAGAGGTTTTACTGTCAGTAAAAAAGTAACAAATCGTAGCCCTAAGGCCATACTCCGCTGTGAAAAATAACGACGGTTCAAATTTGGATCTGCTATTTTAACAACTTTCTATTAGATCAGGATTTCGAGAAACTGCTGACCAGGGTCCATGCTTATAAAACTTTTTAGTTGAGTCTGAGTTCGTTCTCAAGCTTTTGATTGGTCAGATTTGAGTTTTCAAGCTTTTGATTGGTCAGATTTGAGCCTTTGGCTCAAATCTGACCAAACAAAAACTTGAGAACGAACTCAGACTTAACTAATAATTTTATAAGCATGGACCCTGGTCTCAAATAGCTTGGATCCTGATCACATACTCGGCGTCTAATCTGGATCAAAGCTGTTTGCCAATTTGAGGTCTGTCATGGATAGCGGTATAAAGGCGCATTAGACAATATATTCTGGGGTAAGCCAATACATCTATCTTTATCTGACGGTTACAATTTGCATTTATGAAGTTTTGATTCTCATATTACATCGACAACTTCTGGTGTATAGGAGGATAATCAGATCATTTGTTCACAAATATTACAATAACGCATATGTGATGTTTGATACTTTACCCCTTTCCTGTTACTCGGCGACCTGAATTAGCATTGTAAACGGTTCGGATACATATGGGATGCAGAGTTACCCGACGTCTCATCAGGATCCAAACTGTATGACAATCAGTCAGTAGTTTCTCAAAAGCTTATACGAACAGGAAGTAAGTAAATATTACTCCTGGTCTGAGTTTGAGCCGACACCATTTTTACAGCAGAATAATGGTTAACTCTCTCTCTCTCTCTCTCAGACAAACTTGGGTCTTATTTCCATCAGAATATAGTCAGTTTTAAGTATTTTGCTTGAAGATCATGACCAGTTAGTTTAGCCATTTATTCCTATTATTTTCATTATGTTGGCCCAAATATAACCCACGCGTACATGTGAATGGCTTGCAAGAAGCGTTCTGCATCTACTACAGGAGAACATGTCTTAACCCATTACCTCATAGGCTATATTTAGATAGAACCTCTTTGAATAAATCTACCGAAAAGGAGCATTAACTAGAGAAAAGGAAAACTTTAGAATTTTGTAAGTTTGAAACCGTTGTGATAAATAGAGCATTTGCTCCTATTGGAGCAAATACTCTATTTATCACAATGTTTTCACAAAGTGACTTTTACAGAGTCGTCAAAGGTCGTCAATATGAGGGAATGGGTTAAACGGACATCTAAAAGAGGTATAATTATGGGTATGGTAGACAGGTGGTAGCTTAATGCATGGACAAAATAATGCAAAAAGCTCCTATAGGAATTTTCTGCATTACATGTGCCCTGCATTAAGCAACCACCTGCTTTTTTATAAATCAATGACCACTTAGGAAGATTTTACCGTGCGTATGATAATTTGCTGTCTGGTCAACAATTCTGCAGTAGTGTGTTAGCTTAAAGGATTTTTTTTATATAATTGACGTAATTTAGAAGTCTGTAAAATGGAGAAAAAAGAAAGTAGAATGGTGCAAATGAATTTAATAGGCATTTCAATTTGTGAATTATTAATGTTAACCCTTAACTCAATATATACGCCTCTCTGTTACTTTGCAAACAGAACATACCAAGATCAACTGTTCCTATAGGAACCGTCTATTCAGGCTCGGTTTGCTTATGATATAATATAGATATGATTTTTTTAGAGTTTCTGTCATTGCGAAATACATGTTTTCCCGTGTCCATGTGTTACTACACCACTTAATGTTATTAATATCCGTGGTGGCATTATTCTTACATGACTAGTCATGGTGTAAATGTTTCAAGTATCCATGTTACAAATGTCATTCGACCGCATTTTAGACAAAGTTCGTGTGCATTATGGTTCTGAATCAATCGTCATTACGCCTGAATCAATTTAACAGTTTACATCTTTGTTCTAAAGAAAATAGTATTGCAGTATCGCGAACACATACGGAACCAATAGGAACATCTCGGAGAACCAATCGGAGCAACGCCTAGTATTGACGATTGATACGGAACTAAATGTACACGAAGTTGTCTAAACACGGGTGAATACCATCGGCGACAACGGTACTTTACCATTAAACTTTCGCATTATCAGTGCGATAAAACTTACCATAACTCTGGAAAACATATACATGTATTTAGATCAATTAAGAACCTTAATGTAGTTTTATGTAAGTTACAATACGTACAAAAAGGTACCAAGCCTCCACATTTAGTACGTATGAGTTGTCTTTTATATACTCTACTCTATCACGTGATTTAATCGAAACTAAACTCACTACTCTTATTGAATAATCCTTTGCTAGAGAAAATAAGAATATTTCTCGCATGCAATGTTGGTCGTGCTTTTTCACGGGTGGCATGGTTTAGCATTACACTACTACATATGTATGTGCGTTATAGGCATACTATATATCGTCAAGTTATTGGTATTCCCATGGACAACTGCGCACTGCTTGTCGCATACTTGCTTTTGTTTTGCTATTAGAGGGACGTTATGTCAAGTCTGAAACTTGATAAATAGACAGAAGTCATCAATGACTTGGTGAAACATCTCGACATCTGGATGACATATTTGATATCGATAAATCCATTTCTGATGTCATACTTTCTTCTATATATCCTAACAAACTTCAATTAAATAAGAAATCAGGCAGACAATTTAACACCTTTTACATTTATACCTGTCTATTAATAATGGATTTATCTGTTCAAAAATATATGACAAACAAGATGACTTTAACTTTGATATATTTAATTACCCTCATCTTAATGAAGATGTTACTCGTGCTATATCATACGGTGTTTATATTTCATAACTTATCCGTTTTGCCATGACCTGTTCCTCTGTTGAATATTTCAATATTCGGAATCGTGTTATCACTGAAAAACTTCTTAAACAGGGATACATGTTTGACATTCTCTAAATCTCGCACTCATTAACAAATACAAATGTAATTTAAAGTTGCTCCTTCGACAATGCATTTCGCATCCGGAATTGTATGGTAATGTAATTTACGAACTTCGTAAGATGGTTGGAAACATCCATTTTCAAAACCTGTTCAATATACGCACCCCCACCCCCACCCCCCCCACCCCCCAACAAAACCCACCCCAAACAAAAACAATCAAGCCTATATATCATCACGCTTCCCTCTTTGCTTGTGCGATGGCATGAATGACATAGTACTCTATAATAACAGTTTTATAATAACGACCTTCCAGTTACGGAGACGCAAGGAGGATGGCGAATGAGTGTACGTTGTTCTTTCTGTCTTACAAGGAACAGTCCAATGTGTATGTGTATGGTATTTGTTTATGATATGTGTATATGAGCGAGCTTTGTTTGCTGTGAATTGGTGCTTGTAGAGTTCAACATCCTTTGGCTTTACGTGACCTTTTTCTTTGTGCCCTAAATGATGACAGTGTTGAACCGACAAGGAACAGATCTATGAAGGTCGTATGCGAACGTGCATTTCACGTGTGCTTCTGGTGTTACTATGCACTGTCGTGAGTCATTTCCAAAGTTCTTCCTGCGTGACTTGTATTCTATTTTAGTAGGTTTCCACACCCACTACTTTTTGTCAAGCAATGTCGAGCGTTGAAAGGGTTAATTCAGAATATACTCATGTTGAATCCTAGTTTTGCTTATTAACCTCGATAGCAAAGACATTTCGTTTTGTCACTGACAAGACCAAACCTAAACAATTTCACTCATGACCGCATACAATTGATGATTACGATACTACTAGTGGTGAGACGAAACTGCTGTTCGGTGATTTGCTGCTTTCTTTAGTCGTGTGTATATATGTTCTGATAAGGTAGAGACAACAATTTAATATATTTACATTCGCCCTGCAACGTCCTTATATAACCTTATTCTAAAAAGAAAGTTGCATAACCTCATGAACACCGGAAGCACGTCATTCATTTCTTAAATATAAGAAATACAATGGAATATAAATATAAGAAATGAATGACGTGCTCCCGGTGTTCATGAGTTATGCAACGCATAGCTTTACGAGCAAAGATTCACGTGAAGCCCTTCGGGCTTCACTAACTTTGCTCGTAAAGCTATGCGTTGCATAACCCCATGAACACCGGAAGCACGTCATTCATTTCTTAAATGAACCATAGAATGTTCTTATTCCAAATAAAGATATAATTTATACATGTATTTGATTTCCTGCATGACTCATACATGTACTTTTATTTCGCAAATGTTATACTCGCATAGAAAGTGTCTGCTGTTGACAATGTTTGTCATTTCCCTGTTGAATATTCATGTTGAATTACAGGCAGACAAGGTGTATGTAGACAAGGAGTAAAAAGGAAATTCCAGTATATCCAGTCGTATTCCATGAGAAACAATGTAATATTCTCAAACATACCGGCGCGTAACCAAACATCCGGGGATGAAACGGAAACCAAACTAAGGGATGATCATCACATGGATAATTCCTTGCAAAATTCTGCTGAACTTGTTAGAAATAATGAAAGCAGAAAACTTAAGGTGACCAACGTTTCCATTTCTGAGCAGTGTACTGAGATTGTTGAGAGACGAAAAGGTTTATTACTCGTTATGATTAATATACGCAAAAATGAACAGTCAGCATGGACCGCTTATGATACATTGTGTATTGACATTCAAGTAGTGAAGGATGGAGACATACATAAAATGACAAGCAACAAAGGACAATTAGCAGTAGGGTGTGTAGTTAATACTGTGTACTTGGGCCTGTAAGGGGGCTAATACAACATATTTGTCCGGATTCATCGACATATTTGCAAAAGATGACAAAATGTTTTTTCCATGATTCATAGACAAAACTAGAACTATCACTGAAGGTGATGAATACCCCGCATGACAGTCTTGATTTCAAATCCAAGTTTGTGACACCAACTACCAATGTAACAGGAGCAAATGACAAAAATACTCTAAGTTCAAGTAAAGATAATCCTGCAATGGCTGCCAGTAAACACAGGACAATTGTGTCTTGCATATGTACTATTCAGAATTATTCTGTTTTATATGTATGGCAAGTATCAATTCAAAATATTTCAAATTTAAGGAGGATTTCGCGACACCAACTCCCCATGTTTCATACCAAAATGACAAAAATAGCCAAAGTTCAGGGGGAGATGATTCTGCAATGGCCAGCCGTAAACACATAAAAAATTGCGTCTTGCACATAGACCTCTCGTGGTTATTATGTATACCAAATATAAATTCAATAACTTTAAAACTGAAGGAGGAGTTCACGACACCGACTCCCCATATTTCGTGCAAAAAATATTCAAAGTTCAGGGGCATATAGTTCTGCAATGGCCAGTCGTAAACACATAAAAAATGCGTCTTGCAGATCTACCATTCATGGTTATTATGTATACCAAATATAAATTCAATAATTTTAAAACTGAAGGAGGAGTTCACGACACCGACTCCCCATATTTCGTGCAAAAAATATTCAAAGTTCAGGGGCATATAGTTCTGCAATGGCCAGTCGTAAACACATAAAAAATGCGTCTTGCAGATCTACCATTCATGGTTATTATGTATACTAAATATAAATTCAATAACCTTAAAACTGAAGGAAGAATTCGCGACACCATGCCAAAATGACAACAAATACTCAAAGTTCAGTGGGAGATAATTCTGCAATGCCCATTGCTGAACACGTGAAAATTGCGTCCTGCACATTTACCATTCGTGGTTATTACGTGTACTAAATATAAACTGAACAACCCTCAGACTGAAGGAGGAGTTTGCGACACCAACTACCCATGTTTCATTAAAAATGAAAAATAAATCTCAACAGTTCAAGGGGAGATAATTCTGCAATGACCAGTAGTAAACACGTGAAAATTGCGTCTTGCACATCTACCATTCGTGGTTATCATGTATACTAAATATAAGTTCAGAAACTTTATAAATGAAAGAGGAGTTCGCGACACCAACTATGCGGCCCGACCGCCCGCCCGACCGACAAACCACCGACCGACCGACTGACCGCCGGACAAAGTGATTACAATATACCCCCTCAAACAAGTTTGCGGGATTATAATGGCACCAGTAACATGGCTATTACAGGATTCATGTTGTTTTATATTTATAGACAATTTCAGCACAGTTCTAAGAGCCAGACAGGATATTGAGGACGATTTTCACTGTTTTTATTAATATGCTCGAGCTACAATAATTTGCGAAAAATGAATACAATTCAAACGTTTTACGAATCCAAATGACATGGAACTGCTGGTTAACAGTATCAATATTGGTCTTAAATACAGGAGCATAATGCAAGATGAAAGTAATGCAGAAAGCTTCTTTGTGAACTTTCTACATGACACTTGTACTTAAATTCTTTTTTTTAAATCAAAATTCAGTTTAGAGGGAGTTTACTTTATGCATATAAGAAACCATGAATTTAAGAATATTGATTAGCTGATTGTTTTATGACATATGGAAAAAACAAATGGTCAAGGTAGACACTATTGAAGCAGCTTTATATTATGCATTACACAAACAGAGCAGCCCCTGGTCAGCCAGTTCATACTGGAATGTCTGATCTGGGTCAACCTTTTTTGTAACTGCGTAAATATACCTCTATTTAGTGAAGCGTTAAGTAATGGTGTAAAGCCTAGCTACCACAGGTGGCGGCCTAATGCAGGGCAAAAGTGACATAGAAAACTCCTATAGGAGCTTTATGTATCAGTTTCGGGTTTGTCCTACATTAACCCATTCCCTGATATTGACGACTTTTGACGACTCTGTAAAAGTCACTTTGTGAAACCATTGTGATAAATAGAGCATTTGCTCCTACAGGAGCAAATGCTCTATTTATCACAATGGTTTCAAACTACAAAATTCTGAAATGTTCATTTACTCTAGTTAATGCTCCTTTTTTGGTAGATTTATTCAAAGAGGCTATGTCTAAAATAGCCTATGAGGTAATGGGTTAAGCAACGTTCTGCTATTAAAGTCTCCTATGTTAATTAAACATGGGATCGCTTTAGTGAGACTCTTAAGTATTATGTTTGTAGTGCAAGTGCATCTCATGTTCCTGTTGGTAATAAATCTTAGCGGGGGCAATCAGCATTTTCATAATAACCTAATCATATATAGATGAAGAAAGTGCAAACTTAATGTCTCCTAACTAGATTTAATGTTCCGCATCACATTTCTTTAACAAATTTTCCATTTTATTTCTTCCTTTTAGTTTCTGATTGTGACGTGATACAGACCGATTTTCTGTCGTTAAAATTCTATCGTAAAACAAAAACTCATCACATTACATATTCTACGTTAAAATGCTAGTAACCAGTTCATTCTTGATTTAGAGTCCTTTGTATTAAAAGCAAATCATATTACCAGCATTTTGTTTGCCAATTTTCAAATCAATGGTAGTTCTATAAATGCGTGCACAACAGTTGTCTGCTGTTTTGATTTTTGTGTTTTGAAACACAGAAACAACGATCAGTTCTTTTTAGCATTTTGTCATGACATGGCACCATTTAACTTTCCTTTCAAAGTGTATATGACCTGGGAGCGAAAAAATACTACTACTGCTACTACTACTACTACTACTACTACTACTACTACTACTACTACTGCTGCTGCTGCTACTGCTACTACTACTAGTTTAGTTTAAGCATATTGTATTTCAATGAAGATTGAAAGGGGTCGGGCCACAAGTTCTACCAATATTAGTTACGGCCCTTCCCCTACAAACTTAAAATTGCAAATGATTGTTTGACAATATGGCAATATATACACAAAAGGGTCAAGAAGAAGGAGAAGAAGACGAACGAAAAGAAGAAGATTGAAAGAAGAAGAAGAATATGACTATATATTAACAAACATATCAGAAGAAAAGAAGAAGAATATGTATGAAAGTCTGAGGGTACTACATATTGTAATTTGAAATAGGGCAATTTAGTAGTCAGGTTAAATTGACTGCTGCTATAGGTGCTCGTTGTGAAACCTTAGAACTAGTAATTAAGTATAACTACTACTAACACTACTACTACTACTACTACTACTACTACTACTACTACTACTACTACTATAACTGCTACTACTACTACTACTACTACTACTACTACTATTACACTACTACAACAACAACAACAACAAACAACTACTACTACTAAAACAACAACAACAACAACAACAAATACTACTACAACTTCTGCTTTTTTCTAATAATAATAATAATAATATAGTAACATTTAACAATATATTTTCTTTAGAATTAACGTTTATGGTAGTACTTCAATCATAATTCTTTGAATGCCTAGAGGAGCCCTCTGATCAGGCTTTGCACTGTTTGTCATTCCAAATGCTCTAGCAAATTATACCATGTCGTACTGAGAGAACTCTACACTAATTGGTCATTCCACTGAATAGTCCACTGATCAAGGTCTGCTCTTTTTGCCTCTACAATAATATAAATTTGATTTTTTTGTTTCGGCATGGCCAAATCTTTCTGTGTTCACATACCATGATATAATTCATCTAACTGATATCCATAAAATGTCATTATTTCTTATATGAATACACAAGAGGTAGAGGATCAAAAACTGCATATTCGTCCAACAAATCCCCAGGGATTAAATAGCTGACACAGCTGCATTTTTACCCAGAGTCCATAATGTTTAATATAATACTGGATATAAATACCCTGATTTGTACTGAGTAATTGTCTGTTGGTTTTTCTTTAATTTTCAGGAAAATCAATTAGCTTTTCTTTGGGACAATAAACCATTCTAGAAAGAGATTTTAATAGCGCAACATGTCGTTAACTGGCATCGTTAGAACCTGTCACCAATCTCATTATTGGTTGAAATATGTCAAGGGTTTCTTTCTATGATTGTAGAAAGTGAGTGTTATCCAGTCCGGCTTTGTAACACATGACATCAAAATTAGCCATATTGATTGTTGTGTCTTTCTTGATTGCAGTGTAGAAACAAATTAAACGCAATTACTAAACACTGGTTTATCTCATGTAGTTGAACGATTTCTGCAATTCAAATACAGATACAAATGATACGCGAATGAAAGGACCTTTCATAACATTTTATTAAAAAAGTTAAAAGTAAAGTACCTAGATATAGTCTACTTTCAATTCGAATGTCCGCTCAGCCGACTGTGCATTTACTCCCCTGGTCCTTGAGCCACTTGCCTACAATATTGTATTATATTAAGCACTGCTAAAAATTGGCGCGATTACCAAGTTTTAGCCCCTGGGTGCAGAGGAGGCAACCTCGTGTGGGTGGAAGACACTGAAAAGTGTCTCTGAAATTTCGAGCTGGTCCAGCCGGGATTCGAAGCCCGGACCCCTATGTTATCAGCTCAAGGCTTAACCACTAGGCCAAGCCACCACTACAGAAACGATTTAAGAAACGAATTATTACAGAAACGACTTATGGTAGATTTTGATTACAGAAAGTGTTTTGGTATTGTTTTATTGCATATACAGTCCTTTATTACAAAACGTATGATAAAATCTGATCACAGAATTACAGAAATGGCAATGACAGTCTTTATTACAGAAACAATTTATGATAATTTTTGATTACAGAAATGTCATTGGTAGTGCTTTATCACAGAAACAACTTATCAAAGAGTTTGATTACAGAAATGGATTTTGATAAACCTTTATTACAAGATGAATAGAAAGTTCATTTAACACTACTAAATACATTTTGCGTACTCCTGACAGTTTCGATGACTGCTGTCACCTTTCTCAAAATCTCTACTGCGTCCGTGCACAATCGGCTATTTCCGTCAGCAGGTGCGCTGACGAAAATCGGGTCCCAGGTGTGGAAGGGTTTGTATGCCCTCTCATCCCGGTTCATATTCGACTTGTTCTTCCTAATCTGGATGGCCTCTTTCATTTGTCGTGCACGTGTGTCCGATTCCCTATCAACTACTTTTGTGCCCCCAGTCAATAACATTCTTCGATTTACTGAATGAGTATTTTAGTCACCAACACCCCCATCAGTGATAGCGCATCGACTACAGCAGGACATCAGTCTGAGACAGAGAAATAATCTTAAGTCTTTTAATACAGAAACGACTTAAGGTAGTCTTTTGATACAGAAACGACTCGTGATAGGATCATATTTTATTACTGAAACGACATATGATAGTCTTTATTACAAAAACGACTTATGGTAGTCTTTTATCACAAAAAACGACTTAAAGTAGTCTTTTAATACAGAAACGACTTATTATAGTCTTTTAGTACTGGAACGACTTATGATAGTCTTTCATTACAAAAACAATTTATGGTAGTCGTTTAATACAGAAACGACTTAAGGCACTCTTCAATTACACAAACCACTTTAGAAGTCTTACTTATGATAGTCTTTTATTACTGAAGCGACTTATGATAATCTTTTATTACAGGAACGACTTTAGATAGTCTTTCACTACTGAAACGACGTATGAAAAGCAGACTTGTGATAGTCTTTTATTACAGAAATGACCTATAATAGTCGTTCATTACAAAAACGACTTTAGATAGTCTTTAATTAATGAAACAACTTATGACAGTATTTTATTACAGAAACGACTAATTAACCTAATTTGCAAACCACTTATATCCAGATAAGACGGTGGTGAAAAAGTTACGGATGGTATTAGTATACTACAAGCTATTTAACCCGTTCAAGGTTGAAGTGTTCATTTATTCGGTTACACTCAGCACATACTAACTTATGTGACATGAGGTATACAATAAACATAAAACAAAATCCAGGCTTTTCTATACAGAAATATAGTTATAATAACACTTAATAATATGTATTTAGCCAGGTGGGTTTTTATATGCATTTAGTATGAAGGACAAGAGTTTGCTAAGTTTTAGTAATTTGCGTATGTCATTCTCACACATTATGTTTTTGAAGTTTATAGCATTAGCTTTTCTAACATTAATATGAGGTAGATTAAGTGTTCTAGCTCTAGTAAAGTGTGGTTATCGAGACAGGTAATGGCATTCGCCTCCGATATCATTTGAATTACATAAAATACATTTGCGATTGTTACGCTCTATTCCTTGCCATCGGCCTGTTTCAATCGGTAGATAGTTATTACAAAGTCTGAAATTCATAACCGACTGTAGCGGTAATTCGGATAATTCTAGGTAAAAAAATCAAGTTTATGTTCAGTTTTAAAGATCCTGTAATTTAAACATGTTGTAGATTCGTTTACATTCGAGCTCCATTTTGAAGGTATTGATCTTTTAAACGACTCACAACAAGGTGTCACAAAGATGCTCAGGGTCCATTATGTGATTGATTGTTCCAGATAAAGCTTAAGCCGCATTCGTCTAGGGTATTCTTGACATTCATGGGCCAAGGGAATGCATGATTGTTGTATATTGTAGAGGAGAGAGTTTGGTGATTACTGATGAGTTTAAACCAAACCACACTAATTCTTTTCTTAATTGTTAAAGATAATGGAGAACGCCCAAAGTCGTCATATAGCATAACATGTGGAATGCCTTTCTTTATCCGACGTATGTGTTTTAGAAAAGTTGTATGCATTTTTTTTCGATAATACCTATGTCTCCGAACCCACAGACTTCACAAGCATACAATAAAACCGATACAATTGTACTGTCAAATAATTTCAGTTGACAATCTATAGGGAGACAGAGGTTTCTTATTTTTCTATTATAAAGACCGAACATTGCTTTCCTGGTTTAGCATATCGTGTATTTTTAGAGAGAACAACACATAGATATTAAAAAGTGTCCACAACACCAAATGTGAAATTCTTAGCAGATAGGTTTCTAATTCGCCTTGACCTATCGCCAAAGACAAGGACTTTGTTGTTGTTGTTTTCAATATTCACAGAAAATTTCCAGGTATTGCAATAATCAATAAAATGTTTCTAGCGTTTTCAAAAAATCAACTTCTGTTTTGTCAAATATGACGGTATCATCAGAATAGAGTAAAGCAACTAGTTTCGAAGTGGATTAGTCCATCATTGTTTAACCCATTACCCCATAGGCTATTTTTAGATACAACCTTTTGAATAAATCTACCGAAAAGGAGCGTTACCTAGAGAAAAAGAAAATTTTAGAATGTTGTAGTTTGAAATCATTGTGATAAATAGAGCATTTGCTCCTATAGGAGCAAATGCTCTATTTATCACAATGGTTTCACAAAGTTACTTTTACAGAGTCGTAAAGGTGTATTTCATTCAGTATGAAAGGTTATTATCTATGGGAGGATTTTGAATGACAGACATTGCAGATCATGATCAGAGGGATCTTCTGGGAAATGAAGATGTCAAATGAGTGATTCTATCAGGTAAGTGGTTAATCATATGACAATGGTTATTTAATCAACAAAAGTCTATTACGGCCTTTGAATGAAGGAATGGGCCATATACCAATAACTCACGAAGAACAAAGTACACATTTGACACGTTGCCAGGAGATTTAAATATTAGTCTACTCCTGGTCTGATTATTATCCATTGATTAAGAAAAGTTCAGGACTGTAGATAGCTGCTTACTAATATATCTAAATGTACTTAGAATATTGTCCTTTTCTATAGCTCTGAATGTCCTTATCCCTTAACTCCATAAAAACGACCTTCTATGCCTATGTAAACACAGTAGACCCAGGTCATAAGCCCCTGAAGGGTTTGCTCCATTTGCTTATGAAATAATATACAGTTGAACTTCGATAACTCGAACTTGAAGGGACAATGCAAATTAGTTCGAGATAACAGAAGTTCGAGTCATCCGATTTCTAATCTGAACAATTTCTTAATGCCACCTGTATTAAGCTGTGACATGTGTTTCCAGATATCTGTAGCGATACATTTTAGAGCAATTATGTATTGTAAGTTTTGGAAGGACTGAAATGTTTGTTCGAGTTATCCCAAAGTTCGAGTTATCCGAGTTCGAGATATCGAAGTTCAACTGTAGATATGATTCTACTTTGGTCAACCTTTCTTGCGTTCATGTGTCATTAAAACCATTCCAATGAGTATTTATGATGTCATTAATTAATTATGTACTTTCATGGAGTACAGGGTTAATATTTATTAATAACGGGAAGATTACTCAAATGTGAGAATGCACGTTTACCCATGATTACACGGTGTGTCGTTGAATCAGATTCAATCTAGCAGATGGTTTATTCTGCAAATGAATACAGTGAAACCCCGCTAATGCGACCACTAAATAAACAACCACTGGCGTCGTTTGAAGCAGGTGGTTGCTTAATGCAGGACGAAAGTTTCGTCCTGCATTAAGCTACCACCTGCCTCTGCCACCTAGAATTATGCCCTTTTTTGGTGGTCGCATTAGCGGGGTTTTACTGTATTGTCTTTGTACGATTGGGAATATTGTCTCTGTGCTATATAGGTGATACTCCTTTGTGTATAAGTTATTACTGCTCATACTTTCATGTTTTTTTTAACTCTTCGCCTGTTTCTAGCGTAACTTTCTTGCCATTGAAAACATAAGTAAACAGTTTGGATTCAGACCAGGTTGAACGTTTACGCGTGTCTGATCTGAGATCCACACTGGTTGCCACAATTACTTTATTGCTTCAAAATATGAGGATACAGAAAACAATACCATTGGCCATAGTGGAAAATGTTGAATCCTATCTTTATTATTCCCTAAGCAACAGAGCAGACTCTGATCAGACGTGTTACTACACAGGTCGTCTGATCTGGGTCAACTATGATTGTAAATGTGTAAACGTAGTATATATGGAGTAAATAATTAAGATTCCCCTTTTCTAATGATTTGAAGATTGCTCGGTCAAAGGAATGTACCCATTATAATAAACATAAACATATGTGAATAATAAGCTGGTATATACAGTTTATTTTAACCCCTTATTCCATAAATACGCTTTTCTATGTATTTGCAAACAGAGGAGACCCAGATCAGACGGCTCCTGAGGAGCCGTCTGACCAGGGTCTGCTCTGTTTGCTTATGAAATAATGTGGATATTATACTACAATTTCTACTGTGGTAAGAAAAAACCGTGTCCATGTGTCATAATAACAATAATTCTAATCAATATTCATGCTATCATTATTTCGTACATGAACATTC
Source organism: Azorinus chamasolen (assembly GCA_963576725.1). Classification (NCBI taxonomy): domain Eukaryota; kingdom Metazoa; phylum Mollusca; class Bivalvia; order Cardiida; family Solecurtidae; genus Azorinus; species Azorinus chamasolen. Next base: position 51,244,361 of record OY755235.1, read on the forward strand.
ACGGAGTGAAGGGTTAATTATGTTTATATTACATGCTGTTATTGATAATATTTGAATATGTAGAAAATATTTTGGTAACGTTCATTGATCAACTGTTAATAGCATGTTAACGCTTTTATGTCGACGACAAACAAGAAACATTTAATGAATACAAGTAAATAAATCAAGGAGCGTATGCATCTCTGTAAAACTACCCTGGATACTCTTGCTGCTTTGTAATTCTTTGTTATTTTGTTAATTATGCTTGCATATGCCATATTTCGCATGTTTTGTTGTAAATGGTCAAATGCAATATGTATTGCTGATTTGCCAAGGTCTAATTGTGTCTTAAAGCAGGTGGTAGCTTGATGCCGGAGAAAGTTATGCAGAAAGCTCCCAGGATTAAGAATTAAGCAACTACCTTTTAAAACTTGCCAATATTAAGTGGTCGTTTTAGAGAGGGTCTACTGTATATGACAAGAAATAGTTTCCTTTCAGATTGGCCAACGGTAATGACAAGGTCAAATCCCGGTTAGAGTACACGACACTTGAATACAGTGTACATACCAAACGAGACCAGAATTGTGACCTGTATACCAACCCTCGACCCATTTCCGTATCAATTATCATCCTACCGAGGAGGAAATAAATGCAATATACATTTACCCATTACCTCATAAGCTATTTTAGATCCAACCTCTTTGGCTAAATCTACCACAAAAAGGAGCATTTACTTGCAAAAAGGGAATTTTTTTTAGAATTGTGTAATTTTGAAACCATTGTGATAAATAGAGCATTTGCTCCTATGGAGCAAATGCTCTATTTATCACAATGGTTTCATAAAGTGACTTTTACAGAGACGTCACAAGGCGTCAATATGAGGGAAAGGGTCAACCTATTCACACGATATAACGCATTTTGCGTACGGAGTAGACTCAGGCCTGGCGGCTCCTTTCGAAGCAACCTGAACAGGAGCTGCCCTATTTACTTATGGACTGACATTTATCTGATACTATGGTTCTTGCCATGGTTAAACATTTACATATACAGTAAAACCCCGCTAATGCGCCCACCTAAAAGAGGTATAAGTCTGGGTGCTAGATGCATGAGGAGCTTTCTGCATTACTGTTATCCTGCATTAAGCAGCCACTTGCTTATAAAGACATCTATGTTTATTTTTTTAAGTGGTCGCATTAGAGGGGTTCTACTGTACCATTATAACACTTCAGCTAATTACTATTCATAAAGACATCCCATCTTACATGCATATTCATTCTTTCTTACATGAATATTCATTAGATAAAAGCGTATAACTCGAACAGAAACGTTATTTTTGGTTTCATGTTTCCAGTTAGAAAATGAAACAGACATGTTGCGATCTTTGTCCAAATGAACAAAATAAATATACGTAATATCAACATTGACCTAAATACAGTAAAACCATGTAAACCGGACGTTACATTTAGCATAAATATCGGTCTTGAAGACAGGTGATAGCTTAATGCAGGGTGAAAGTCTCTTTCCCTGCCAGTGTCGCATCTGTCACTACCTAGGCAAACAGTTTGAATCAAGATGAGATACCGAGTAACTCTGTGTCTCATCAGGATCAAAACTGTTTGTCACTGTTTTATGAAATAAAGGTGAAAACTGAAAATTTTAGCAGACGACAAAGTTTGCAGACGATAAATGTTGGCAGCGAAAGAGTTAAAAAGCAACCTGCCTAAAAGTTTCTTCGTTGTTAGAATCTATCCTCAAACCCGGTTTTAAGCTCGATAATTCAGTTTGGCACCAGGCTGAAAACTTAACTCTCTGAGCGTCAAACTAGCATTAAGGTTTTCATAATTCTATAAGAGCTTTCTGTATAACTTTTGTTTTGCATTAAATTACCATGTACAGCAAAATCCCGCTAATGCGACCACCTAAATGAGGTATGATATTGAGTTCTAGATGCAGTACAAGAGTAATACTGCTTTCTACATTACTTTTGTCCTGCATTAAGCAACCATCTGCTTATAAAGACACACATGTTTATGCATTAAGTGGTCGCATTAGAGGGGTTCTGCTGTATTCTAAAACTTAAGAATTATACATCTGTTGAGTGGTTGTATTAGCGAGACTTTACTGTATCAATTAAATGGTTAAACGAACAAAGTAGGAGAAGTGTTGACGTAATTTGATAGTGTATACTTTGATAGCATACGTAAAAATATCACTCCTTGTAAATTGCACAATTATTTGACTTTTTCCATAATTGGTTTGTAAGGAAGAGAGACCTGTCCGATCGACATATTGTTATGTCTATAGACTATAGTATGTTTTATCTATGCATTGTAGTTTGTTCACCACGGACAGTATGGGGTTTTTATTGGTCTGGTAACCACTGATCGTTAGGGGATAATCGAAATCCATTAAGATGTTAATCCTTTGAATGCTGCATATTCGCATTGGAATGGACCACCAGAGTTTAACGGTATAGTCTATTCAGTATGAAATGGTATATTTGCTGGATAGATTTGAATGACAAATAGAGCAGACACAGATCAAAAGGCTCCTAGAGGACCCTTTGGTCTGGGTCTACTCTCTTTGCAATGTCAGTACATTTGTTATCCGAATTTAAAGGGTTAACGTTACTAACACAATGTGTTACAGGAGCAGTGTTTACTTTATGCTCCAACAAGATTATATTAAAGAGGACGACATAATTATATATTAACCCTTTGAATGCGGGTCACACCTTTACTGGCATTTGTAAATAGCTTATACCCAGATCAGCTTCTAGAGGAGAAATCTGGCCAGTGTCTTCACAGTTTGTCATTCAAATCCTCTAGTAAGTTTAAGCCTTTCATACTAAGTGGATTCCCTAGTTAAACATCGAAGTCAACACTGAGGATTCAGCGTTGAGATGGTTAATAGCATTGTTTAATCGCTCTTGACATACATAGATAATTACTCGTTCAATTAGTAAATGAACTGTCGAAAGCATTTTCCTATTAAAGGTTTGATTGGATCAGTTTGGCTGCCGTTTACAGTAAAGCGCTCTAAACCGAGCGTCTTTAAGACCAGTAGAAGCTTAACGAAGGGTGATAAGGTTATTGTATCTAAGGTTTTCTGTATATCGAACATTTACAGTATATCTAAGGTTTAACCATTTTCTCCATAAATATGCCCTTATACGCCTCTGTAAAACATAGTAAAGGTCACTTTATGAAACCAATGTGATAAATAGAGCTTTTGATCCATAGGAGCAAATGCTCTAATTATCACAATGGTTTCAAAACTACAGAATTCTAACATTTTTCTTTTCTCTAGTAAATGCTCCTTTTCGGTAGATTTATTCAAAGAAGTTGGGTCTAAAAATAGCCTATGAGGGAATGGGTTAACTGAATATTTAAGGTTTATTGTATATCTAAAGTGTAATGTATGTCTAAGGCTTTACTGTATATCTACGGGTTTAGTGTGTATCTAAGGTTTTACTGTATATCTTAGGTTTAAGTATGTATCTAAGTTTCTACTGTATATTCAGATATACAGTTTATCTAAGGTTTGTTGTATATCTAAGATATACGGTATATCTACGTTTTACTGTATATCTAAGGTTTTACTGCATATCTAATGGCTTCCTGTATATCTAATGTTTTACTGTATGTATAAGGTTTTACTGTATATCTAAGGTTTTACTGTATATCTAAGGGTTCCCTGTATATCTAAGGGTTTACTGTATATCTAAGGTTTTACTGTATATCTAATGCTTTACTGTTTGTATAAGGTTTTACTGTATATCTAAGGTTTTACTGTATGTATAGGGTTTTACTGTATATCTAATGTTTTACTGTATATTTAAGGTTTTGCTGTATATCTAATGCTTTACTGTATGTATAATGTTTTACTGTATATGTAAGGTTTACTGCATATCTATGGTTTGGCTGTATATTCAAGGTTTACTGTATATCTAGGGTTTTAACTATATATCCAAAGTTTAAGTGTTTATGTGAGGTTTTACTATATATTAAAGTTTACAGTTTATTTTAAATCTATTGTATATCTAAGGTTTTGCTGTATATCTAAGGTGTGTCGAACATGTATATTTAGACCGAAAGTTAACGATCAATCATTCTATGGACAATTTCATATTCATATTATGTGTTTCTATAAAATCCACTCTTTTTAATGACCAAGATTAATTGTGAGACTAGTTTTTATTTATTTATATTTATTTATTTTTATCTACATTTTCTCCCAGCGATCGCACATATTTTTATCGGGGTTATTTGTTTTACTTTTCTGCCACGACCTCTTTGCATTGAATGCTAGTAGTGAATAAGGTTTAAGTGATTAAAATCTCTTTCACAAGCATTGCAGACATCATGGTCCAATGGTTACAGCATTGGCTCACGAAACTTGAGGTTTGTGGTTCCATCCTTGGTAGAAACCCAAACCATTTCTTTTATTTTTGTTTTGTTTATAAAGTCCTTTGTTTACTCGCGTGACACGTTTTGCATATTTCTCCATTCTGCATGATTTTTTTCCTCTAAATGTTTAACTTATATGTACTTCACAACAGCAGGTGTTAAGTGCTTGTGTGGCGGCCGTAAAAAGTTGCCCCGTACTTGATTCTAAGGGTTGTTATATTTTCTGGTCCTTCGGGATAATTAGTTTTGATGTTATTAGTTTTGAAATTTGAATACTGCTTAAGCCGGTGCATGGGTGTGTGAGTAGTGTTGCCCTTTAAATTACTACTCATGAACAGACTCAATAAAACCGAGTCTGCAATTTTCTCTTTTTGTATTTCTACTATTGTTTTCAGAATATTTATAGCAACCTGTTGTTAATAACGGGGCAATGTAAGTGAAAAAACGTAATAGGCATTGAGTCGAACTATTCGAATAATTTCATGTAAACTAAAGGTAATTTTAAAGAATCGGTTGTTTAGTTCTGAGACTAAAGGTAGTCTTGAATAATACTTTGAATTGTTCGAAGTGTAGACCTTTAATTTTGGTAGATGTACGAGCCACGTGTATAGCCGGTACGCATGCAAACCTATGCGGCAATACCGTGTTCGATAGAGCACATGCTATACATTGTATTGGTTTTGAGTTCGAATCCCAAACCTGGCACGTTTTTTTCTTTGCTGTAAGTATGGGAGTTTATATGCCTATTAAGTAGTAGTTATGTGAAGTGTTTGATGAAATTAGTGGCGAATTTCGTATGGTGCTAGAAGCTTTGTGATTTAGCATAAATTAGTTTTACTTGTGAACAGTACTCTATAAGTTATAATGGTTTCTACGTCAGTGTGTTTTAGCAAGTGAATAGCATTGATCTGTGACGTAATATGTATTATTGGAATCATACACCGATCATGGCTCATTAAAACATTCCCCGCTCTGTTATTATTTTAAATAGTCATGTTTTCCCCATGTATCTGTTAATTAAAAGAAATAAACAATATTGCGCACTCTTTTTCTTCTATCCTGCTTAAAGATATGTTAAACAGGCACTTTACGCTTGCGTAAAGCCTTGCTTGTAATAGGCTATAACCTTTGCAAACAGATTGTTTTCTAATGAAACAACGTGAGTCCAATCTACTTGATGCCTGGTCATGTGTTGAAAACTTTCCCTTCTGTCATCGACTGGACGCATGCCATACAATTTCTCTCTTGACTGACTTTGGAAACTAGTATTGACAATCAGAATAGTACTCACGCGGGGCTAATTTATTGTTCACAGATATTCTTGTCAAGTATTGACCATATAGTAAAACCTCTCTAAACCGGAATTCTAGTACAGAAGCATTTAGATACATTTAGGCAGGTTGCTGCGTAGTGCAAGGTGAAAGTCATACAGAAAGCTTTTTGCATGGCGTTCACCCTGCATTTAGCTGCCACCTGTCTATCAGACCGATAACTATGTTAAATTTAACTTCCGGTTTATAGAGGTTTTATTGTATACAGTAAAACATCTCTAAAGCCACCTATTAACCCTTCCGGTGCCAAATGTCTAATTGTCGTCTGCAATCCAAGTTTGTTAAATCATTCGGTAAAATAAGGAAATGAGATAAATAAATGCAAATGCCAAAGGAATAAAGCACATATATAGAAATAGAGATTGAGACAAATAGTGAAGTCCCTGATCAGACACCGCCTTGAAAAGGCGGCGTCTGGTCTGGGACTGCACTATTTGTCGTGGTGCATTTATGCGACTGGGGCGGTGAAAGGGTTAATGAATAGAATTTGGTGTCATTGAAAGCAAACGGATTAACACGGGATGGAAATAATACAAACAACTCTTGCAGTAGGCTGTAGGGCTTTTGTCCTGCATTAAGCTACCGTCTGCCTATATCCGTCATGCATTCAGCTACTATCTGCCTATAAGACCCAGAATTAAACCTCTTCTATGCGGTCGCTTTATTTCAATTTTGAGAAAGTATGAATGTCAGACAGTTTGGGCCCTGCTTTGAAGACGAATCGTCTAACGTTCGGTCACATATCGAAGTAATATTTGACAACGTGTTCGGTATTTGACGACGAGTTACCTAGCGCTCGGTCGGTATTTGACGACGAGTGACCTATCGCTCGGTCGGTATTTGACGACGAGTTACCTAGCGCTCGATCGGTATTTGACGACGAGTTACCTAGCGGTCAAATACGAGTTACCTAGCGCTCGATCTGTATTTGACGACCTGTCATCCAACGTTCGATCAGATACCTCGTTACTAAAGTCTGACATGCATTCTGACAAATGCTAATAAGTCACGATATTATAAGGGTTCATTTTCTTATACACGCATTCAATGTGCATTCTATGGATTTTGTTCAAGATAGACCCATTCCCTCATAGTGGCACCTTTTGACGCCTGTGTAAATGTCATTTCTTGAAACCATTGTGATAAATAATGCATTTGCTCCATAGGAGCAAATGCTCTATTTATCACAATGGTTTCAAAACTGCACAATGCTATAATTTTCCTTTTATCTACCAATATTCCTCTTTTGGTAAATTTATTCAAAGAGGTTGGATCTAAAAATAGCCTATGAGGTAATGGGTTAAACAAAGATTTGGAAGAATGGCTTATGAAATGGGTAAACTAAATAGCTTATATCATAGGTAAACTAGAACCACAAATATTTGCTTTGACATTTCAGTAAGACAGATTTATAACATCCTTTGCCCAAAAGAGACACTTTTTGGCGAATTTAAAAACAGAGAAGACTATATGAATATATGTATGCCTATGTAATATGTATTATAACCAGCAATGCTATATGATTAACCATTTCCTCCATAATTACGCCTTTCTACGCCTCTGTAAAATCACCTATTGAAACCATTGTGATAAATAGAGCATTTGCTCCTATAGGAGCAAATGCTCTATTTATCACAATGGTTTCAAACTACAAAATTCTAAAAGTGTCCTTTTCTCTAGTTAATGTTCCTTTTCGGTACATTTATTCAAAGATGTTGGATCTAAAAATAGCCTATGAGGGAATGGGTTAAATTGTAAACGGCTTCTACAGGCTCCTGCATAGACATTATTCTAGAATTTCTGGCATGGTAAACAATTCCCTTGTTCTTAGCTTTACGTTATTACAATCCAGTCATTCAGTAATGAAATACAAACTTTATTTCTTACATTAATATTTATCAGGTAAATGTTATAATCGAAGTGTCTAAAGCTGCCAATGTGGTATTTATTGATAAGAACAACGTTGCTTCAACACATTGCTTTAACAATATTTCAGTCATATCGCGACGTTCAGATGGGGGAAGACACCCGAGTTTTTCCCGTGAATGAAACACATTGCATTGAATTGTGCACAGAACACACGGGTAGAACCATCGACCTACCACCAGCCAGCCGGAAGTCTTCCTCACAGTAAAACAAATCACGACGTCACTAACGAGAAATTAGTCGGTTTGGACAGACAATGTGCAAGCGGATTTTGTAACTGTCTGACTGATCCATACATGAAATGCTATAAATAGTATCATCAACGATCTGCCTGGTGAATATTCATGTATGAAATGATGAGTTATGAATATTGTTACATTTTGTTTTAACCCTTCGCTTGCTATTCGCGTCAATATACCTACCTGTAAATAGTGAAGACCCAGATGAGACAGCTCCTGCAGGAGCTGTCTCATCAGGGTCTGCACTATTTACAAGTTGATTGTGCAACCAGTGCACTCCACAGCAGTGATTGCACAGCGAAATACGTGTACACAGTGAAGATATATGTAATTATACAACAGGGCATGGGTAAAGAAGGAGAAATGTACATGTATTTTAAAATTCAGCAAGCGAAGGGTTAAATTTCCGTACGACAACAGAAAGTTTGGGCTATGGCAGAAACTTTATTAAGGCGCCAAATGGTTAACACTCCATGTGTCCATCCGGGCTGAATCTCGTTTATTTCAACTCTTAAATTCAGTTTTCTGATCAGGATCTGCACTGTTTTCTTATGAAAGTATATATATATATATCTGATTATACAGTATCTGAAAATGACAAACTTTACTTGTACTCTTAGGCCATTATAAAATATCAGCTTATTAATATTCATGGTGTCATTATTGCTTACACGAATATTCATGAGATAAACGTTGTAACAAATGTCTTGACCAGTTTAGTTACTCGTCGCCTCATATGAAACTGAAATATTTGTGAAAGATTGTTAAATGTTACGTGGATTGTAACAATGATAATTTACCAATGCTTAGATCAATTACAAATACCGATTATATCCCACCCAAACCCAAGAAAGAAATCTTCAGGCAAAGTCTATCCTATTCAGGCTCCATTATTTGGAATTGTTTGCCAACACACTTAAAAACACTTGAAACAGTTAACAATTTTCACTGCAAATGTATACAGTGGATGAAATCTAAATGATTGCCTTATTCATAATGCTATAGATAACTCTCTCAGTCTTGTAAATGTCTGTACATAATATAATTAGGTGTGTGTTTAGTTGGTACATGCATACATAGTTATATATTATAACTCTTGCATGCTGGGATTAATTTTGTTGTCTGCTGTTTGTATCTGTTTATGCCCCCTCCAATCTATATAATGGGGGGGGGGGGGGGGGGGGGGGGGGTGCGCCACATTGCCTTTTTACCTGTCAAAGCAATGTCCGACCGTGGAGCGTCCGTCCGTTTCAGACATTTTTTTGTAAGGAAAAGGTTTTAGCATGCTTCCGTCAGGCCTGTGTCAAATGGACATATTTCTAGTTCCCCAGGTAGCTTAAGGAAAATGATTCTCAAATGCTGTCGATAAAAACCATGTTTCTCGAGTGACCAGGTGGGATGTGGGTTTCTTCAATTTTCATATTCTGATAGTCAATAATAAATTCACACTATTGCAGACAGCAATTATTTAATATTAAATATTTTGTAAATCTGTGTTTGTGTTCTAATGTAGGCATTTTTTGGCATCTCATTAAAAGAGTTGTCTCCTTAGATACAATTCTGATGAAATACCAAGACATGTAATAAAATGTGCAGTTTGCAAAACAGATTTTCTAATAGTAAATAGTGCAGACCATGATGAGACAGAACCAACAGGAACTGTCTCATCTGGGTCTACACTGTCTGCAATTTCAGATATATCCGGGATCAGCAGGACAGGGGTTAATGATTGTCACATAATCATAATAATTGTAAACCAGCATGAAATGTGCATGTATCTTCCTGTTTTGTATGTATTAACATGTAAATGTATATAATAGAGGGCCACATGGAAGATTAGTAGCCACTAAATGTGTTACCCTCTGTAAATAAAGTCTATTATTATTATTTAAAAATTCCCTGTGTGGTGTACCTAACGTTAAGGCCCCATTATCCACTATGATATATCAACCTTGTCTCGTTCATTTATATAGGTTTGCCTGCTAAGCGGGAACTAACCGACGTTTGCAAACAGTTTGGATACAGATTAAAGGCCGAGTAACTCAGCGTCTCACCCGCATCCAAGCTGTGTAACACACAGTCAAGAGTTTCTCAAAAGTTCTAACCATTCGCTTGCTGAATTTTGAAATACATTTCTCCTTCTTTACCCATGTCCTGTTGTATAATTACATATATCTTCACTGTGTACAAGCATTTCGCTGTGCAATCACTGCTGTGGAGTGCACTGGTTACACAATCAACTTGTAAATAGTGCAGACCCTGATGAGACAGCTCCTGCAAGAGCTGTCTCATCTGGGTCTTCACTATTTATAGGTAGATATATTGACGTGAATAGCAAGCGAAGGGTTAAGGACTCGCCAGTAAGTAAAACCAGAGTTAACATGTAAGTAGACTGATTTATTTTTCAGCAGATTATGGGTTAGCTACATCCCATGCCCCTGTTGTCAGCATCTCGGTGAAAGTAATCAGCATCTTGCATTTTTACAACAGCCTTATTAGATTAAGCTGAAGAAAATTTATCAGATTTACGTAAATAAATTACAATGTTAATGTCTCATAACTATACTAATTATTCTGCGTGGCATTTCTTGTCCTTTGAATACGGGATACGAGTACATTGACATTTACAAACAGTGTAGATCCAGATCAGAGGACTTATATGGGAGTCCTCTGACCAGGATCTGTACTGTTTTTCAGTCAAGCTCCTCTCGCAATTTACAAGTCTTCATAGAGAATTGACTCTGCCGTTAAACAATGATGGACCATTCCATTTTGAAAATTTAGCATTCAATGGGGTAGTGTCTTGGGGGGTTTCCATGTTCTATGTATGTGCTTAGTAAATGAACAAATACAGAAATATTTTGGTGATACCGCTATATATTGCCAGAAAAAATGTTAACCCTTCCCTGTTCAATACCTACTGAATATTCATGGACAAAATAATTATAATGAAATATGGAAGGTGGAACACTGTAGCCGTTTTAGAAAGTAAAGAAACATATTTCAAGTTCCATTAGAAAACAGAACAGACCCTGATCAGACGGCTCCTCTACTCTGTTTACAAATGCGTGAAAACACGTTTATATGAAGGAAAGGGTTAAGCTTTTTGTACACAGGGTCCAAACTATTTGACTACTTGAATGTACAGTACAGACTCGGCAATGCGAACATAATTAACATGGGCATGTGTAAAGGCAGTCGGTTGCTTAATACATGGCAAAAGTAATACAGAAAGACCCTATGGGAGCTTTCTGTATAACGTGTTTCCTGCATAAAGCTACCGCATGTTTTAAAACTCGAGAATTAATCATTTTAGTGGTCGTATTAGCCATACTTTGCTGTATTATTTGAAGAGTAGTCTACCGAAAGAAATTTTAACTTTGAAAAAGTTTAGCAAAAGATGATTATTTTAGACCATTTCAGATGACAGCTGTTTAGTGTGAGTGTATTTAACGGGTAAACTAAGAAATAAACAGTGGTTCAGATAAGATGCATAAATTTAAACATTTTCAAAAATAGTTCCTTTATTTCTCCATCAAACCCACTGTGTCCACTCTGTGTCCACTCTCGAAGAGACGATTCTAAAGAGTGGTGATAGTATAGGGTTTGGTGGAGAACTGACGATTTTAGTATTTTGCTACGTATCTTTAAATTATATGTAGCTCTGAATATCACCTATACATGCTTAACAAGAAATCCAGTTACAGATAAATGAAGAACGCAGTGGTTTTACCTTTTCTTGTTGAATATTCATGTAAGACATTTCACCATGAATAGTAGCTGAATGTACATAGAATGTTTTTGAATTGGTATAAACCGTAGATACACATTTATTAACCCTTCGCTTGCTATTCACGTCAATATACCTACCTGTAAATAGTGAAGACCCAGATGAGACAGCTCCTGCAGGAGCTGTCTCATCAGGGTCTGCACTATTTACAAGTTGATTGTGCAACCAGTGCACTCCACAGCAGTGATTGTACGGCGAAATACGTGTACACAGTGAAGATATATGTAATTATACAACGGGGCATGGGTAAATATGGAGAAACGTAATTTTAAAATTCAGCAAGCGAAGGGTTATAATGTCAAGAGCAAACAGAGCAGACCCGTATATCAGATGGCTACAGTAAAGGCGCGAACAGGTGTTTATCAGTGTTCTGCATTCAATGTTTTATTTCAACTGTTTTGCACATGAATATTCAGTAGGTATTGAAATTTGGACTAAATATAGAACAGGGAAAGGGTTAAGAGAAATTTTACTGTGCTAATAAGCTATACACGACTTAGTATTTGCTTTTATGCTATGGCAAAGAATAATATGGGCACTAAATAAATGCCGCTTAGAAAAGTTAAAGCTTTAATACAAGCTGCGTACAGGAAATTGTATATAGAACACAGAATGTTTTCCAACACTTTCTTTACTCACTAAAGTTTTGCAAATACAGTGAAACCCCGCTAATGCGACCACTTAATAAACAGCCACTGATGTCGTCTAAAGCAGGTGGTTGCTTAATGCAGGACGAACGTTATGCAGAAAGCTCCTATAGGAGCTTTCTGCATAACTTTCGTCCTGCATTAAGCCACCACCTGCCTCTGCCACCCAGAATTCTGCCCATTTTCGGTGGTCGCATTAGCGGTGTTTTACTGTACATTTCAAACTAAAAGATCTTATAAAGGCGTATGCAAGATCTGTAAACTAAGTCGTTCTTTTATTTCTCCACCAAACCCTGTGCCGTGATAAAAAAAAAGCGTTGGGCGGAGAAATGGCGATTTTATTTTTTGAATATATATCTTAAGCAATGACTCCTACTTTCCGAAACACTTTTAAATGGTCATGATAAGGAAACAACATGCAAAATACACTTCTCGTAACTGTGTGTTCATAATGTGTGACATTGTACTATTTGTACTCATTTTGTACTACAGTAAAAACCCTCTAATGTGACCACCTAAAATAGGTATAATTCTGGGTGGTAGAGGCAGGTGGTAGCTTAATGAGGACAAACATAATACAGTTCTAAACCTTTCTGCATTACTTTTGTCCTGCATTAAGCAACCACCTGCTTATAAAGACATCCATGTTTATTCATTAAGTGGTCGCATTAGAGGGGTTCTACTGTATTCTATTTGCTATCGTTTCTCTCTTAGTTTTAAACCGTCAGTATGCCGAATAATTAAAACTGCCTCCTCCATGTCGGAATATTAATTAAACAAAACGTTGTATCAAAATATATCACCGACGGAAATAAGTTTTATGACAAACAGTGCAGGCCCTGATCAAAGGACTCCCTCGTGATTCCTTTGATCTTGGTCTACACAGTTTGTAAAAAGGCTTATATATGTTCGTTTCACCCACATTAAAGGATAGGCAATCAATTAGCTTTTCACTGGGACAATATAACTTTCTATGGGGCGATTTTAATAGCACAATATGTCGTTAACGAAACGCTATCATTAGAACTTGATGTTCATTTCATTATTTGGAGAAACATGCCACGAGATGTTTCCTGATGCGTGTAGAAAATTAGCCTATTTTTGCCTAAGTACTGTCTGTTAATAAGGTTTGTTTGTATCGAGGGTGTACATCGCTTTAACCCTTACGACGCTGAATTTTCAAATGGACTATTCCAAATTCTAAACAAGTTAAGCTCATGGTGAATAGTTAGGGATTCTTTCTAAAGAACATTGTGACAGGAGCCCTCTCATCTGGGTCTACAGTGTTTGCCAAGGACATTAGTGAATAGTGACTCGTGTACCGCACTGAACATTCACGGTAAGCTCGAGCTGTTCGAACTTTGAATAATCCATTTGAAAGGGTTAACCCTTCGCTTGCTATTCACGTCAATATACCTACCTGTAAATAGTGAATACCCAGATGAGACAGCTCCTGCAGGAGCTGTCTCATCTGGGTCTGCACTACTTACAAATTGATTGAGCAACCGGTGCACTCCACAGCAGTGATTGCACAGAGAAATAATTGTAGAAAGTAAAGATATATGTAATTATACCACAGGACATGGGTAAAGAAGAAGAAATGCATTTTAAAATTCAGCAAGAGAAGGGTTAAAGCTATTTTGTGGAAAGACAATCATAGTGTATCCGTATTTGTAGAACCATAGAACTAATTAATTCGAGCAGCTTTATCAGATTACCCATTCTCAGGCGCGGATTTAGAGGGACGGAGCCGGCGTACGCCCCCCCCCCCCCTAAAATTGCCAAAACAATTATTTTTAGTAATATTTTAGATCTATATACAGTAAAACCTCCCTATTATAACGACCACTAAATTGTGTTAACTAGGTGAAAGTAAAACAGAACGCTCCCATAGGAGCGTTCTGTTTTACTTTCACCTTGCTTTAAGCAGCCACCTGCCTTTAACAAAAAATAATTGATGTAATTTAGTGGTCGTTATAGAGAGGTTTTGCTGTATCTACTAAATACCAATAAAACAATGATGCAGTAGGAGTGTTTTATTTCCCTCACCCAATTAAGCTCTTTTTCAACATGTATTACAAACACACTATTTATTTATGTCATCAAACATAAAAATCTACGCCACTCCCCACTCCAAAGATATTCTACGCCCCCCCTCCCCCCCATTCTGAAATCCTTGATCCGCACCTGACTCTCTTCAGCTATCCCATAAATGGGACCATGTAGAGCCAGCTCAGTGGAACCATGAAGGATTCTTTGGTACAGGTTTGCACTAGTTGCCAGTCGATGTCATTGGTATATTGCAGTATGCATTTTGTTTGTGGTACACCCTCAGCATTAAAATGGATGGATTCCCAAATTCAATTTTGATGAGCTTACTGTAAACGATACATTGTATATGAATAAATGGGTGAAACTAATTTTACCAATCTGTAGACCAATAAATGAACATAATCGTAAATTCCAAAGTTAACGTGAGGTAAAGGTGGATCTAGATCATTTGGACTAATATGCTTTCGCAATGGAACGTGCAATTTTGTTTAAAGTATTGTTGGCCTCGTTCCACGTGCTACTGCTACGGATCACATATCAGTTCTTCATTTCACTTTCAAGAACGAGTTCAGATTTCTAGAATGTTCCTGTCGAACCAGAATGATGTATCACCTTCCTATATTAAGTTGATGTAAGGGTTGAGACGAACACATTCGGAAAATTACAATTTACCATGACCTTGTAGTTGCCCTCTAGCATAACAGAAAAGAAGTGTGTGTACGCGCGCGTGTGCGTTCGCGTGTAGTATATGCGCATGTGCGCATGTGCGCATGTGCGTGCGTGCGTGTGTGCATGTGGGAGTATCATTGTGTGTGTGTGTTTGTGTGTCTGTGCGATGTGTGTATATGTGCGTCTGTTTGAGGGAGGGAGGGAAGGTGGTGGGGAAGAAGAAATATATATAGAGAGAGGGAACGTGGGAGGAGAAAATGAGAGAGAGAGAGAAAAAAAGAGAGAATGAAAGACAGAGAGAGTTAGAAAGTGAAGAGGGAGAGAGAGAGAGACAGAGAGAGAGACAGAGAGAGAGAGAGAGAGAGAGAGAGAGAGAGAGAGAGAGAGAGAGAGAGAGAGAGAGAGAGAGAGAGAGAGAGTAGATGAGACACTATTGACAATATTGTTCAATTGAACATACATGTAGGAATAGTTGATTTTAACGCCGCTACAATCAGACAGTCGGCTTCTTTGGACTTCTTCAAGAAACAACTGGAAACCCACTATTTTAGAAAAATTTATACACAGTTTTAATTTAGAGTGATACCATTCATAATTAATGTTGCTTTTATATTAGATTTAAAGCCAGATTTTGATATTTAAGTTGTATAATATATATCTTAATTGTGATTTATTATGTGATATGTAAGTTTCTGTCTGTGTTATCGTGAATATTTCAACTTGTGTTGTATGTTATATATTATAACCATTGAATATGTATTTATCATAGAAATAGGCATTAAATAAAACAGTTTCAGTTTGAAGTTTCAGTTTACAAATTTATATGGAATACAGTTTATACATTATAACAACAATTGCTCTCTTCACATTCATGTACTTTCTTATCATTGACAGGGGTCGTTAAACGAACACACAAATCAGCCACAAAGTAATTGTTCTTTGGATAAATTGTGACTTTTTTGGATGCATTCCATAACATTTGTGTTTGATGCGTTCATCTTTGGTGCCTCAATAGAACTGTTTCACATGTAACTGTTTTGTACGCCAAAAGTATCTGATGTCGCTTGGCAAGTGGCAACATCACAGAAACATCATCATCTTTGGGTGCCTTTGTAAAGTGTTTTATTTCCCTTAAAGTCAGAAAGGAAATGCCAGAATATTTAATTAACTGTACACCATTAGTATTCATGACTCTAGTTTAAAATATATGAAATCAGAGACATTTTCAAACATGAGATTGGTAACCACATATGACAATGTCCAGGCCATGATTGATAGAGTGTTAGTCCTTACTCCGTAATGATAAAAAAAATTTGCTCAAGTTTGAATCCAGTGCAATTTCGATTTCTTCCAACAGGATCAAGCTTTTGAGAAACTAAAAGGGAATTGGTGCCAAAAAGCTTGGATCCTAATTACTCGGCGTCATATCTGGAACCAGTCACGAATAGCGTGGTAAGGGTTGATCCTTGACTGCTGATGGCGAATCTGAGACCAAATTGCAACGCTTGAAAACAGATGCGTCGAAGATGTGTTAATGAAAAGGGATGACAATTTAACCCTTTCCTGCATGAATACTCATGTACAAAATAATGACGTAATGAATATTAATGATATCAATTTGTTATAATAAACAGGATTTTTTGGCTATGGCAGAAAATGTAGAATCATATTCATATTATATCATAAGCAAACAGAGCAGACCCTGATCAGACGTCTCCTATAGGAGCTTTCTGATATGGGTCTACTCTGTTTGCGAATTCGTAGAGAGGGGTATTTATGGAGTAAAGGGTTAAAACTAACTACTGAAGCAAATGACAACTTTTGTAGACAACAATGCTTAGCAGCGAAAAAAATGAGGTTGTTATCAGGGCATTCACCGAACCAAACTACAACAAGACCGTTGTGGATGCCTACATTTGAAGCAGAAGTAAAACTCATTAACTCTGCCATATATTGTCGACTGAAAAATGTGTCCTCTGCTTCAGGTTTTAGTTTTAAATTTGTATTCAAAACCTATAATCACAACACCAATCAGCTGGTGGGAATTTCGCAAATGGAAGCAAAGGGGTTAAATCAGCTGAAGCCTATAATTATACTGGTCCTTAAGGTCCTTTACTCTATGAATACTAATGTTAGAATTAATGTATTAATGTATATTAATTAAAAATCAGCTTAGGTTTTACAATAGCATATGAATAAGAAATGCGTCAAGATGCCATGGTAATACCATAGAATGCAGGGTGAAAGTAATAGGAGCTTTCTGCTTTAAACTGACACTTTCCTTAAAACTTAGAGAATTAGACATAAGTTTAACCCATTACCTCATATTTGCGACTTTTGACGACTCTCTAAAAGTCACTTGGGAAACCATTGTGATAAATAGAGCATTTGCTCCTATAGGAGCAAATGCTCTATTTATCACAATGGTTTCAGAACTGCAAAATTATAAAAAAAATCCTTTTCTCTAGTTAATGCTCCTTTTCGGTAGATTTATTCAGAGGTTGGAGGTCATGGGCTAATGGTTGTTGTAGACACGTTTCCTTCCTCATGTAGACGTAAGTTGGTACATTTGCAAACAGAAAAGATCCAGATCAGAGATCAGTCCGATCAGGATCTGTTCTGGTTTGTTTTTCTTACGGAGTTACTCGGCTTGTCAGTCAGGGCCATGCTGTTTGCAACTGTCATACAAGGGTTCATCATTAGTTTGCTGTGTGTCACCTGTCTTTTGCAAACAGTTTGGAACCAGTGACACACCGAATAACTCGGCGTCTCTTCAGGCTCCAAGCTCATTGGCACTCGGTCAATATCTTCACAAAAGCTTGGAAGAATTCGAAGTGAGATATGAGATTAGGCAGATGCAATACTTTTCAGTATGGCTGGAATAAAGCATGTGAATCATAAGGCCGTCTAAGAAACCCGTGATTGCCAAATAAGCAAGTAGCATTTCCTTCGCAAGACAACGTTAATCCTTCTCTTACTGAAAAAGGCAACGTCTGCTCAAGATCTGATCTGCTGGATCTTAGTTGCACCGAGTACTTAGTATCTTATCTGGACCCAGGACGTTTGCAAATACCAGTCAGGTCATGCTTAGCATGGGAAGAGTTAACCCATTCCCTCTAGGCTAATTGTAAACCGTTCCCCCATAGGCTATTTCTAGACCATTCCCCATAGGCTATTTCTAGACCATTTCCCATGGCTATTTTAGACGATTCCCTATAGGCTATTTCTAGACCATTCCCCATGGCTATTTTAGACCATTCCCCATAGGCTATATTTAGACCATTCCCCTATTTTAGACACAACCTCTTTGAATAAATTTACCGAAAAGAAAAAGGGTTTGTTTTAGAATTTTGTAGTTTTTAAACTATTGTGATAAATAAAGCATTTGCTCCTGTGGTGCAAATGCTCTATTTATCACAATGGTTTCAAAAATGACCTTTAACGAGGCGTCAAAAGCCGTCAGTAGGAGGGAATGAGTTACATTACCAAAGTTAATTCAGATATAGGGTTTTCATATGTAAATGGAATTTTATTGAAAGTAATGACAGTTAAAACTTATATTTAAGTATGGACTGTAACTTTCATTAAACTACAAACTGTTATTGATAATTAAGAAACTTTATGAATAGTCATAACTTGCATGATCAAATTACAAACTGCCGTTAATAAGTACGTAATTTTATTATTAGTCATAAAAGTAAATTTCTGTATCATTTCCATAAGCAATTCTGACATGCAGAACATTTGAATATACATGAAGGCAACGTAACTCTTATAGTGTGGGACGCGACTCACTAATGTCATTTGTAAATAGTGTAGACCCAGATGAGAGAGCTCCTAGAGGAGCCCTGTCATCAGGGACTGCACTGTTTGATCAGGGACTGCACTGTTTGTCTTGTTTCACTTTTATTTAGAAACATCCCTAAATATTCCTCATGAGATTGGCCTGTTTGAATTTTGGAATAGTCCATTTGAAAAATCAGCGTTGTAAAGGTTAAAGGCCGACACTGGATTTTGATGTTGCTAAAGTACACCACATATTACATTCACAAAGTGCATACGCTTGTTGGAATATCAATGTTATCACTCAACATTTGATTATAAAACGTAAGACTTGTTAAAAATCTTACATATCAATATTTGAATATTTATTTATTATTTGTCTAGACCAAAACACATGATATACGGTTTTATTTATAGTCAACCGCGAGTTTTCCCGTCAGATTTTCATGCTCTTTGAATTAATGTCCGAGACAAAATTTGCAAAGCCTAACAATTATTTATTTAACCATTTCCTTTATATAAACGCTTTTTCATGCATTTTCAAACAGGGTAGACCAGATCAGGCTGATGCTATAGAAGCCGTCTGGTCAGGATCAGTATGATCAGGGTTAGTCCTGTTTGATTATGGTATAATCTAGATCTGGGTCCATGCTTATAAAGCTTTTAGTTGAGTCTGGGTTTCGTTCTCAGGCTTTTGATTGGTCAGATTTGAGTTCTCAAGATTTTGATTGGTCAGATTTGAGCCAAAGGCTCAAATCTGACCAATCAAAAACTTGAGAACGAACTCAGACTCAACTAAACGTTTTATATAAGCATGGACACTGATTCTACAGTTGATCCCTACGCCAAAACAGCCAGTGTAAATATGCCATCATAAATATCCAGCTCAATAAATATGCATGATGTCATTTTCCCTTACATGAATATTAAACAGGGAAAGGATTAATATCATTTATACATAACTTATAAAACCTTACCTTTTATAACAGAATTTCTTGTGCTTATGGTAATGGTTTAGCTTAGGTGTGTAATGTGTAATTCATTACGTAATTTGCAACTACAAACTCCCATGTCTGCCTTGAAGGTAGCACTAGATGTACTTAGTCTTGATGTAATTTATTAGACTAATCATTCTCGTTTTGTGTTACCATGGGAAATAATTCAATGCACAACAAGTCCGTTTCATCAATCACCAAGGTCGAATTAATGCGTTTCGCTCTTTTAACCATTTCAATGCAAGAAACGAGTGCGCTGGTATTTGAAAACAGTTCAGTTCCAGATCGATGGAGCTTTATTGCCAGGGCCTGTACTGTTTAACATAATTTGATAAAGCGTAATCATGTCTTTCCGACATCAGAAATTGCTGATAACATAATGTATCATATTTATGCCTTAAGAGACAGATGCCCAATTATTAACACGTTACCTATGTCTATAAATAATTTGATTTAATAAAAATCAAAAAAATCTCATAGTTATTGAAATAATACTGTTTGGACCATTTTATGAAGATTTCCATGAACAACTAACATAACAAAATGCTTTTGTGAATCAATAATACACCGTCACTCGTAATGTATTGTTCTAGAACAAAATGTTACTGCAATATCGCGAACATATACGGATCCTATAAAGGAGTGTCTTGGGGGAACCAATCGGAGCACCGTCGAGTAGTTTCGACTGATACCGAACTAAAGAGAACACGAACTTTGTCTAAAAGGCGGTCGAATACCGGCGATATCGACACTTTAACATAAAACTTTCGCTTTATCATAACTCGTTCGCAATTTAAAATAATAGTTCGTAAATTATGTCCACGCCATACAACTCTACATTAAACTCCTTTGGGAATTTTCTTCACATCTGCTACCTTGCATTAAGCTGCCACCTGTCCTAGGACCGCCACTGATACTAATTGGAAAATCTTTACTAAATTGAACGCCAATATAGATATGTCTGTAATTACTCAAGGACGCAGTGTTTTTGTGACCAGATATTGCATGATCTGGTCGGCAGTAACATTATTGTGAAGATTGACCCTGGTAGCTTCACGCTAATGGACCCTTGGTTTGTTTCTATTGACAACGCGCATGTGTGCGATCTGCGTTTAGTAGTGATTACTGATAGGTGCTTACTATTACATGTCAACCTACAACTGTACATCTCATTAACCCTTGCCCTATTGAGTATTAACCCTTACAATGCTGAATTTTCAAATGGACTCTTCCAAAATTCAAATAGGTCAAGCTTATATTACCCATAAACCGGTTTAACCCCCCAGTGACTTTTCACTGACCGTTCAGAGGCGGTGCTTCCATCTTCCCCCTATTGTGTGTTTGTTTTGTCTTTGTGCGTCTCTTGTTGTTTTTATAGTTATGTACATTTGCTGTTTCCTTGTGTTGCTGTTCGGGTGACTGTTTGTTCTGTATGTGGTGTTTCCTGCATGACTCTTTTTTGTACTTTTATAGTGAATATTTAGGGATGTTTTCTAAAGAAAAGTGTAACATGACAAACAGTGTAGACCCTGATGAGAGGGCTCCCGTAGGAGCCCTCTCATCTGGGTCTACACTGTTTGCAAAGGACATTAGTGACTCGGGTCCCGCACTGTAAGGGTTAATGCAAGAAATAATGACATAATGAATATTTATTGGCTGATTTGTTTGACATGTATACACATGAATGTTTGGCAGAAACTGTAGCATCAGGCCTATTATAAATTATAAGCGATCAGAGACGACCCAAATTACACGGCTCCTACAGGGTCTACTCTGTTTATAAATGCGTGAAAATGCATTAACCCATTACCTTACATGCTATGTTTAGATACAACCTCTTTGAATAAATCTACCAAAACAGGAGCATTAACTAGAGAAAAGGAAATTTTTAGAATTTTTAGTTTGAAACCATTTTGATAAATAGACCATAGGAGCAAATGCTCTATTTATCACAATGGTTTCACAATGCGACTCTTACAGAGTCGTCATCAAAAGTCGTTATTATGAGGGAATGGGTTAATATGAAGAAAAGGGTTAAACGGAATATAATTATTGGAATCAGTCTGTTAGCCGGTCGGTGGTCTGTCTGTCTGTCTGTAGTATATCCGTAGTTTGTGATGCAGAATGATTCTTCAGTTTTAAAACTTATCTCATGAATATTTGTGTAAAACGTCACGACACCAGGCGTACTAAATATTCATAATGATACATGAAAACATCATTGTTTTGCCTTTATCAGAAACTGTGGGCTCAAATCTATATTGATTCATAAGAAAACAAAACACCCTGACCAGCCTGCTCCTACAAGGATCCGTCTGACCTAGGCCTAGTCTGTTTGTATAGGCGTGAAAATTAAGTGGTAAGGCAATTTTAAATGCCAAAATTAATTCAAATATGACTGGCAAGCAGTTTGGATCCTGATGAAACACAAGACTGTTCGGCCTCTCATCAGCACCCGGATTGTCTGTACAGGTTATCACTTGCTTACCCCTGGCGTGCAGAGAGACACTCTATGACATCCACTGCCGATAGTGACTGTTCTAATAGTAGTTCAATCAATTCAATTCAAAATCTTTATTTCGGCTAATCTTTACAGATCATAGCCCTATACTGGGCGGTTATGTTAATGAGAAGAACATGAAATAATACATACAGATATAGTCAAATCAAATTTTCATTTCAAATCATCCATGTGATAAGATCAATCGTTTACATTAACGTTTGTTTTATGTATATGTATTTGTGTTTACTACGAGAAGTCTCCCGACTATATACCGTCCGCTCTGTCCCGAGCGATCACGGAGAGCCCGTGCATAATTATACCCGGATGACCAGAGCTGTCGGCAAGTCATGCGCGGAGCAATGTATGATATTGATGTTTTGATCATGTTTATAATTTATGTGGAATTTACTAATTCTGTTGGATAGTCGCTTCTGGAATACGTCTCATCAAATCAGGTAGGCGTTTAGATAATTATTGTGCATTTCTATTCTATTTTTGTACTATAACTTAAAATTATGTAAATCCCGTCTGGACCATTCCCAAAGAATGGTCCGAACAGGGTCTACACAATTTGTATTCTATGTACGGCATTTAGCTCAGCTCTATGTGTGCATTAATAACTTATTTACATAATAATACATTTAAACTGCTCAGTAATCAAATAGTGTAGCTCCTGATCAATCTGCCGAACAAGCAGCAGACTGCTATATTGCTCATAATTTGTTAATAGTAAAATTATGTAAATCCCGTCCGGACCATTCCCAAAGAATGGTCCGAACAGGGTCTACACAATTTGTATTCCATGTATGGCATTTAGCTCAGCTCTATGTGTGGATTAATAACTTATTTACATAATAATACATTTAAACTGTTCAGTAATCAAATAGTGTAGATCCTGATCAGTCTACCCAACAAGCAGCAGACTGCTATAGTGCTCATAATTTGTTAATGATACTTGTATGGAATTCCGTACATCTTTTTGTGTGTATAAATAACTTTCGTAATAAACCCCCCCCCAAAAAAAACCCAAAAACAAACCCCAACCTTAAAACTACTTAGTGATCAAATAGTGTAGATCCCGATCATTCTCAACAAGCTGCCGACTGATCGGAATGTTCACAATTTGTAAAATCTACATGCATGAAATACATACGTGGATTAATAACTTATTATCATCACAAATAAACCTTTACCTTCTCAGTAATCAAATAGTGTAGATCCTGATCCGTCTGGACAACGAGCAGTAGACTGGTCAGAGCATTCACAATTTGTTAGAGATACACGTATGGACCCGCACAACTTTGTGTGTGGATTAATAACTCATTTACACCATATACCATAAATAACGCAGGTAATCAAATTATACATACGTGTGCGAACCAGTTTACTTCACACATGCGTCCGAGATTTGTATTACATAATACAATTTTATCTCTTATACACAATATACATTGAAATAGTTTACAGGAGAAACTATACCTTATATATCTTAATTGTACATCTATACACGTCTGATTTCAATTACCCATGACAAAGTATAACAAACACAGTTTAAATACATATACTCATAATAATATATCCGGATTTCGCTCAATATTTGCTAAATATACAAAATTGGCAAGGTTTTTTAAAACCCCACTTTGTTGATTTTTCATTAAGGAAACAAATTTTTGTTTAGTTGGCCATCTCTGGTAGTATATTGGCAAATATCGGCATCTTAAATTTCTATATTTTGGACAAACTAACAAAAAATGATACTCATTTTCAACTACATTTAAATTATAATGGTTACACAATCTAGCATTTCTTTCTATATTTCTATATCTACCTTCTTCTACTTCCAGATTATGTGATGAACATCTAAGTCTAGTGCATGTTAATGTAATGTGCATTCTTTTGTGCTCTAATAACCCTCATCCCGCTATACTAACTGGCATTTCAAACAGCTTAGATCCTGATGAGACGCCGAGGAACTCGGCGTCTCATCAGGATCTGAGCTGTTTGACACTCGGTCAAATTTCTTAGAAAGTTTGATCGAATCGGAAGTAGTCAAAATTGCATTCGATCCAAGTTTGAGCAGACATTATTTTTTTCTCAGCAGGATAAGGGTTAAATTCAAGAAAATTTATTATATTGCATCATCTATTATAACATGGTAAACCTTTCGCTGCCAATGCCGGATCTGTGATTACCTATGCAATTAGCTTGTATCAAGATGAGACGCCGAGTAACTCGGCGTCTCATCAGGATCCAAACTGTTTGTTACTGTTACTATGTTTTTGAAACAAAAATGAAAAAAAAATAATGAAATTTTGTAGCAGACGACAAGGTTAGCAGACGACAGAACTTGGCAGCGAAAGGGTTAAACCTTTTTCTGCTGAAAATATGGTGTCTACGCAAAACCTACAATTTTACTCACTTTCGATTCATTAAAGGTATTGGGAAAATATTTATCGAATGTCAAACAGCGTGTATTCTGGTGAGAGCCCAGGGTACTTGGCATCTTATCTGAATTCAGTGTGTTTTCAGATTTCCAGGTCACGTTTAGCATTCAAAGGGTTAATGAGCTTAATGCAGTAGGGATCCAAATAATGTGACACCCACTTCAATTCAAACACTGATAATCCATTTCTGCCACTTCGTGTTGGAAAGGATCGCGACCTCAGGAAGTTAGCTTACATAGGCAGACTATAGCATAGTCTTAAGTTATGCTTCCTGTCAAAGATACAGTGAAACCCACGTAAACCGGATGATTAATTAAGTATATATATTGGTGTTGGAGGAGACAGGAGGCAGCTTTCTGCATGACTGTCATCCTGTATTCGGCTTTCACCTGCGTAAAAGTATCTTAATTCTTCCCGATTAAAATTCCAGTTGAGAGGGGTTTGACTGTATAACATAGTCGAGTTATGCTTCCTGTCACATATATATGTTACTCTAAAGTCTATCTAACCCTTTAACCCATTACCCCATAGGCTATTTTTAGATACAACCTCTTCGAATAAATCTACCGAAAAGGAGCATTAAATACAGAAAAGGAAACTTTTATAATTTTGTAGTTTGAAACCATTGTGATAAATAGAGCATTTGCTCCTATAGGAGCAAATGCTCTATTTATCACAATGGTTTCACAAAATGACTTACAGATTCGTCAAAAGTCGTCAGTGTGGGGGAATGGGTTAAATACAGTAAAGTAGTGTACTTGCATTTGCAAACAGGGTAGACCCGGATCAGAGGGCTCCTAGAGAAACCCTCTTATCAGGATCTACACAGTTTGTTATTCAAACTCCTCTAGCAAATTATATCCCGTCACACTGAATGGATTATATCGTTAAATACTGATGGACAAGTTCATTTTGAAAATTCAGCATTCAGACGATTAAAGCTTCACACTCAGAAACTTTACAGTTTCAGTCAGGGCCAAACATTCTATTCGCACATAAATCATTATCTCCATTAATATTCACGGAGTAAGGATCATGTCTGCTGGTAATACATAGTCGCCATTCTTTTTTTTTGTGTAGTGTCCATTCTACATTCAAATGTCACGTGATCAAAGGTCAATAAAGGTAAATAATAACACTCCGTGTTCACTGTAGCTCCTGAAGGGCTTACTGCATATCGAAGGGTCGCAAAACACATAAATTATGCATTTTCATCTAGTACAAAGCTACAGATAAGAGTGTGTACCCAAATACTAAAATCGTCATTTCTCCACCAAACCCTATACTGTGACCATTCTCTTCGAGACGATTTTAAAGAGTGGTCACAGTATAGTAGGGTTTGGTGGAGAAATAAAGGAGTTATTCTTGAAAATGTTTTTAATGTACGCATCTTATCTGGAGCTAAGCATCTAGTTATAAATTATCGTAAACATATTCTGTTCTTGGGTAATATATATATATTGACCAGGTGCGGATCAAGGATTTCAAATTAAGGAGGGGGGGGGGGGCGTAGAAATTCTTTTGGAAGAGGGGGGGGGGGGGCGTAGATTTTTATGTTTGATGACATAAATAAATAGTATGTTTGTAATACATGTTGAAAAAGAGCTTAATTTGGACGAGGGAAATAAAACACTCCTACTGAATCATTGTTTTATTGATTTTTAGTAGATACAACGACCCCTAAATTACATAAATTAGTTTTTGTTAAAGGCAGGTGGCTGCTTAAAGCAAGGTGAAAGTAAAACAGAACGCTCCTAAGGGAGCGTTCTGTTTTACATTCACCTTGCTTTAAGCAGCCACCTGCTCTAAATACCAACTAATTAACACAATTTAGTGGTCGTTATAGAGAGGTTTTACTGTATATAGATCTAAAATATTACTTAAAAAAATGTTGGCAAATGTTTTTTTGTTGTTTTTTTTTGGGGGGGGGGGGGGGGGGCGTACGCCGGCTCCGCCCCTCTAAATCCGCGCCTGTTGACACTTTACTTCTATATCAGGTTTAAGTATTTTCTATAGAGGAATTGTGTAATTCTATCAAGTTTAGGTTTGTTCGTTTCGTTACAGAATTACAGAGTTTCAGACAATTTAGATCACTATATGACACCGAGGTACTTAGTGTCACATCTGGATTCAGTATATCTGAACAGATCACCAGCCAACCACTGTTTGTAAAGGCGTAAAAAGGCGTCTGAATCCAGTCTGTCTGAACAGATCATCAGCCAACCGTTGTTTGTAAAGGCGTAAAAAGGCATCTGAATCCAATCTATCTGAACAGATCACCAGCCAACCGTTGTTTGTAATGGCGTAAAAAGGCGTCTGAATCCAGTCTATCTGAACAGATCACCAGCCAACCGTTGTTTGTAATGGCGTAAAAAGGCGTCTGAATCCAGTCTATCTGAACAGATCATCAGCCAACCGAAGTTTGCAAAGGCGTAAAAAGGCGTCCCTGTAGTTGTATTGAAATCAGTAGTTAGTACTTTTACTTTGTCTATAAATGACGCAGTGTTTTGAAAATGTCTCATGACCATTGAGATAAACTACTGCCGAGTAGTTTATCCCATTTTATGAAGATATACTGCACAACTTGTATCGCATTCAAGAATAACGGTTAACATAGCCATACGTATTTTTTGTTCTTGAACAAATATTATTGCGATATTGCGGACACATAAACCAATCGGAACACCTCGGGGAACCAGTCGGAATACTGCCGAGTAGTTACGACGGATATACGGAACTACAACGCACACGAATTTGGTATTAAATGCGGGATAATAATCGGCGACATCGATACTTCAAAATTTTGAGCGATTATTCATAAATGGTCTCCACACCCTGCTACCTATCGATAAACAAAGTACACTTTTATTCCATTTTTACAGACTCTCAAAAGACACGTTATTTATGGACACATCGTCGTTAACCCATTCCCTCATAGACTAATTTTAGATCCAGCCTCTTTGAATGAATCTACCGAAAATGAGCATTTACTAGAGAAAAGGAATTTTTTAGAATTGTGTAGTTCTGAAAACATTGTGATAAATAGAGCATTTGCTCTCAGGAGCGAATTCTCTGTTTATCACCATGGTTTGAAAAAGACGTTTACAGAGACTTCAAAACGCGCCAGTATGAGGGGATGGGTTAAAGACGTTATAAATATATCTCATTAAACAGTTAGCCCAAAGGTTGTCGGCAAGGTCAGACATGGCGTATCTTACAGAAGCGCCGGCGGATTTGGCATCTGACACACCAGAATGTGTTATTATTAATGTTTTTCGTGTCTTTTATACCCTCAAGGACAAATAAGGATTATTTCCCCATCCTGATTGACATATAAGTCGGGAATAATTGAAATAATTGCTATCACACAGACCTTCATGACGAAATTGGAAAGCTATTGAATTAGGGGACAAGGCGACATAGTGTGGTAACTGGAGTACTTGTTGCGCTTCAGTGGTGGCAATTACAATAGAACCCCTCTAAACCGGACGTTAATTTTTGTGTAAATATCGGTTTTGTGTACAGGTGACAGCTTAATACAGAATGAGAGTAGTCAGATAGAAAGTTAATCTCTAGAGCTTTCTACATAACGTTCACCCTGTATTAAGCAGCCACCTACCGAAAGTATCTAAATTCTTCTCTACTCGAATTCCGGTTTAGAGGGGTTGTACTGTATTTATCTGTACAATAAAACATATCTACAACGACCAACTACAATGAGAATAATTCTGGGTTATTAAGACAGGTGATAGCTTAATGCAGGACGGAAGTTATGCAGAAATCGACTACAGGTGCTTTCTGAATATTAAGCATTATAGGGTAAGTACCAAAGTTCGTTCAGCCTGACCAGCAGGTGCGTTTCAATACTGTGTGGTCAAGCCATAAAGTATAGCCTTGTCAAGTAAAACCTAGCTGTTCCGAACTTTTGATAAAGAAGAATTCATAGTTTTTAGACAGGTGGCTGCTTAACGCAAGGTAAAAGTCATGCAGAAAGCCTTTCTGTAGACATTAAACTGTCACCTATCCTACATATCGATGATGATACTTATTTGAGTGTTCGGATAGCGAGGTTATACTGTGTTTAAAGTGCAGCTTCCGATTCCATTGCGCTTTTGAGAAACTGCGTGTCAAATAGCTTGGATCCCGATAAAACTCCGAGTAACTCGGCGTCCAGTCTGGATCCAAATGCGAGTATGATCTCGAATATCGGAACAATAGTTAATGTGCAATATTACAATCATGGTTATTTCCACAGTATGTAATGCAGTGCAGTAAAGCCTGTATTAAGCGGTAATTCATCTATTAAACAGTTATTAATGCAGGGCAAAAGGATTACAGGAATCACATCAGAGCTACAGATAAACATGCGTACTCAGTTCCACCCCTATGTTGTGACCACTCTTTAGATTCGTCTCGAAGAGACGATTCTAAAGAGTGGTCACAACGTAGGGTTTGATGGAGAAATAAAGGAGTTTTATTTGAAAATGTTTTAATTTACGCATCTTATCTGGACCTCTGGCTCATATAGGAGCTTTCTGCATTACTTTTGACCTGCTAGCACATGATTAAACTAGCACATGCCTTCCAGACCCATAATAAAAACTCTTTTTCATGGCCGCTTAAGAAAGGTTCTGTTGTAGACAAAAAACTGCAATAAATGAGTTTTACAATGACATATTGTTTTTATCATGTGAACATTAACCTTCATTATGCCTTCTCAATCGTTGATCTGCTGCATTTCTTAATTGCTTTCATTTCCTTAAAACATTAAAGAAACTATTACAGGAGTTGTCTGATCTGGATCTACTCTGTTTGCAAATACGTCAAAAGACGTCTCTCTGAGATACGGCGTAAGCGACCACTTACGGATCGGAGTAAATACAGGAGTCTTAAATCGTTAACCGATTGTTTTCTTACGATCGACTTCTTTTGCATCATATAGACAAATTTAATTTAAAATTATTAAAATGGTACGAAATTGAATTATTCAGTTTAACAAACAGTTTAAAAGATGAGATTGGGTGTCCGAATCAGGTACGTGTGGAAAATCATGCTTGACCTTACTGGATTGACGAAAAATCCATATTGGGCGATTTGAACAATTAGATTTACTATATACAGCTGAACGTCGGTATCTTGAACTTCAAGGGACCATGCAATTCCCTAATAGCGAGTCGAGTCATCCGATTTCTAATCTGAACATTTTCTCAAGTTTTCAGCTTAATGCAGGACGAAAATAATGCTGAAAGCTCCTGTAGCAGCTTTCAGTATTACTTTTGACCAGCATTAAGCTGTCACGTGTGTTTCTAGATATCGTATGCATACAGATACATTTTAGAGCAATTATGTATTGTAAATTTTAGAATGACCGAACCTTTTCTCGAGTCATACCAACGTTTGAGTTATCCGAGTTCGATAGATCAAAGTTCAGCTGTATAACTACATCTATATAACAAGGACTTCTTCCAACAGTCGGGATTTGGCCGACCTCCTCGAAGTTTTGGCAGAAGCAAAAATTAAGGAATCATACTGACTGACCTTCGGATACATATAAAATCTTACAACATTGTATAATCAAATTTAAAGTTGCAATAGTAATGTTTAAATACTCTTATATAAATGCGTTTCATGAATATAATGTATTGAGTAAGTTTTCAAATTACATCAAACTCAAGTGTCTGCCTATGCAGCATTAGACCGATTTCGGAAGTGTTTGCTTTTTTTTGGCATGCTGTCATTCGAACTATATTTGTTTCTGAAATGCCAATTTTGCACAGATTCCTAAACGCCTGGCCAGACTGTAAACATTCAAAAATCGAAGAAGTAATTCTTGTTATATGTAGTGAATCGGGCGTTTTACTCGGGAACCAATATCTTGAAGTTCTAATGATGTTCAATGTAATGCCTTTTATAGACAATATTGTTCAACTGAGGTTGTCCCTAACAGTTGACTAATACGTTTGTTAGACATAAAAACTGCGTAGATTTTGACATAAGAGGAAGTAAAGTAACTGCATACAAATAAAAATAGATCTGCAATCGTCGACATTTGTGGAAACAACAGCACAGAAGATTGCAAGTTCATCTTCTGGTATGCAGGTACAAACATAGCGAACATGCGATTAATTATTATAATGCTTATTATTATTGCTGCTGCTGTTGCTGATAATGATTATTAATAATAATAAATAATAATAATATAATAATAATAAATAAATACTTACACCCTGCATTAAGCTGCCACCTGTTTCCAAGTTCAATATTTATACTAAATTTAATGTCCGGTTTAGAGGGGTTTACCTGTACTTGAAGTGTCAGTATCTAGACTTACATCCACATCTAGTTCAAGTTTTGAACACCATTTGATCATTTTCAAAAGTATAGTACAGTAGAACTCATCTTGATGAATAGAATGTTCCTTTTCTCTAATTAATGCTCCTTTTCGGGTTAATGCAGTAAGTAAGTAATGCAGAAAACTTAATGCATTAAGCTACCAGCTGTCCTTAAAACCAAGAACTACAGTAGATCCCGTCTTAAGCGACCATTCATTTATTGAACACGGGAGTCTTAAAATACAAGTTGTTGCTTAATGCAGGGCAAAAGAAATACAAAAAACTCCTGTAGGATCTATCTGCATTACTTTTGACCTGCATTAAACTACCACCTATCTTCTGTTCTGGTCTGGACTTTTCGTTTAATGGCTGCTTAAGACAGGTTTTAAGACGGTCGCTTTAGAGATGTTTTATTGTAAATATATATCCATATCACTCGCTTCAAAATTTCATGATCCATTAACATGATCCGTCCTCTCATGGGAATGACAGCATAAAAGCAAATCGTAGCTAATTATAATTGTAATTTTAAGACCATATTTATAAACCCCATTATTTATATCAGATTCTCAAGAGATGAAGGTAATGTTTAATCAGACACAGCATGTCAGAACTAAACATAATTGAAGTAATAAGAGGTCCCATATTCGCTAACATTTTGAGGTAAAATTTCAGACTCGGCCACAGAACCTACATTTACTCCAAAGGGTCACTCGTTGACGCATATGTAAACAGCAGACGCAGATCAAACATCTCCTGTTGAAGTCATCTGATCAGGATCTGCTCTGTTTGCTTTTGGCATTATATAAATATGATGATATTCTATGTGCTGTTATTTCTTACATGAATATTCAAGGCGTAAAGGGTTAAATGGTATTGTATGCTAACAAAGTGTTAAATGGTATTGTATGCTAACAAATGGTTAAATGGCATTGTATGCTAACAAAGGGTTAAATGGTATTGTATGATAGCCCTTTGTTAAATGGTATTGTATACTAACAAAGGGTTAAATGGTATTGAATGCTAACAAAAAATGCCTAAAACTTAATCTACATGCATAGTATACATTTAAGACAAATATTTTAATAAAATGGCGGACTTACAACACTATCTATATTCGCAGTTTTTGAGTCTGATTATCAAATATAGGCTCAAATTGAGCCCCAAATGTTGGTGAATATAGACCGAGTTAACGGCAACCAGTGTGAGTTTAACGACAAATACGTGTAGGTCCGTTTCATCTATAATTAAGTTTGACAAATAATGCTTCAGGTTTTACAGTTTTACGTTATCCACTGTGTTGGTTTTAGTCTTGATCGCCACTTGATGAACAGGCCAAACAGGCAGTGGCTATTTGTGTTATGGAAACGATTTGAATTGAATGGTGTCATTTGTTAAATGAGACCACTTTTCGGTATTGTGTTCTTTTCGTATATAATGCCAGATGAACACTGGCAAACTAGTTGACCTGATTACGATATCGTGTCCAAAAAGTCAATGTAATTCTGACAAAAATCTTTAAAACTGTGCATTCAACAACAATTCCTATTTCCTACTGCAAAATACCCTCCAATGCGACCACCGAATAGAGGTTTTAAAGACATCTATTTTTATTTATGAAGTGGTCGCATTAGAGGGGTTTTACATGTACACAAATGTATACAGTTTCTGACAGAGTCATCATGCATGCACTATTTGATAAGATGTTAATACGATTCACGTCAAAGAAACAGCGGGAACAAACGACATGACCCTCAAAAATGAAGCGGACGTGTTGTTCCCCTTGTATACATGTACATTTATAGTACATGCATCGGGTTCCCCTCAAATTTCGCTACCAATCCCTATGATTGGGTTGAGGTTGACAAGAAACTAATGGTGTGCCACCATTGTTAACAGCGCAATTATCGAGACGGCGAATGCCACAATATAATGTCAAGAACGTGAAGTTTGCTAAAAAGGAATAAATGACGTAAGCACATTCCTAAGTCGTAAGATGGTTATGTTGATTCTTTCAACAATAACCCTTTACTCCATATATACGCTTTTCTAAGCCTTTGCAAACAGACTAGACCCAGATCAGACGTCTCCTATATGAGCCGTCTGATCAGGGTCTGCTCTGTTAGCTTATGATGCAATATAGGTATGATTCTACAGTTTCTGCCATGGCCAAACATGTCAATTATAACAAATTGATCTAAACTATACTAATGTCGTCATTATTTCTTACATGAATATCATGGAGGAAAGGGATAAGTATGTAAAATTGATAAGGCTGATTCAAAATCTCGACACATTGTTTGCTTTATTTCTTTTTAGAGACTTGATCAGGATGTCGATCGTTTGGATCTTTACAAGATATCGCGTTTAACCTATTTCTTTATAAATACACCTTCCCTTTTACGTCATTGTAAACAGACAAGACCCAGTTCAGACGGCGCCTGTAGGAGTTTCTGACGTGGCCATAAATACTATACACTATCAGAAAGATAATCTAATTGATATTCATAATTTCATTATTTCTTACATATACATGAATATTCATGAAGTTAAGTTGCATTACTATTCTATTAATTGTTGCAATGTTTAGGCTGGTTGTGTCCTGTGTGACTTATGTATGCTCTTGCAAGTTTTACCAGTTTACCCTATAGATAGTCATGAGTGAAATAATGCACATATAAGTACTAATTAGTTTAACCCTTTCCCTGTTCTATGTTTATTCCAAACTTCAATACTTATTGAATATTCATGGACAAAATAGTTAAACTGAAATATTGAAGTTGGAGCAGTGTAGCCATTTTTGAAAGGAAAGAAACAGATATATTAAATTCCTTTAGCAAACAGAGCAGACCAAGATCAGACGGCTGCTATATGAGCCGTCTGATCTGAGTCTACTCTATTTGCAAATGCGTGAAAACGCATTTATTTGAAGGAAAGCGTTAAAACTTAAAATGGACCTAATGGCATATAAACAAATCCCCAAATATCACAGTTAGGCCATGGTAAAGACTGTATAATCAGATATGTATAATTCACTAAGCAAACAGAGAAGA
Source organism: Azorinus chamasolen (assembly GCA_963576725.1). Classification (NCBI taxonomy): domain Eukaryota; kingdom Metazoa; phylum Mollusca; class Bivalvia; order Cardiida; family Solecurtidae; genus Azorinus; species Azorinus chamasolen. The sequence continues at coordinate 51,278,513 of OY755235.1, forward strand.
CCCTGATCAGATGGGTCTTGTAGGAGACATCTTAACTGGGTCTTCTCTGTTTGTATTGTTGTTAAAAGGCGTATCTATGGAGTAAAGGGTTAATTGTTTTATTACCAAATGAAATCAGTTTGCTACAATTATCGTCAGCTTAAGATTTCAAAGTTAAATTCTGAATTGGATATCTTGGATTCGCCCATGGTGATTAAGATTTAATATCTTAGACTATGTAATCCTTGTTAGAATATAATGCTGACACACAGCTTCTTATCCACTTTGCACACATCTTTGTAAATTGGAATTATATTTGCAAATAGTACAGAAGAAGGATTGTAAATGGTGGCATTTTATCAACGGCTAATAACCTTTTCACAGAAATGTTGAAACTCTTTCGCTGCAAATGTCGCATCTGTGATGACCTATGCGAACAGTTTGGATCCAGATGAGACACCGTGTAACTCGGCGTCTCATAAGGATCCAAACTTTTTGTTACCGTGACTTTTTTCAAACAAAAAAATGAAGAAAAAAAAAGAAAATTATAGAAGATGACGAGGTTTGCAGACGACAAAATTTGGCAGCGAAAGAGTTAATCCGGGAAAAGATGGTAATACAGAGTAATACTTCCATAGCTACTTTTAACAGTAAATTAACCCATCGCTTGCTATTCACGTCAATATACCTACCTGTAAATAGTGAAGACCCAGATGAGACAGCTCCTGAAGAAGCTGTCTCATCAGGGTCTGCACTACTTACAAGTTGATTGTGCAACCAGTGCACCCAACAGCAGTGATTGCACAGCGAAATACTTGTACACAATGAAGATATATGTAATTATACAACAGGACATGGGTAAAGAAGAAGAAATGTATTTTAAAATTCAGCAAGAGAAGGGTTAATGCCTGTCTTTGTAAACCTAATAATTTGGATTAAAGCCCCGAGAGATACAGTCAATACTTAAGCAGATATAGCATGTCAACGAGCAGACATTAATTAAGACTTTTCCTGTTCTATATTTAGTCCAAATTTCAATACCTACTGAATATTCATGGACAAAATAGTTATAATGAAATATGGAAGGTGGAGCATTGTTGCCATTTTAGAAATTCCATTATAGGAGCCCTCTGATCTGGGTCTTCTCTGTTTGCAAATGTGTAAAAGGAATTTTATGGAGGAAATGGTTCGTGACAATGACACTAATCGTGAATAGTCTATGTGGCAAAACGATGGATCCAGATAAGACGTAATGTCCACTATTTGAAACTTTGTGTTTTGAAAAGGCATTGAAAATTGAGAAATTTAATAGATGAATATTACGTAACCGTTTCCCTCATTTAGACGACTTTCGGCACCTTTGCAAACAGACTAAACCCGGATCAGACAACCCCTGTAGGAACTGAATGTTCATGGTCTTCTCTGTTTGCTTACGAAATAATATACTTCTGGTTATGAAGTTTCTGCCACTGCCCAAACTTTCTTTGTTAATGTAAAGTTATAATAATTCAGCCCATTAATATTAATGCTGTAATATGGTTTTAACCCTTCTCTTGCTGAATTTTAAAATACATTTCTCCTTCTTTACCCACGCCCTGTTGTATAATTACATATATCTTCACTGTGTACAAGTATTTCGCTGTGCAATCACTGCTGTGTAGTGCACTGGTTGCACAATCAACTTGTAAATAGTGCAGACTCTGATGAGACAGCTCCTGCAGGAGCTGTCTCATCTGGGTCTTCACTATTTACAGGTAGGTATATTGACGTGAATAGCAAGCGAAGGGTTAAATCAATATCCATGGGGGAAAGGGTTACTCGGCGTCTCATCTGGATCCAAACTATTTGCAAAAGGAATTACATATTCGCAACTGGCAGCAATCAAGTAGCAAAAGATGAGATGATGATGATGATGATGATGATGATGATGATGATGATGATGATGATGATGATGATGATGATGGTCATGAAAGTAAAAGGTGACAGTGGCATCTTGTTTCAGAGTTCAAAACATACAATCGTGAGTCATGATAAGTTTTAAATGTCATATTAACCTTTTTTCAATATCTCTCCCTCCTCTCTCTCATACAAACAATCTCGTATAAGACTGGTTGTTTCGAATCAGCCAACTGTCTATAAATACAGGATAAAGCAGTTAACTGATAGCTGTTACATGTAGTGTTCACTGTATTGAGAGCATTCAGCATGAGAGACAGTAATGGACTCTAAGGATGTACTAATTGGTTAAATTAGGAGAAATTGTTACTAAGAGCGTGCCATGTAGAGTCGGTCCTGTCCTAAATAAAGAGCAATGACATCACTCGTATGGCGGGGGTAATAGGTATTCTATAGTATTCACAAACTACAGAATAACAGCGCATTTTAAAGATACATTCTACTCGTAAAGAATACTGACATCTACAACCGGAATGGATAATACATGTACTGAGTTATTCTACAATATTCGCATAATACATAATAAGTCGCATTTTAAAGATACATTCTACTCATAAAGAATACTGAAATCTAATGGTGAAATGGATAATACTGAGCTGTTCTATAATATCCGCATAATACAGAAGGACATCGCACTTTAAAGTTACATTCTACTCATAAAGGATACTGACATCTAACGACGGAATGGGCAATACTGAGTTGTTTTATCGCAAAAAAACCCACTCAAAAGTAGTTTAATTAACGTCTGCTCAGAGTTGTATCTGATGTAATATTGACCGTTTTGACGATTGGTTGAGTGTCAAGCAGCTTAGATCCTGATGAGACGCCGAGTTAAGACATATGATATTTCAATACAGGACGAAAGACACGAAAAATCCTAAAAGAAAAAGATATCTGTATACTTGCACTATTTACCAGTTGATTGTGCAACCAGTGCACTCCACAGCAGTGATTGCACAGCGAAATACTTGTACACAGTGAAGATATATGTAATTATACAACAGGGCATGGGTAAAGAAGGAGACATCTATTTTAAATTCAGCAAGAGAAGGGTTAATAGCAGAGAAGAATAGGCTGAAGAATAACATATTTCGTTTGGCTTCCTATATTCAGCTCCGTAGTCACCGAATATCACAGTTAAACCTTTACTGCATGACTATGCTTATACTCGTATACATGTTTGAATATAAAGTAGCTTAATATTTATAATGGCGTATGAACAAGAAATGTTATCTATAATCCCATTAGCATACAGAACAGACTCTGATCAGATGGCTCCATTATTGTTTCATAAGCAAATAGAGAAGACCTTTATCAGACGGCTCCAGTAGCGACCGTCTTATCTGGGTCTACTATGTTTGCAAAGGCGTGAAACATAGCTTCATAGCTCGTAGCTTACGGATTAGTGGACGCGCACGTTGTGATCCGATTACACGAGCTAATCACGCAATCTTCAAATAACGTGTCTGAATCTGTTATTTGCTTCACCATTAAGCTTTTACCGGCTGATTTATGATTTTGTATGATAATCCCCAAAATGTGAAAAATGACAGATAAGTAACCGAATTTAGCCTTTTACATCAGATCAAAAGTATAGCTGAGGATGTTTACCCTTTACGTGAAGTCATTGAAGCGCCTTTGCAAACAGAGTAGATACAGATCAGACGGCTCCTTAAGGGGCCGTCTGATCAGGGTCGGCTAGGTTTGCTTCTAAAATAACATATCATTGGTTCTACAAAATCTTTCATGGTCGCGTTTTCCTTATACGGTGTTCATGGCGCCATTATTTCTTACATTAATATTCACATTGTAAAGAGTTCATCGATGCATTCTTAAAAGATTCTGCTAAAAGGGTTCTCTGTCTAAACTATTATATCCGATGTCTTTCATGCGTTTATTGTACTTTATTTTTTAAAGAATCCAGAAAATAAAGAAGCACTCTGTCATTGAAAATAAGGATCATTAACGTCGCTTGGTACTTGTCTTTGACTTTGTATTAATCGTCTGATCCGACTGTAAATGGTAATTTAGAATATAATATTCTGCAGAACTATAAACGAAACTGGAATTCTGACGCCTTGTTTGCATTTTGGTTGCTATAAAATTCTCTTTATTGTAAAGAGAAAGGCTTTCCCGACTGTAAATATAGAGATGCTCATATGTTTCTTTGGGTGACGACGTGGACAGTTGAAGTGGGTACTTTGGGTGGCGACGTGGACAGTGGAAGTGGGTACTAAACCTTTTACTTTATAAATACTCAATTAAAAGACATCATGAATATTGATAAGATGGTGGTTTAAAATGGCATCTGAACACAGGGAAGTTTATTCGTAGAAACTAAAGAACCATTTCAATATATTTCAATCAGCAAACAGAGCAGACCCTGATCAGATGGCTATTATATGAGCTGTCTGATATGTGTCTACTCTATTTGCAAAGGCGCCATTGGACGTCACTATATGGATGTGGATTCAATGTATTGCGAGTGCAAGTACAGGAAAAGGCGGATAAAACTTCTTCATTTTGTATTCAAACTTCTACTATGCAGCATACGTCCCAGTGTGTTTATATGTTTACTATGCGAATATTACCAAATACTATAAACGTGTGCAAAAATCAGTACGTAATTCTCAGCTCTAAGTGTCACGTCTACACGTCCTTCACAACAGCAAATGTTAAGTGTGATCGCCGTAAGAAGTCACCGTGCTCAGTGTTGTTATAATTTTTCTGGTCCTTCGGGATAATCAGTTTCAGTGATTTTAGTTATGAAAATTGAATACCACTTAAGCCGATGGACGTGAGTGGTGTTGCCCATTTAATAACTGATCATGAACAGACTCAATAAAACCGAGTCTGCAATTGTCTCTTTTCACATTGCTGCTTTTGCTTTTTAACGGTGTCCTATTTTCAGAATTCACATCCTGCCTGGACGCAAGAGTCATATAATGTTACGCTTACGTCAATATGGCGGCCTCATCTTCTTCCGCAATCACCAGTGTGATTGTCTCGGTATCGTTCGCAAGTAATTGCCGTCTACAAAAATCGTCGTTGTTTTCAAAAATTATAATAACAATGTCCATTCATTTCTATTTTAAATGTAGTCAGTTTTCTGCATAACTCTTGTCCTGCACCAAGCTACCACCTGTTTTAAAAATTCAGAATTATACTTCTTTTGAGTGGCCTTTTGAGTGGTCACATTATTGTATTTTATTATGTATTGTTACCATACCAGCAGTGATAAATAGTGAATTTGGCATTTCCATGCTGGATTTGACTGGATTTGAATTCAAACCGCCTGACATACTAAAAGCAGACATAAAAGCTAGTTCTTGCAAATTTATATAATTAATTACATAATTAAGTACATGTGCATCCATGAAATACATAGTCGTGGTAAGACATTCCTATTACCTTAACAAATTTGATTACAAATGTTTATGTTTTTTTATAAAGTATGCATATCTTTGTCCCATTCTTCATTTTTTTTTTATCTCGGTCAAATGTTCAAGCGCGGAATCTGGCGGGAATATCGCAGCTAACTATTACATAGGACACAAACGTAGATTCGCATCGCTCTTGAATTCTTGGCCGAGACAGATATTAAAGAGTCATTTATTGATATGTAAACAATTATATAGTCTGGCATTCTACTCTCAAATTTACAGTCGTAATAGTAATTCATAGCATGATGTATGTTCTTCGCGAATATAATTTATGGAGTGAGTTTGCAACATCAAATTCTGTTTTAATCCTTGACCTCACAATTATTCATGTAAGAATTTTAAACGACATCATAAATATTTATCACATCCGACTTTTTTTTAACGGCATATGCACACAGGAATACTTGAACATGGCATAAACTACAGCATCAGTATAATATTCCATAAGCAAACCGGACAGCCCCCGATGAGACGGCTCACACAGAAGTCATCTGATATGAGTCTACTTTGTTTGCAAAGGCATGCAAGGTATCTCTTTCAGGGTTAAGCCTGCTTCGAAAAAAGGAAGACACCAATTGAGAATCTATCCACAGAGGGTCAGATAAGATGGGTAAATTAAAACATTTTCAAGAATAACTGATTTATTTCTCCATGAAGAGACGATTCTAAAGAGTGCTAACAACATAGGGTTTTATGGAGAAATAACGATTCTAGTATTTGAATACGCACCCACCTTTATCTGTTTGATACAATATAGTTCAACCGATGAAACTGTGTATGCTGCAGGTAACTGCTTTGCTTCATTTGTTTCCTCATCGAACATTGGTGGGATGGGCTACAAAAATGCATCGCCATATGGCAAATTTTCTTGGTTTTGAAGAAATATTGAGTAATTCGTCTCTTAACGGCCAATCAAAACAAAATCAAAGTGTCGATCTTCAGAATAAATGGCAGAAAGCAATGCGGACAATGAACAAAATGAGCTATCGGCATGATTAACATGACAATAGAGCATGTCTTAAGCGGCGATTCATTTATTGCATATATGAGTCTTAAAAAGCAGGTGGTTGCTTAATGCAGGACATTAAGAGCTTTTTACACTACTTTTGACATGCATTAAGCTACAACCTGCCTTGCAGACCCATAATTAGACCTCTTTTTGATGACCGCTTAAGGCATGTTCTACTGTATTATGTTGCATGAAGCAGTCACCTGCTTGGCACAGTTCAAGAGTCATTGTGCTCCAGGAAGAGATTCTGCTGCAGTACATTTATTAGTTAACTATCAGAGATACCAGAATAAATGCACTGCTGTGCTAATCAACCGTAGTATCATTTTCCGCGTGTAGGATATTGAAAACCATTTACAAGCAAAACAAATTTGTTTCTGCTCAGTCATTTTGTATCAACACATTTTCAAGTTTAAAAAATCCATTAAATCCAACAAAGAGGGTATTTAATTTGTTAAATTGTACTGTCTAGTTAGAGATTTGAACATGAATATCCGTTTTCTGAGTTTTATAATGACGTGTGTGACAGGAAAATGCGACCATAGCGTCGAGGACTTGATGACTTTCAGTAAAAATCCTCAAATGCGACTCACAACAGATGTATAATTCTGGGTCTAGTGCAGAACGAAAGTTATGCAGAAAGCTCTTGTAGGAGCTGTCTGTGGTACCTATGTACTGCATGAAGCATCGACGTGCTTTTCAAATCAACCATGTTTATTTCTTAAGAGGTCGAATTTGAGAGGTTCTATTGTATACATTTGATAGTCATTGCAAGGTTTTAAAAGAAATTATGACAAATGACTAAGTTTGAGAATTAAAGTATATGACATTTTTAGCGGAAAACGTTCTTTGATTTGTTGCTACATAATTAACTCTTCCAATGCCAGATAGTGTGTTCTGCAAAACTTGTCTTATAAATTTAATCGTTTAATTGTTTCGCTTTACTCATTCCCTCATAGGCTATTTTTAGACCAAACCTCTTTGAACAAATCTACCAAAAAGGAGCGTTTACTAGAGAAATGAACATTTTAGAATTTTGTAGTTTGAAACCATTGTGGTAAATAGAGCATTTGCTCCTATAGGAGTAAATGCTCTATTTATCACAGTGGTTTCAACAGGTGATTTTACAGAGGCGTAGAAAGGCGTATTTATTATGGAGGACATGGTTAAAACACTCACAAACACGCATAGAGACTGTAATTATAGTATCAAACAGGATTCTGATGAGAGACCGGGTAATTAGGCATCTAATCTGGATCTATACTGTTTACATACATGATCAAAGATTCGCCATTAGCGGTGACAATGGTTAACCATTCCCCTATGTGAAACAATAGCCATGTCTATTTTTTGAATCTAGTGCATTTTGACTATTTCCGATTCGTTCGATCAAACTTTTTGAGAAACTACTCATTGAGTATCAAACATATTAGATCTTGATGAGAGGCCGAATTACTCTGCAGGGTGCAAGGTATTGGCAAAAGCAAATACTGTCACGAATAGCGGGATAAAATACTGCTTAATATGCAATCTAATTAAACAATAACAAACCAACTTCCCGCGGGTAAGTTTGACACATGCAGGAAATTGAAAATAATTTATATAAATGCATATGAAATTGATTTTTGTTTCTTTCCTTAACCCTTCCCTTCATATAAATGCCTTTTCATGCATATGCACAGAGAGTAGACCCTGATCAGACGGCTCCTATATACTCTTCACATCTAGATAATACAGAAAAACTTTAAACTCTAAATTGAGTTTTATTCTGCATTTACTCATTTTTTTTAACTGGCGAGTTGTTGCTTAAACATGTTTAAAACATTCCCTCCAAGTGACACATTTTGGCGCCTCTGTAAAAGTCCCATTTAGAAACCATTGTGATAAATAGAGCATTTGCTCCGTAGTAGCAAATGCTCTATGTATCACAATGGTTTCAAAACTACACTATTCTAATGTTTTCCTTTCCTCTAGTTAATGCTCCTTTTCGGTAGATTAATTCAGAGGTTGAGTCTAAATCTAGTCTAGGGGAATGGGTTAACTGTGTCTGAGCATTCATTTGCAGTAATTAATGAAAATTGTAAACAAAGGGTGATCAAACAAATTTTGATCAGAAACAAATCTTGTGAATCTAACCGTTTAGCTCTCGGATGTTCATGTCAAAACATAATGAACAAAACATGCATATTTATTAGATGATTTTTTTTTATAATTTCATATGAACACATGGTTCATTTAGCCATATCAGGAACAGTGGACTTGAATCATATCTATATAGTTCCAATCAGTAAACAGAGACAGAGACTGATCAGACAGATGCTATAGAATCCGTTTGATCGGAGTCTACTCTGTTTGCAACGACGCGAAGAGTTATTTGTATTAGGTAAAGGTTTAATAGCATTAGCTCAATAAACTAACATTTGCCTGTCAATTTGGTGCCATTTGGAGCGTCTCAGTATAATTTGTCGAGTAGAACCAAAAAGTGCTGACAAAGCAAATGTCATGGGTTTAAAATTTTGACACGTTTTGAATTGTGTTTATTCAATCGAACCGTTTCAGTACTTTCATAAACAATTGAATAGAACCGATTTAATCATTTATAAATGCAATGAGGTGCCATTCCCTCATATTGACGCCTTTCTATGCCTCTGTTAAAGTCACTTTCTGAAATCATTGTTATAAATAGAGCCTTTGCGCCGTAGGAGCAAATGCTCTGTTTATCACAATGGTTTCAAAACTACACAATTCTAAAAGTTTCCTTTTGTCTAGTAAATGCTCATTTTCGGTAGATTTATTCAAAGAGGTTAGTTATAAAACAGCCTATGCGGGAATGGTTTAAATTACAACCTGTCTAAAAACAGTTAACCCATTTGCTCCCACGATCCCATATATGGGACGTAGGCAAACAGTGAAGACTCTGATCACTGTTAGCCTACTGATCACTATTTGTCGCATAATGCGGCGTCTGATCAGAGTCTACACTGTTTGCTGATAGGAAATTCAATATAAAACAAAAATGAAAATTTAGACCAGACATCCCTTAGATAAAAGATAAACTAATCCAATATATAAGCATGGAAGAATCCACTGGGAGCAAATGGGTTAACCCTTTGAGTGCGGAAAACGAGTAAACTGTCATTTGCAAAATGTGTAGACCAATATAAGGGGGCACATTATTCTGCAATTTAAGCCTATAATCCTGAATAGACTGAAATTCCACTTTGAAAACCCAACATTCAAAGAGTTAGATGGTAGATTTAGGTAGGTATTACAGTAAAACCAACCTTATCCGAACACACAAATAGGCATCTCTGTCAGTAGTTAACCCTTTCTCTTATGTAAGCGCATTGTGACGCATCTGCAAACAGGGTAGACCCAGATCAGACGGCTCCTATTGGAGCCGTCTGATCAGGGTCTGCTGTTTGATGGTGTAATATACATCTGATTCTACAGATTCTGTCTGAGGCAAAATGTCCTGTGTTCACATGCCATTATAAAAAATAATCTTATTAATATTCATGACGTCATTATGAAAGGGAAAGGGTTAACTCTTTGCACGCAAAGTAAGTTTTCGCCTGCAACAATTGTCGACCGCTTCAATTCTTATGAATATTTCTCTCATTTCTTCGCAAAAAAATGGTCAAAGTGTCAAACAGTTTGGATCCTAATGAGACGCCGCATTTACCGGCGGTTTATCTGGATGCAAGCTGTTTGCAGAAGTTATCACAGATTCGCCTCTAGCGTACAACGGGTAAACCCGTTACCTCATAGGCTATTTTTAGACCCAACCTCTTTGAATAAATCTACCGAAAAGGAGCATTAATTAGAGAAAAGGAAAATTTTAGATTTTTGTAGTTTGAAACCATTGTGATAAATAGAGCATTTGCTCCTATAGGAGCAAATGCTGTATTTATCACAATGGTTTCACAAAGTGATTTTTACAGAGTCGTCAAAAGTCGTCAATATGAGGGAATTGGTTCAGACAGGATGAATGTTATGCAAAAGCTCCTCTGGGAGTTTTCTTCACGACTTTAACCATGCATTAACCCTTTCACCGCCGAAGTTGCATAAATGCACCACGACAAATAGTGCAGTCCCAGATCAGACGCCGCCTTTTCAAGGCGGCGTCTGACCAGGGACTTCACTTTTTGTCTTATTCTCAACTTCTATATATGTGCTTTATTCTTTTGAAATTTTCATTTATTTATCTCATTTCCTTATTGTACCGAATGATTTAATAAAATTTGGATTGCAGACGACAATTAGAAATCTGGCGCCGAAACAGCCACCTGCCTAATAATTTCTCAGTTTTCCTGGTAAAAGCTCGTATTAGAGAGAGTTTATAGTCATTCCATCCTACATGTAATATTATTGACACATGGTCGGAGACATCTGGCGGATGAAGAGAAATTAATATTTTCCACAGGTAGCAAATAGCAAAAAAACAATATCCAGTCTAGCCTATGCAAATATTTTGACTTCTGTCATATCTGTATGATTGCATTTTCCATGTTTACCATGTTTAATTGAATTCAAAAGTATTTAGCTTGGTCAAATCTATTTGTTTTATATTTCGATGTAAACATAGCAGCTTGGTGAACAAATTTTGATTAAATGCTTTCTACGTCAGATTGAGAAGTAAACTTTTTGAATTTCTTTTCAAAGACGAAATTAAAATGATAATATTCATAAATTAAAATACTTTCAAGAATAGCCCCTTTATTTCTCCACCGAACCCTATGTTGTGACTACTCTTTAGAAACATCTCTTCGACACGATTCTCAAGAGTGGTCACAACATAGAGTTTGGTGGAGAAATGACGATTTTAGTATTTGACTACGCACATTATCTATTGCCATGATAATTAGATGTCAATCAGTTTGGATCCTATTGTTATTACTCTTGTGTCTTATTTGAATCCAAACTGTTTGTAAAGATATCTATCGATTCAATCCTAGCAATCTAAAGGGTTAAACGGTTTTCGAAATTAATGACGTTACTTAACCCTTTCGATGCCAAATATTGTCGTCTTCAAAATAAATTTATCGTCTTCTACAATTTTCGTTTATTCCATTGTCTCCCATTTTCTTTCAAAACTACACCACAGTGAAACACATTTTGTATCCCATGAGACACCGGGTAACTGCTTGCAAAGGTAATCGCAGTTGCGACATTGCCAGTGGAAGAGCTAAAGCTCTATAATACAGTAAAACCTCTCTATAACGGCCACTAAATTGTGTTAATTAGTTGGTATTTAGGGAAGGTGTTAGCTTAAAGCAAGGTGAAAGTAAAACAGAACGCTCCTATAGGAGCGTTCTGTTTTACTTTCACCATGCTTTAAGCAGCCAGCCGCCTTTAACACAAAATACTTTATGTAATTTAGTGTCCGTTATAGAGAGGTTTTACTGTAGACTATGAACATAAAAATGAGTTCATAACTAAACAGAGCAGACACTGATCAGCCGGCTCTAGGAGACCTCTGATATGATCTTTTCTATTTGCAAAGGCGTCAGAAAATGACGTCTCTATCTGGTAAATGATTAAATAATTAAATAAAATCATCCGAACCATAAAGAAATATTCCATTATTTTCAGACAGGGTGAGCTCAGACCAGCCGGTGTGCCAGAGACATTGCGTTTGACTGGAGGCTATGCGATGTGTCAAGTTTTAAAATAAAATAGCTTGCATTTAACCCTTATTATTAATATCCTTTGATGTATCTTTGTATTAACCCTGTCCCTCATATAAACGTGTTTTCACGCATTTGCAAACAGAGTATACCGAGATCAGACGGCTCCTATAGGAGCCGTCTGATCAGGGTCTGCTCTGTTTGCTAGTGGAATTTGAAATATCTGTTTCTTTACTTTCTAAAATGGCTACAATGTTCCATCTTCAGTATTTCATTATAACTATTTTGTCCATGAATATTCAGCAGGTATTGAAATTTGGAACAAACATAGAACAGGGAAAGGGTTAAAATATAAAAGACGGAAATTTATCGTCATGTTTAATAGTACGTTTATAAGCACACATAGCTTGCCCTGGTCAGACGGCTCCGACACATTTATAAAAAGAGTGGGATCATTAAGAAAAGCGTTAACCCTTCCCGTAATATAAGCGTATTTTCGTGCATCTGCAAACACAGTAGACCCAGATCAGACGACTCCTATAGGAGGGTCTGCTCTGTTTGCTTGGGGAATTTGATAGGCCTGTTTCTTTAGTTTCTAAAATAGTAATCAGTAAAATGATCCAACTTCCATATTTCGTTATAATTATTTTGTCCATGAATATTCAGTAGGTGTTGAACATTTAACTAAATATAGAACATGGAAAGGGTTAAAGACCCGCACAGACGCCCCTTGCAAACAGGATAGACTCTGAACAGACGGATCCTATAGGAGCCGTCTCGTTACGATCTGCTCTGTTTGGTCTGTTTGAAATAATATATACAGAAAAGGCCACTAAATTGTGTTAATTAATTGGTATCTAGGGCAGGTGGATGCTTTAAGCAAGGTGAAAGTAAAACAGAACGCTCCTATAGGAGCGTTCTGTTTTACTTTCACCTTGCTTTAAGCAGCCACCTGCCTTTAACACAAATTACTTGATGTAATTTAGTGGCCGTTATAGAGAGGTTTAGTGGTCGTTATAGAGAGGTTTTACTGTATATGACTCTTCAATTTCTGCAATAACCAAGCTATCCTGTTTTCATATATACCACCATAATAAGTCAGCTAATATTTATGTTTTCATTATTTCCTACGCGAATATTTCCTCAGGTAAAGGGTCAAGCAGTATCATGTTTTTAACGAAAGTCATGTTCTTTTTCATACAATGGCCGCTTTAGAAAGACATTAATGTTTTCATTTCGTCGTCAATGATCACACAGGTCTATAGCCATGTCGTGATGGATGAGCATGTTTACAGTAGAACCTGTCTTAACCCATTACCTAATAGGTTATTTTTAGATACAACCTCTTTGAATAAATCTACCGAAAAGGAGCATTAACTAGAGGAAAGGAAAATTTTTGAATTTTGTAGTTTGAAACCATTGTGATAAATAGAGCATTTGCTCCTATAGGAGCAAATGCTCTACTTATTACAATGGTTTCACAAAGTGACTTTTACAGAGTCGTTAACAGTCGTCAATATGAGGGAAATGGTTAAGCAGTCAATCATTTATTGAACGTAGGAGTCTTCAAAATCAGATGGTTGCTTTATGCAGGTCAAAAGTAATGCAGCAAAGTCCTCCTATTCGAGCCTTCTGCATTACTTTTGACCTGCATTCAGCTACCACCTGCCTTACAGACCCATAGTTAGACCTCTTTCTGGTGACCGCTTAATACTGGTTACACTGTATATAGAAGCTGCAGAAAACAATGAGATAGGTCGTAGTCAAATAGCACACAATTGTACAGCCATGCCGTGATGGATATGGTTATATAGAAGCTGTAGACAGACTGGGATTGTCATAGTCAAACAGCACACATCTGTACATCCAAAATGTGATGGCCATTATCATAAAAGAGCAATATACAAACTATAATTATTATAGTCAAACAGCACACATCTGTACAGCTATGCCGTGACGGACATGCTTATACAAGAACAGCAGACACAAAGTGATTACAGAGGCAGCGAATCGCCAATAATAGATGTATCATTACAATATTAACTCTTAGCATACATGTACTGGGAATGGAAAATGTCCCGTCCTATCAAATTGCCGTGTGCTAAACTGTCATTATTTGAATCAATCCGAGTGTCAAATACATGTAGGTTTAGTTTGCACTGTTTGACTCATGTGGCATCGAACCGCCTGGAGGATTAGTCTCAACAAGCTGATATATGTAGGTCTGTAGAAAGAAAATATAGTCTGTATTAATGAAATATGAGACATACAACAAATTGAGTAGACAGCAATTTCCCCCAACTGCTTTAAAGGTTGATATTATTTTTATTGAGCAGGAAAATGTATGCTATAGTGAATATTCTTCTGTGAAAAATAGCACCCCACCGTTATTACAAAGACTGATAGGCATGCACATGGCGTCTTACCAGGATCCATACTAATTACAAACAGATGTCCAGATATGATGCGTACATTAAAATATTGTCAAGAATAAAAGTACAAATATGAGTCAAGAATAACTTCTTTATTTCTCCACCAATCCCGATGTTGTGACCACTCTTTAGAATCGTATGAAGTTAATCAAAATAGCAAAATTGTAATCGGACTGGTCGACCTTTAACTGATTGTCGAAATGTTTGATTTTTACACAGTAAAGTGTCACAAAGCGATCACATAATTAATTAACATAGGAGTCTATAAAAGCAAGTGCTTAGTTAACCCACTTAGCCCTGGTAACGAATCGGTGGGTACATTTACAAACAGTTTGGATCCAGATAAGACGCCGAGTACCTCGGCGCGTCTCATCAAGTTTCAAACTGTTTCACACTCAAATATCTGTAAAGTACAACTAGGCAATGATATTTCCTAGACCTGAAACAGTTAGTCAAGTTCAAAAGTAATACAAAAAAGCTCCCTTAGCTACTACCTGTTGCATTGCCCTTATTTAGCATAGTTCTCATGTTTTGTTTCTTCTTCTTCTTATGCAATACAACACTCTCTCAACTTCGAGAATTATGTGTTGGCGCCTAATTTAGAACATCTTTAGTTCACTAACAGCGTAAATGCTAAACTAGTTAAAAATAAAACTATATACAAGCTGTATGCTTGTTATATGCAAACTGAGAAATAAAAATACGTTGACCCTTTTTATCAATGTTTAACCCATTACCTCATAGGCTAGTTTGAGATACAACCTCTTTGAATAAATCTACCGAAAAGGAACATTAACTAGAGTAAAGGAACATTTTAGAATTTTGTAGTCTGAAACCATTGTGATTAAATAGAGCATTTGCTCCTATAGGAGCAAATGTTCTATTTATCACAATGGTTTCACGAAATGACTTTTACAGTGTCGTCAAAAGTCGTCAATATGAGGGAATGGGTTAAAGAGTACGTTCAGTTCTGTTCTTACTGTTGTGTACAGGAGAACCTTAAGCGGCCATTCATTTATTGAACATTGTAGTCTTAAAATGCAGGCGGTTGGTAATGCAAGGCAAAGGTAATACAGAAAGCTCCGATAGGACCCTTCTGTATTACATTTGACGTGCATTAAGGTACAACATGCCTTACAGACCCATACTATATTTGACATCTTTTTGTTGACCGCTTAACCCCTTTCCTTCATATAAACGCATTTTCACACATTTGCAAACAGAGTAGAACCCAGATCAGAAGGCTCCTGTAGGATCAGGGCATGTTTTGTTTGCTTATAATAGTATACAGACCTGATTCTACAGTTTCTGACTGAGCGAAAATTCCCTGTGTTAATATACCATAATAAAAAATCATAATTAATATCCATGATGGCTTTAGTTTCTTACATGAACAGTTTAAAAGGCTTAAGGCAGCTTCTACTGTATATAACAATCCAAACACACTGGGCCACGTAAACATAGTGTGCAAATGTTTGATATGCGTAAGTTACCTACTGGTCCCCTGTAGTATTTGAAATAAGAATATCAAACTAAATCTTGTTAAATCAAAGCAATTAGGTTTAAGTCATTCATTGACATCATCCTCACATGACTTTAGCAAGTGAGTCGTTTTCACTGAGTGTTTGCTTTCCTGAAGGTCTTCTAAGTGTTGAATCATATGATGTTTCTAACTAATTATTCCAAAACTATCACCCCCAGGCGAGGAATTTGACATCACGTGTCAAAGTCAGCGAAAAACGCTGAAAACCCTGTCTGTAAACTAGATTCGCCCACTTGTATGTCTCGCTTTCAGCAC